>BPTQ01000005.1:327604261-328037523 GCA_019973895.1 Chrysanthemum seticuspe
TGAGAGGGTTTGTGGGGGTGGTTATTAGGTTTTGGAGAAGAAGATGTGGAATAATAAAGTTTCAAAATAAAAACCGTATCTCTTCCATAATTTTAGCAAAAAAATTGAATTATCAGTTGAAGAAGTGTAGATGTTAATTACCCTTAATGCCCTTGCGAATTAAGTATATTAATTTAAAAAAAAAATACTTTACTAAATTATGATTGGTCAATGGGAGTTCTCGTAGTTCTCGCACTTAACAGGGTTCTCAAAATAAAGATACACATATTATGTCTGGTACAATCAACTAAAAATAACATTTAAAAATAACAAATCAAGGTGTGGTGCATAAGGCATGAATGGCGAAGGAGGCAACAATGTCATGAATGTATGAAGTTGCATTTGTACATGCACTTTAATATACTTACACATAGGGGTGAAAACGAGCCGAGCCGAGCTCGAGCTCGTTTAGGCTCGACCTCGGCTCGTTTATATATAAAAAGCTCGAGCTCGAGCTCGTTTCGAGCCTCACATTTTGAGCTCGAGCTCGGCTCGTGAAATTTTTCACAAGCTCGAGCTCGGCTCGTTAACACAAAGCTCGACTCGTTAACACAAGGCTCGAGCTCGTTAACACGGTTATACGTATAGAAAATATATATACGTATATATTTCTAGGGCTCGTTTAGGCTCGCGAGCCTAAACGAGCCTTTTGTATAGAGCTCGGGCTCGAGCTCGATTATTAAATGAGCCCAAACTTAGGTTCGAGCTCGGGCTCGAGCTCGTTTAAGCTCGGCTCGTTCTAGCTTTTTACCGATCCGATCCCGAGCTTTTCACGAGCGGCTCGGCTCGTTTCCACCCCTACTTACACATAAGGCATGTTTGGCAAAAGCAATGGTAGAGCTTGAAAATTATATATGAGAGGTCCAAAAATATAAAATATGTTATAAATCAAAACAAATACTCATGAAATATTATGTGTGTTACAATCATATAAAAAGAGGAATTTTCAAATAAGTTAGTTGATTCCATCCTTTCACGCATAAGTTAGTTGTAAGGTTGCTTACTCTCTTGCAATGCATGTTTACACATGTATTATTAAAATGGTTGAAGATAATAAATGCATGACATATTCACATCAAGGCTCGAATGTAATATACCTTATTAAGCCCCTAGTTTGTACATGTTAAATGTAAACGCAACATCTATAACTATAACACAACATGTGTTGACTATTAGTTTGACTATCAGGTTGACTAGTCAATCCCGTTAAGTTCTTAGACATATTCAACCACGGTGGGACATATTGGTATTCCGGGATAGGGGTGTAACACAAAGCTAATATTCAAACATTTGAAAACATAAACTTAATATACATAAAACTTAATTGAGAGCTTCTTCGAGAGTGAGTTCTTCTTTGGAGGCTTCGGACCTAGCCTCGCTAGCAAATTCATCTAGAGCGATTTCTTTATCAGAAAGTGAGATTGCGAAACCCATTTCCACCTTGACAGCTCGAGTAATTCTTGTTCGATGTCTATTTCGCCTTCAAGACTTGAAATGTGTTGTATACATTCGGCCACGGCTAAGTGATCCCTCAAACTAATAAACATCTCCAAAGATGCCGGTGTGAGTCTTGTTCTTTTTATCGATAATACCCTACCACTAATAGAAAAATCGGATTATGAAACTACCGTAAAAAGCTTGTACGGTTAGTAAATCTTGGGCCATGACGGTTATAACGGGAAACTGAGATTCCCTTCCTTTCCACCAAGCCAAAATATTAAATTTTGCGGTTTCTTGGGGTCCCATAGTGGATAAAAAATCAGTTCCAATATATCTCCTAAATTCGTTAGTCGATGGTTGGTCACCCCTAGCCCGTTTAGTGTTTTCTTGTCTTAAACTATGATATAAGCTATCCATCGGTGACATGCTACTATTAATAGAAAACAATAAAGAAACCGAGCTCGTTGAAACATATGTTGAACCATATTTATTAAAATAAACTTCAAATAATTCTTTAAAACATTTGTTAAAGAATTTTTTGCATCTCTTGCAAAGAAAATGTTATCGTTATACAAATCCGAATCAATAGAAATTTTATCGATAAAGTAGTTCCACCCCACGAATGTTCAAGCATGAGTTCAAAGCGGCAGCACAAGTAATTACCGGTAGAATTTCTTTGAAATATTTTCTAAATTTTTATTTCATGGGTTCAACCTTTTTTTCATATAGTTGACCATACAATTCGTATTCGCCTAATTTTGCACATATTAAATAAATTTAGTTGAATACCAAATGACTAGTGGGATAATAAACACCCTATAATAAAGTTGTTCCATTTTAAAAATTTCAAGTAATTCGGTTATTTTTTGAATAGTAAACCAATTTTCGACGAAAATGGTGTAACCAAACGTGCAATGGCAAGTTCATTACCTACGTCCCATAATTACTGTCCAGTGTTGACTTTTGAGGTCTTTATTTTTCAACTTTGACCTTAAATATTTTTATTTGTGTTATATGGTACATGATAAAAATTATATCAGTGAAAATACATTAAAAACTCAAAACATTCATATATTTTTCATCAAGTAATATATAACACACAAAAAATATTTAAGGTCAAAGTTAATAACTTGTGACTTCAAAAGTCAACATTGAACAATAATTATAGGATGGAGTATTTTTTTGGCATAAACCAAATAAAAACATTTTATAAGTCGAATTTCATCTAGTAAGAACGTCCCAATTAGGGATTAAAAAATGGAATTTGTCTCCTTACACAATCTTATATAATTTTTATATGTAATTTTACTCGAACAAAATATATCTTGTAACATAGTTTTAAAAGCGGTTTTTATGCAACTTATTTCTTGTACCGCTAGTCCGTCTTGCACAACCAAGTTTAAGATGTGTGCAACATATCGAATACGGTAAAAAAGGCCATTCAAAGGTGGTTGGTATTTTAGTATTAGTTTTTTACGGCGTTTGTATTATTACTCGCGTTATCAAATGAGACTGAAAAATATTTTCTTATAATTTATACTCTTTTATTACATCTCGTAACATATGAAATAAATTTTGACCCATGTGAGGATACTCAAAGTTTTCAAAAGCAATCGTATGCTTCATCATTTGCCACGTTACGGGATCAACCCAATGCGCGGTAAAACAAAGGTACGAACCGGGCAAACCATGAGAAGCCGACCAAACATCGCTTGTTATGTTTAGACTTGTATTTAAATTTTCAAAACCTTTAAGTAGTTATTTTTTAGCCTTTTTCCATATTTTAATACAATCGCTTCTAAGAGTAGCACGACCTACTTGATTATAACATGTTTGAAGAGTATTTTGAACCACCTTAGTTAATCAAGGGTTGTCGAAGTGGTTGAACGAAAAACCTTCTTAAATCACAAAGCTTGCAAATATTTTTCGACACCGCTCCACCTCGTATGCAAAAATACCCCTTCTCGTGACATAGATGCTTGAGTCGCTTCCGAAATGGATTTGAGTCCTTCACAATACCTTTCGATATGCGTCTTTAACGTCGTGTTGGATTCATGTTTAAAAAACTTACCGCAATGTTTACAATGAGCCTTAATTTGCCCATCCGACAACTTCACGAGGTTGAAATTACACCAAATGTTTTTTTGTCGGGTTGTTTCTAAAACCTCAACAATCGTTGGTGTATTTGTAGAATCAACACCGGCAGAAGTTGAAGAAGATTAAGTTGCCATTTGAGCGTTTAGTTAGCATTTTTTTCGCGTTTTGAGTGTTTTAAGAGTGTTTTGAGAGTGTTTAAATATTGTGACTAAACCAAACTCAATATAACTATTTATAATAAACTTATGCGAAATGGTAATTAAAAAAAAATAATAAAAAATATAAAGGTAACAATTCGCAGCTCAACGGGCAAAAAAAAAAAAAAAAAAAAAAAAAAAAAAAAAAAAAAAAAAAAGGTGGCGGAAAGCTGCTAACCATGTAACGTTAAAAAGCGGTTTTAATAACCGGTTTTCTAAAACCCGAATAGAACAAGGTATAACGGTAATATATTCAAACAGGTTTGAAATCGCCGGTTTTGGTCAAAAACCGGTGTTGACCGGTTTCATTCTTGGGTTTTTTTAGGTTTCGGTTTCGAGTTTTTTGTACACGACTACTTGGTAGGATGTCTGATTGGTGCTAAACAGTCAAGTTTAATTACACAAGCTAACCACTTGTGAATGGTCAACCGTAACAAACTTAAAACAGCTCAAACACTAATGCAATTAAGATCAGAAGAATATAATGGATTCCTGGGTCGTTAAGTCCCACGGAGGATGAATTGGTGTATAAACACTTGATCAGATGTCGAATAATCACTAAGGATAGTGATCAGTAAGGATATTGATGGAAAATTATACCTAAAGAAAAGATTTATAAATTACAGCGACTTAAATGCAAATTAAAAGAAATTAAAAAGTTAAAATATATTAAATAAACGCTATCACTATTTTTACAATGATGTTTTTGTGATTTTATAAAATAAAATAACTTAAATAAATTATTTTAACTCAAACGTAAACTCAATTTATTTAAAAACGTGATTTAAAATGAAAACGTACGTTAAGTCTAAAAATTACGCGAGTGCGCAAGCAAAAACGTAAAATTTATGAAATAAAAGTCCTACGAGTGTAAAAAAAATTTTATTACGTACTATATGACAAAAGAAAATTTTAGAAAAAAGATTTATATTTTTTAGACTTTTATATTTTTTATTATGAATTAATTACTATTTTACACTAATTAAATGTTTAAAAATACTAAAACTATTTGGAAAAATCTGAAACTTTTTTATAAAATACTTAATACTAATACAATTTTATAAAAAATACAAAAACTGAAAAAGCTATAAAGAATAAGCTGGAAATAAGTAAATAAGCTCGTATAAGCTTATTTGGAAACAAAAGGGTTATGTATTAAATAGTGTAAAAGAAAACTGAAAAAGTCCCTAGGGCAGATGGTGTGTGTGTGGTGTGGTGAGCTGGGTGGCCAAGGTTCGAATCCCAGCACTGCCTTTTTGCTAACTTTTTATTTTTTTGACTTTTTCTTGTTAAAACTTATTAAGCACTATAAGATAAGCATTTTTTATAACTGTGACTTTTTGTGAAAATGATTAATAAGCTCAGAATAAGCTTAAGATTCCAACAGTTAACAAAATAAATGATTAAGCACTATGATTAAGCTAAAATGACTATTAAGCTAGAAATAAGCAAAAGCTAGACTGAAAATAAGCTAAGTAACTTAAAATAAACTAATTTAACAACTGAATAAGCAAAATGACTAAAATAAGCACTGAATAAGCACTAAATAAACACAAGATATACTGGTTACACAGTGAACTTTATAGTTTACTAGGCAGATTCTAGCTTAAATTTAAGCACTTATATGAGCTTGAAAATGAAAACAGACACTGGATTTGACTAGCTTACCAACTGAGCTATCCAAAAAGCTAGATTACAAAGTTTGGATTTCAATAAAGAGCTTGTGAGAAGCTTTTGAAAAACTGGAAAACTCTGACTTGTTGGTGAACACAGGAAATGGACAAAACTAAAAAGCTATTGCAGGCTTATCAAATAAGCTAAAAATTGAAAAACTAGTACTGAAACCTTGAGACAGCTAGGTAAGCTTCTCAAAAAGCTAAAACACACAGGCTTAAGCTAACTGATAAGCTCTCTAAGAGCTTGTGAAATGGGATACCACAACTGTGCACAGAGCACTCTTTGACTTTTTGATTAACACTAAAAAATTGACTTTTATGAACTTAGGATTGATCTTACTTATTAATTATGATGTATTAGGTTATATTAAGACTAAATTAAGAGATTATAACAACTTATAAACACAAATCCATGATCACAGAACATGAAATTTCAACAGTTAATGCACCAGATTAGATTAAAAGGATTTTTGACTTTTTACAAAGTGAACACTAGTTTTTCTTGTTGAACTGAGATCTTAAGACCAAATATGACACAGAACAAGCAATAACACTGGATTGAACACACTCTAATACAGTTAACAAAGGAAATCCAAACACCCTTTTATAGAACTGTTTTGATGAATTTCAAAGCAACACAAAGATTAAAATCATGAACTTGATTGCAGACCTTATATAATCATTTACTAAGACTGAACAAACATTAATCAACAATAATAACTCCATTAAACTAAGAAATGACAAGTTTACTAGATTAACTGTTAAATTAAAATTTTAACTAACTACCAATTAGAGAGAACAAGTAACTGATATTATTGTTTAATTATGCTTAAATATAACTAATAAACACAAACATACCAAGATTTTAAGCTAAATAACACTTCAACAATGCAATGAATAAAAATGGAACAAGGCTTACAAGATTGGATTTGAATGAAAACCAAGAACAAGGACTGTGAATACACTTCCTATAGCTTACCAATAAGCTCTATACCAAGGCCATCCAGAATCTACCTTGCTCCAGCTTGTTTATCATCTTCACCATAGATTTTTGATTTTTAACTAATTTATTTATATTTTTGGTATTTTTCTGTTTTTGGTACTAAACTGGTTTTTAATTGTTTCTAAAAGCTTGCATAAGCTTTTTAGGAGCTTACATGGGCTATTCAGTCCTTGACAAAGGATACAAACAACATTGGAACATACATGAGATTTTGAACATGGAAAATTTTTGCATAAACTGAGATAGTAATTAAAACTTGAATTTGATGTTCAGAAAAGCTTAATTATACATTAAAAACTTGAATTGCATAGCTTGAAAGCTTAAACTTACACTGAAATTTAAAATTGAACTAAAACGACATTAAGAAATTAAAATTACTCTAGATAGATTGATACATTGCTTCCCACTTGCTATATAAAGATCTTTTCAGTCCTTTGTCGACCTCTGAATTAATCCCACTTCATCTTGACCATTGGTTTCATCCAGATCATCAATATTGCCAAATGGCAATTTTGGCGCCAAATTTCTCTTGAGCAGGTTTAACCAATTAATGGGTCTTGGATGGATGTGGAGGTGGAATGGGGATGTAATCAAGTGGAAAAACAGCTGGAGTGTTGAAAAAGAGGAGAAAACCACCTCTGGTTTTGGTTAAACAGGATGTGTGAAGAAGATGAACAGTAACAGCTGTTTTTGGGCGCGCATTGACTTTATTTGACCAAGGGATATTTAAAGTGGGGGTCCAAAATTGGGGGGGTCACAGGCATTGGCTGGGGTTCTTTTTGTTTTGGCAGGGGTTCTAAATACAAAAGGGTCTAAATGGCTTTAGTTAAGTACAAGGACCAAAGTTGCAAATCTGCCAAACTTGAGGGACCAATCCTGCAATTCTCCAAAAGTTAACAAAAGGACCAAAACTGCCAATCTTAAATAGTACAAGGACCAATGATGATTATTTTCCATTTTTAAATGTCCAAGGACCATTTTTGCCATTTTCAAAACTTGAGGGACTAAAGTTGTAATTTTGCAAATTTTGATTTCAAAGACTTGTTTTGACAACTTTATGAATCCCTAAGGACTTAAAATGATATTTTTCTTTATTTTGATATACCAGGGACTGTTTTTGACAACTTTTTAAACTTGGGGGACTAAAACTGCCAATTATGCAAACTTGATACGTTTTTCACCAGATTTTGATATTTTTGCATTTAAAACACATAAAACACTTGTTTGTGATATTTTAATCATTTTAATGCATTTCTGAGTGTTTTCAGATGTTTTTGGCATTCTAAACAGTATAAAAATGATGAGTATTCAGACACTCATCAATGTCACTCCTATTTTTCCTTACCAATACAATTTTTTAGTATTGGGAGATTCAATCATCAAAAATTTGTTATCATATGAAAACACTATATTCTATAAGAGAAATGATTTAGCCTCTTAAAAATTAAAATTACTCATAAGTTTTTTCCTAACCGCACATGATTGTTTATGACTCGACTATCAGAAAGCGGGTCATCTTTTTCAATATTATACGAAGATAATCAAGAATGTTTTCTAGGAGGCTATAGCATTAGTCATTTTATAATTTTGATTGCTAAAGGGGAAAGTGGTATTGTTACCTTCTATCTTGGAGATCCTTAGTGAGGACAATATAATTACGCAGAAAGGAGCGTTAAACCTTAACGCGAGGGCGTTAATCCCCGTTACCCACACCGTCCGTGGCGTTAGAGCCACGTTAACGCCCCAACGTTAGCAGCTTAACGCTGCGTTGAGGGAAGGCAGTGAGGGAAAAAAAATCATTTTACCCCCCACCCCCCCCCCCCCCCAACGTATTTCAAACGGCTAGTTTCAAAAAAAAAAAAAAAAAAAAAAAAAAAAAAAAAAAAAAAAATTAATACAATTTTATTACCACTATAAATACCCAAATAAAACACTATTTTTTTTCACACTTCCACTACTCAATCCACCCAATCTTATACTTCTAATCACTAAAAAAAATATCAGGAGGCAACAACAACGATGATACATTCATGAATCTTTTCGGTGGTGGGTGAAGTACCTCAAACCCGGGTTCATCTTCAAACCCGAACGCGGGTTCATCTTCAAGGTTAGGGATCTATTGCAAAGTGGGTAAAATTAAAAAAATGTAGAAAGCCATTCATATTGTGACACGTGTCTCCCACTTTAAATTATATATAAAATCCATCCAGGGGTAACATGGTCTTTTAACCCATTTTTTCTTTTCCACCTCAAATTTCAAACGCACATATCTCTTAAACCACAAACTTTTATAAAAAACCGATTTCACCATAATTTTTAAAATTCGATTCTCTTTAATTTGGTATAAATCTTTTTAATTATTTTGAAACTTTTTTTTTGGACATATTCATTGGGTCATGATTTCTCGATGTTTTTGCTATTTTCGATCATATTTTTTACCTTAAAAATTGCCGATTCATAAAATACTTAAAACACAAAAGTTTTAGATTTTGATTCACTCTTTACCCAGAAATTTGAATTACTCAAATCCGATATGACATGAGTGAGATATCACACGTTAAAAATGACGTTTTAGTCATATTTGTTGCACAAAAGGTGTTTGATGAAATGTCTAGCTTAGATTTTTAGTGTTAAAATTGAGCTAAATGAACTAATTTTTGTCCCAACGCATCATTAATCATTTTATTAATGTAAAACTCAAAAAGTGATGTTTTTTAATGGTTAAAGTTTTAACTATTAAAACTGATGAACCAAATTGATGAACCGATGAATCAAACCAAAACTGATGAACCAAACCAAACTGATGAACTGATGAACCAAATCAAACATAGTTCATCAGTTTATTTTGGTTCATCAATCATTGTTTCAGCTTAACATGTTGGTGTTTGTTTTGTTTTGTTCATTAGTTTATTTTGGTTCATCAATCATAGTTTCAGTTTTGATTTGGTTCATCAGTTTTTGGTTTGGTTCATCAGTTTAGTTTGGTTCATCAATCATAGTTTCAGTTT
Organism: Chrysanthemum seticuspe; assembly: GCA_019973895.1. Taxonomy (NCBI): domain Eukaryota; kingdom Viridiplantae; phylum Streptophyta; class Magnoliopsida; order Asterales; family Asteraceae; genus Chrysanthemum; species Chrysanthemum seticuspe. The sequence continues at coordinate 327,613,722 of BPTQ01000005.1, forward strand.
TGGTTTGGTTCATCATTTTTGGTTTGGTTCATCAGTTTTTGATTTGGTTCATCAATTTGGTTTGGTTCATCAATCATAGTTTCAGTTTTTGTTTGGTTCATCAGTTATTGGTTTGGGTCATCAGTTTAGTTAGATTCATCAGCTTTGGTTTTATGATTTTTTTTTAAACAGTTTTGTTTGGTTCATCAATTCATCAGTTTTATTAGTTAAAAACATTAACTATTAAAAAAACATCACTTTTTGAATCTTACATTAATAAAATGATTAATGATGCGTTGTGGGACAGAAATTAGTGCATTTAGCTCTACTCTAACACTAAAAATCTAAGCTAGACATTTCATCAAACACCTTGTATGCAACAAATATGAGTAAAACACCATCTTTAACGTGTGATATCTTACCCATATGACATCGAATTTGAGTGATTTGAATTTCTGGGTAAAGAGTGAACAAATATCTATAACTTTCATGTTTTAAGTTTTTCACGATTCGACATTTATGAGGGTAAAAAATATGGCCGAACATGCAAAAAAAATCAAGAAAATCAAGAACTATTTTATATGTAAAAAATAAAAGTTCAAAATATTTAACAAGATTTATACCAAATTAAAGAGAATCAAATTTTAAAAATTATGATGAAATCTGTTTTTCGTAAAAAAATTGTCATTTGAAAGATATTTGCGTTTGAAATTTGGGGTGAAATTAAAAAAACGTGTTAAAATGATAAAAATGCCCTTAACCAAATTTAACAAGAAAAAAATGAGAAGGTAAGTGGAGGACACGTGGCATGAGCTGAATGGCTTTGCAAACTTTTTATTTTTATTCCCTTTCTAATAGATCATGACTCTCATCTTCAAACCCCAACGTCTCTTTTCCCAACCCACTAGGCATGTCGAGCCAAGATCTTTTCCTACAACATCAACAATTTATGTTTTGGCAACAAAGTCAACAAAACACACTAAACACCAATTTTCAAAATCTACAATTCTCATAACACTCACAACATTCACAAACTGAAACACATGATATTCCCCGAAACACCCACGTCTCCTCCAAAGCCCAAAAGTCGTGGTAAACGAAAGTCTAAAAAATCCAAAGACCCCAAACTAATCGATGAGGATGACGAAAACTGCGTTGCTGGACGTTGGCAACCAAAAGAGGAAGAATTACTTGCCACGAGTTATGTAGATGTTACGGAGGATCCGATGATCGGGCGTGCACAAGGATATGATACGTTTTGGCATCGGGGTCAGAAATGAGTTCAATAGACTCAATTTTCAACGATGCACCAAAGATATGATAACAAGCAAGTGGAAAACGTTGAACCGTGATTGCACAAAGTTCAACGCGTATTTCAAACTTGCGCAACGGGAACAGAGAAGTGGGGAAAGTGAGATGGATGTCCTCAAACGGGCGAAGAAAATGTATCGTGAGGAGCAAAAATCCGCGCCGTTTGCTCTCGATGATGCTTGGGAGGTTTTGCGTAAGCATAAGAAATGGGACTCGCCGGATCCGGTTGATTTAATCGGCGATGTCCCAAGCCAAACAAACTAGGCTTTGTTTGATCATGATAAACAACCACGCCCCATGGGAAAAAAACGTGCTTCCAAGAAAGCAAGATCTGAGAGCATGACAAGTACTGGGGGAGCGAGCACCGGAGGAACGAGCTCGTCAAGCCAATTCACCGAAACTATGACAAACGAATATCGTATCAAACGTGAAACCGCCCAAGCGGCGTATCGGGCCACCCAAGTCAAAGATGAAACGATAACAAGGTTGGAAGAGATGAAATTCTTGATGATTGACACTGAAGGCAAAGATCCAAATGTCGTGGCTTGGATCAATGAAGAAAAAGACCGAATCATCAAAAAATATAATTTGCAACCTCGTCATTAGATTGTATTTTCGTCATTTCCTTTATGTTGTATTTTAATTTGCAGTGTGCTTTTTTATTTCATTATATTTTTTTTTTTATTTCGTATTGTAATATGTTTTCGAATTAATGATATGTTTTTTAATAAATGAAGTGTTTGTTTTAGTTTAGGGGTTGAATTTGAAAATATCAAATGTTAAACTTTAATTTGGGAATTTTATGATAAAGGGTGTTTTTTGATGAGTTAAGATGAAATGTTAAAGCTGATGTAGCGCTGACGTGGCAAAGATCAAACCTTAACCTAAGATCACCACACCTTAGGCTCTTAGCACCACCATCTATACATTTATTAATATTATTGATTTATATATGTGTGTTGTTTTAGTGATTAAATAAACTAATGAAGTTACAGACTTTATGTTATGTGATCAAATGAACTTTATAATTTTCTTGCAGTTTTTAGGCATTGTGCATATTAGCAGGGTATCCGCGCGGTGCGGCGGCGGGTACTCTGAAATTAAAATTTTCAATGAACCATGCTTTATAATCTGAAACGTTTTATGTGACGATAAATTTGTGGATGCCAAAAGTTTCATGTCGCATATTTCAACTCTTTAGAATATTATAGTAGGGTATCCGCGCGTTGCGACGGCGGGTATCAAGTAATAAAATTTTCGGCAAAAATGTTTTCAATTTTATGTTTGCTCTTACAATAACTTTACCAATAACGAAAACATAATGAGTTTGAGTAAATTTAAAAAAAGTTATGGATAATATCAAACTAATTCATATAAAAACAATTGAAAGTGACGTGATTTTGCGTTGCGGTAGTCAATAATGTTATGGGGTTATGGTCAAATTAGTTGATAGTAGTTCGTAGTCACAAGTAAGTAGAAATATTTTTTTTATGAAATATATATGTAATAACAAACACCTCGTAATAAGTAAATAAAATATATTTTTGAACATGTTTTTATCATTAATATTGTTTATTACACTTGTCCCATATAGATAAAAGATATAAATAAAAGAGTGCTTATAATGTATATATCTTGTAAAGTATATATTTATGAAAATGTTTGAATCATTAATATTGTTTATAACACTTGTCTCACATAGATAGAAGATATAAATAAAAGAAGGCTTATAATGTAAAGAAAACTTACATGTTTAAGCAATCATTTAGAGTTATCCATGAAAGAATAATAATTAATATACTAATATATTAATCATTGAATTAGCATTTAACACTTTGCACATTTGCATCATTTGTCTTTAAAAAATTGTCCCGACTTTTACAAAAACCGTTTTTTACTTTTATGGTTAATTTTATTTAAAATAATTCAAAATTTATTTAGATTGGTTCTCAAAACACACTTACAATATAATAATAGTTTTGGAACAATGTAGTTTTGCATGCATTTTAAAATCATATTCATTTATATATATTTGTATTAGAAATAAACTAATTCAAAAAAAAATAATAAATGAAGCATTAAAATGTTGTATAAGATAAATTAGTAAAACCTATGTATTATGTATATTATGAATTAAAAATAATAATACTTAAAAAACACATTAATGACATTTTAAAAAAAATTAAAAGAAAAAAATGGTAAATGCTTTATAAGTAGTATAGACACTCTATGTTGAACACTTGTAACCCAATTGAGTTGATCCTAACCTTTGTAACATCCTACCAAATTACATGTAAAGAGTATTCATGGGAAAAGGACATCAAATAGACGAAGATTTCTAAGCTTCCAACGTTTGATTTCCAACTACACTTTCTTTTTTTTAGAAGCATTGTAATTTGTAAAAAAGGCATATTTACCATTTTAGGAGTGAGCATGGTGCGGGTTGGTGCGGTTTTGGTAAAACCCGAACCACATCCGCAATTGCGGTTTTAAAAAAATGAGAATCCACAACCGCGCGATTTTGCGGGTTTGCGGTTTGATTTTGCTGAGTTTTGCGGTTTGTAAAGTTTTTTTTTTTTTTTTTTTTTTTTTCAAATTCTATTTTTTAGTATATATCTTTTATAGAATAAATATATCATAAGGTTGCATAATGAGTAGAAACATATATATATATATATATATATATATATATATATATATATATATATATATATATATATATATATATATATATATATATATATATATATATATAATATACTAGTTTTCGAAGCCCGCCCAATGGGCGGGCATGACTTATAATTGTCGTTTTGAAAAATTAGGTTAACGAAAAATATGATATAAATGTACCAAATTTTTTATTGAATACGCTAAGAACGAAAAGAAATAAACAGTTATCGAATATGAGAGAAAAAAGTTTCAAAGTGGTACGCAAGAACAAAGTATCAAAGCATAGCTAATTAGATGGGCGAGCAAGCCTTATAAATATCGTTTTCAAATAATAGGTTATATTAACATAGGATACTAAGGGGGCGTTTTTTTTTTTTTTTTTTTTTTTTTTTTTTTTTTTTTTTTTAGCTAAGAGAAGTATGGGGCCCGTAATTGATAGGTCCCATTATCTCTTCTCATACAGAACAAAAGAAACACAACCTAAGTCGATCCTTAAAGGTTACTTTTCACACAACTCTATACACTTATAAATGTGCAATAGGTGCAATGCAATTCATAGAACAGGTAGTTTTTTAGCTTAATATTCCTTAGCCACTTTTATGCTTTAAGGCTTCATGTAACTACCATCTTTTGCCACCAATTGTATTATTTGTTGAAGTCCTGTGCGAAAGTGAAATAAAATAAGCACATATTCTAGAAAGGTATAAATCAATTAAGATAAAGTGGAGTTAGTATATATGTTATGGAAAAGATACGCGGTCTACAAATCAGTATTAATCAAATGGCATGCATACAATGCATGTTTAAAATGAGTTATACTTTATTAGACATGCACCAAGTTAGTGTTACTAAAAACTTTGAATACTACTAATGTAATTGATATTTTTAAACTCGCATTAAGCCCTTAACCCGACTTGATATATAGTCAACATTTCGAGCTTACAAACTATGGTTCATTGGCCTGCTACAACGAAAGTTAAAGGAAGATGTTATAATGATTTGCATATTACGCCCTTCACTGCATAGAGGAGTCCATGGTTGATTTATATAGAACCATCTATTCATCAAAATTCAAACCCAAATTTATATTTTGAAATATTACTTGAAATCAAGTTGTAAATTTGCTAGGAACATATTTATTGGCCCAACTAAGATAGAAATATAGAAGAATCAATTAACACAAACCTTGTCCAACTGAAAAATGTATTTCTTGTGTGCTTCAATCAGTTCAATGTTTACATCTATTTAAAAGAAGATAACCATTTCAAGGGTGCAATAATACATTGGTGGTATTAAGTCATCAATCAGTCGCTCGCTGTGTTGCAATCATATATGATGACATTAGATATATGATGTTCCAAAGTTACTTCCAATGTCATTACTACACCTATGGCCACAACTGGAATTGCCTCCACCACTACGACCACCACCTCCTTTATGTTGTTGGGGCACCTGGTGTATGTTGTAGGAAACCTGGTATCTTTATTATCTTTAAACATAGACAACTTGGATCATTAAGCGGAAATATAAATCAGAAACAAAGTGATTACCTCAAATTCTTCCTCTTCAGGATCACCATTGTTTGAAAGAACTTTTGCTAATTCGTCTCTGTCAATACTCTCGACTATTGTGCGTCTGTTGCAGCTATTATCTGGTAGTACACACTTCTTTTAGAAAAAAAAGAAAATGAACACCAACTTAAGAAATAATTGATTACATTCATCTATTGTAGTCTGTACTCGTAATCACGCATAGCATTTGCAGCAGCTCCACCAGCCAAAACAGCTTCCTCAAGCTCACGTACTGTTTGAGCTAGTTTTTCTACTTCTGAAACTTTCTGTCGGTTCATTCTATCTAATATTCTGTTTTCCTCGTGTATAAAAGCCCCTAAGTTATCTTACAATATATATAGAAACAGGCAAATTCAGGTTCTACTTTATTGAACGTGTCAAACTGGTTGAACAGTTTAATGGGTAAAAATTCGTCCAACATGTAATTCAAAATATTACAATATCGTGGATCGTATAATTAAACAAAATAGTTATCTTAATATTGTAATAGCATTGATTTAGTAATAATATACAATAGATCAATGATGTAACCCACACAATTTTTACCCGTCCCAACAGTTTTGACGCAAACAACTTTTGACCCACTTTCAACTGACGTAGACAAATTTTGACCCACCTTCAACAAAATACCGATTTCCTTTGGCCGTCGGCTAATCCACAATTCAAGCTTTGAGTCATAGAAAATGCTGAATTATTAACAAAAGAAAAGCAACGGGATGCATACATCTCCCTCCGGAAGTGTTTTGTAAGGTTTTTCATTAGTGAATAAATCAATGAATATTTTGAATTTAAAACATGCAAGAAATTACATATTGAGAGTATGTTTCACTTTTTACAGGTGTAAACCCACGACAAAAGAAAAGCATCGGAAGGACTTAGGCCATTTTTAAAAGTTCTTCACAAGGTTTAACTTTAAGCCATGCCAATCGTGTCTAGATCAATTAGATTCTTAGGTTCATCCAAGAGCAATAAATCGGTACCCTACAAAGATCAACATACTCAATCAACCCAAAGTCTCATTCATACTGATGTGAGTCTCTACTTTAGAATGCTAATCCAAACACCCCATTTACTAATAATCTGCATATAAGAACATGAATAGGCTAATTGTGGTTCAGCATAATTGAAGACCTTACCAATCATCTAAGTGGGCACCAATGGTAGATATGAAGAAACCTTGTATCTTTTCTTTGGACTGCAGTTTCCTACACAATCTGGTCATACTTTTCAAAAAAATAAGATGCTTTTGTACATCCACATTAGCCACCTGAGGAAAGTACGGAAGCTGGTTAACAAAATCACGCAGCAAAGCATATCTAAACCCTGTTTCCATAAAGGCGTAATCCTAGATGATTGTGTGAGATATACCTGTCTAATGTACTACCGAGAGGAAGTGATAGTTTAGCTGACAGATCCATATATCCGCCTCGAGTAAATACGTAACCTATATTAAAATGGTATATGCTGAAATGTAATCACCATTGGAAAGACGTAGGGTTGTGTTTCAGTGTTTAGAAATGATTACTTGAAAAAACTACATCTTCACTCTCACTGAATTCAATTTTAGCATCCATTATTCCTCCATCATATTTAGCGAGCGCTTCATCCTGGAAATAAGTTCCCTTGTGAACCTCCCACCCTTTTAATGATTCTTCAGACTTGAACTTTGCAAGTAAAATCTTGCTTTTGCTGCTTTTTCCAGCTCGCAATTGAGCTAGCTTATTGTTGTACTCCTGAAACAACTTATAAAACAATAGACTTTCTTAAATTAGTTTCTCAGTTTACTGACTAACATTTCGAATTAACTTAATAAGTCCAGGACATACCTCAAACACTGAACATATGTGTTTGAAACCTAATAAGTTTGTATTTTTCAAAGAGCATGAAGGAAAAAAGGTATTACCTGAAACGCTTTGCTGAGATTGTATACACACTAAAAAATTGAATATGATTACTACTTATACACATCCGATCATAAATACATACATTACATAATTGAATCAACAATTTTCCATCTAATTTTCTTTTGTAGCTACTACCATCTGTTGCCAATCTTGTGTTCTGTACATAATGTGTCCAAGGTCCAGGATAAGGTGTAGTCAAATCACGAACAACAGCATCTGTAAAATCAAGCACCGTTGGTCCAGATTATATATGAGATATACATGTCTTCTAGGTTCAAAACGTGTGGTCAAGATATGTATATGAAAAGGATCCAATGGGTGGTTCAGCTGGATTTACTGTTCGAAACAAACTAAATGGTACTCTTACCTAGCAAGACAAATATCCGAGGTAAGATACCCACCTGTCATAAGCAGACAAGTTATAATAAGACTGTTAAATGGAACATAACCATCCGAATTGGATAAGAAGACTGCTCACCCTGCTCTGGCTTGCGTCTACTGTAGGGTCAGATTCAAGAATTAAAACATATGACCTTACGTTTCCCCCTATCGAAAGTATGAGACCTTCATACCTGAAGTTCGGAGACTATAGTTAACAATTGAAGCAAGAGTACACATATGATAATCTCAACGCCATTAGCTATATGAGATATACCTGTCTAATGTACTACCGAGAGGAAGTGATAGGTTAGTTTACAGATCCACATATCCTCCTCGTGTAAATGCATAACTTAAATCAAAATGGTATACTGACACTCCACGAAAGGTAAATCGTTCTCGCTCAGCCAAAAACGAATATGTACAGGGATCAAAAGACCATATATTTATATGGTCATAGCGCAAACTACCAACAGAACTAATTGGAAAAGTTCACAATGAAACTAACATATTAGTTATATAATTATTTTGCACAAAATTTACCCAAAAAAAACTCAGTCAGTTGTTCAATATATTATAATATAGTTCATAACACAAACACAAACACAAACATAGCCTAATAGATTCAATATAAAGTTCAAAACATGACGTAAATAACTGTATTATTCGATATGAAATGATAATTACGATGAGACAATATATTTTACCCTTTAGCTGTTCAATATGAGCTACGCTCCTACTTATTTGACACATCCCAAGCTTTATTTACAAAGCGTAACCATTTACCAAGCCTAGAGAAACTTCAAAATGTTGGCTACGCCCATCACAGTTTCAAATTAACAAACATTAGCTCCTTCTTAAGCCTAGTTTCATACTTTGATCATCTTCAAAAACACAAAGAGTAAACCAAACTAACAAAAAAAAGCCTTATATAGGAAGCACGCCAAACTAAAACCGCATCAATCAGAAAGTTAAAACAACTATCAGTGTCACCACCTGGTTACGAAACTACAACAACGACCTAAACAACACAGATTGATTTCCGATAGCTCAAAATAACGAACTATATATAACAGCTTTGTCAACACATAAATAGTAAACAGATAGTTCTGGAAATGACGAATCGGTAACTAATTATTTTAGTTTCCTGCTTAAATAAAAACCACGTCTAAACATTTTAAATATGATTAAAAAATGTGGAAAGCAAATGTGTCACCTTTTCAGCCAATGTGCCTTCAAATTCTGCTGGCAGAACATACTCACAATGCTGAGTTTGTTTACTTTTTGCTTCTTTAACAGAAACAACATATCTGCATTTCCACTCATCAGCTTCCTCTTGAGCAGATAAAGTTTGTTCACATGCAACAGCTAATCTTGCTTTAGCTGCACTGCTTCTAGCTTTAAGATTTGCTACTTCATCCTCATATTTCCTTTTCCATTCCAGGGATTCATGTTTGGCAGCTTCAAAAGCTTTTGATAAATTGGAGTATCGGTATGAATGACTGCAACTGAAAACATATTCACTGTATGAATGACTGCAATTGAAAAGAAATATATATGAGCTAATTGCAAATATAAATAGCTTTTTAGACTTGAAGCAGATTGAATGTGATAACCTTTTAAGATATAGTGGGATCACGCCTAGGATGTTCTTATCTTCATCCTGTGCAACTATGTGACGTGGAAGCCATCCTGTTTCCTGAGCAAGCATCAGACATAAATGCAATGAAATACAATTTTGTAAAAACAACCTTCAGTTAAATATAAGAATTGAGTTGCCAAACTATGAAGACTCGCATCATTATATATATCAACTGAAGTTACAATACCTCGGCAAGACCTTTGGGACCAAAAACCAACAACGCAACCACTCCAACCACTAAAGCTTCTGGAGCTCCAACTTCAAACAAAGATGCAAACACACCTTTCCTTCCACTTGTCCTCATCTTTTCTGGAAAACAAAATCAACAAAATCCATTAGAAAAATTACTTGGCTTTCTCCTTTGGATCCTACAAAAAATCATCAACAAAGAACATTACATGACATATGATAATGGGAATGTATGGCTGTGGAAACAAATTAGGGTTTTGAAGAATAGATGAAACGCTATATCAGTAATGTAAATTTCAAAGTTATACATGTTACCTATCAGTATCATGTGTACAACTTTAAACAAAGGAAAATATTTTGCAAATATGAAGCATTTGTAAGGTATACGTACCTTAGCCATATGTTATCAAAGCTTCAGTAAAACAAAAACATACGTTATCAAAGCTTCAAAAACTGCAAAACAGACAGATATTTTTATTATAACCTGCAAAAATCACATTAAAATCATTAAAACCTTAAAATTGTGATGGAGTTTTAGAGAGAATTTTGATAATTAGGGTTTTTTTTATTTTGTGAAAAAATATACGTCCGGATTTTTTAGGGATAAAATGTTTTGTATGAGATTATTATTGTAAAAGATTTGATACTTATCTCATTAAGATGGTCAATATTTATATATTATAGAATGCAACATAATTATCAAAATAACTTGTAGCCTAATTGGTAAACACACAAGTTATTAATGCTACTCTTAAAAACAACCCAAGTTCAAATCTCACTAATGACATTTTTTATAAAAACGAAATTTGAAAAAATAATAATAATAATTAATATAAGTTATACATTAAAACCGGGAAAAATAGTTGGATTAATAGTTAAATTATTAAATTGCTTAGGTGGACATATAATGCTTAGGTGGCATTGAGGTGGCATTGACGTGGCATTGAGGTGGCATTAATGTCAAATGGCTCCTGTTATATATAATATATATATATATATATATATATATATATAGGGTAGGGTTAAAATGAAAAGTTTCTTATAATGAAAAGAATGAGAAGGCATGTGGAGGTGACATGTGTCACATTTGCCACATCACCATGCCATGTGTCACCCCCCACCCCCACCCCACCCACCCACCCCCCCCCCCCCCCCCCCGGCAAAAAAAATTTTTTTGGGCAAAATTTTTTTTTCCCGCCAAAAAAATCCCGCCAAAATTTAATATTGCATCACAGTTATAAAAATACTGCATCACAATCATAATTGTGATGCAGTAATTTATAACCTTGATGCACTAAAATCATGATTATGATGCAGTAAATTTATAACCGTGATGCAGTAACTTATAACCTTAATGCACTAATAAGTTTTGGTGCATCTTTATTATAAGTTACTGCATCATTCCACAAAAGGTGTAGATTGGCGGGAACACCCTGACCCCGGGTGCCTTTTGGCACCAGCCATTGTCCACCCCACAAGGAATAGCTCCGGAAACTCTCATGGCCTAGTGGGGCACCAACTGGAGTGAGCACGAGCCAAAACTCGGACCCCTAAGCTCTTATTCCACAAAGTCTCTCTAGTGTGCCCACATGTTTTGCGGAGGTGGGTACCTATATAAAGCAAATGCCAAGGATGGGTCTTGAACTTGGGTCAATTGACTCAAGCACAAGTGCTCCAACCATTGGACTAATGCTCCATTGGTAAGTTACTGCATCATAGTTAATAGTTCAGTGCATCAACTATGATGCACTAAAATCAAGGTTATAACCTTAAATGCACTAAAATCATGATTGTGATGCAGTAACTTTATAACTGTAATGCAGTAATTTATAACCTTAATGCACTAAAATCATAATTGTGACGCAGTAACTTATAACCTTAATGCACTAATAAGTTTTGGTGCATCTTTATTATAAGTTACTGCATCATAGTTAATAGTGCATCAACTATGATGCACTAAAATTATGATTGTGATGCAGTAACTTTATAACTGTGATGCAGTAATTTATAACCTTGATGCACTAAATTCATAATTGTGATGCAGTAAAAAAATTTGGCGGGAAATTTTTGGCGGGAAAAAAAAATTTTATTTTGGCCCAAAAAAAAAATTTTTTTTTGGCGGGAAAATTTTTTTTTCGGGGGGGGGGGGGGGGGGTGGGGTATGGTGATGTGGCATGATGATGTGGCAAAGGTGACACATGTCACCTCCACATGCCTTCTCATTCTTTTCATTATAAGAAACTTTTCATAATAACCCAAACCTATATATATATATATATATGAAAATGTTAATAAACTATGAAATAGAAATATTAAATGCAGAACCATTATTTTGTACAGAACTTTACAGAACCACTTTGAGCCAATAAGAATTTAGCATTATTAAATCTTTTTATTTAATTCAAAAGGGCAAAATAGTAAAACATATTTTCATTTTCTTTTTAATTTTTTTAATTAAAAAACGTTTTTTTTTAATCCCTCAATTTTCGGAATTAATTTTTTTTTACCTGCATACATTTTTTTTTTCAAAACAAGCGCACATGTGTTTTTTTTAAACAAATGCATATGTGTTTTTTTAAATATTGTAAACTTCATATGTTTCTACTTTGTAGGGTATATTTTCTTGATTAAAATTGTAATTGCACATATGTTTCAAGTGTACATTTTTTAATCTACGAAATTTATGATAAAAAACATAAACATATACATGTAACCTTTAAATTGGTAACAAATCAAGAGCATAAATATCATAGATTTTTTTTTATACAATAAAATAAAATTCAATACAAAAGTATTATCATATGTGCACGCCTTCTAAAACATATATACAAGTCTTCTGAAAACATATATGCACGCCTTTCGGGAACATATGTGCACGCCTTCTAAAAAAAATTCATTCGTAGATCATTTTCATCACACCATGTTTCATTGAGCCATCCTGAAATAAATATAAATATAAAAAAAAAGAACTAGTTAAAATTTAATCCGCCAATACAAAGATCAATTAAAACACACATAAAGTAGTAAACAAATAATGGGAAAGACAACACATAAATCAAACTCTAGGCACGTAAAACACATATGCACTTCGATAAGTTAAACTTTATAAACTATAAAAACACAAATGCACTTCGATAAGTTAAACTTTATAAACTATAAAAACACATATGCACTTCGATAAGTTAAACTTTATAAACTATAAAAACACATATGCACTCTAGGTAAATACTTTCTATATTAATCTCAAACCATTTTAACTTTATAAACTATAAATTCTGGCCTTATAGTGAGGTCAATACTTAGTTTTAACCATCCAAGGCCGGGACTTTGACTGCTATTTATATATTTCAAAGCATAGACTAAACTTTACAATTTTAAAGAATTTACTTATGAACAAGTGGATCAGGTTACGTGTATCATTATCAAGTCAAATGGTAGAAATTTAGAAAAGTTAGTAATGCAAGAAATGGGTCAATGGGTCGAAAGCTGTAAATAATGACTTTCAATGCAAAAACACCTAAATTACAAAAAAAGAAATCTAGATTGTTTTTAAAATTATTTCAAAATTCGGAAACATACTGAAACGCTAGTTTCTTTTGATAACTGGGACAAAAGAAAATTCAGGTCCAAAACGCAAATCCAAATACTCATTAAATAATACCAGACATAATAGAGTAACACACCATTTGTGTGGATGCGAAAACGTTTTGATGATCAAACAGAGCCAATAGTATCCCAAATAACATATATGTTCATACGAAAGTTTTAACACACCATTACTTTTTGTAAGATATTCAATACCTACTATTATTAAATTGAGACACTGATATGAATAAAAGAGAAAAACAATACAATCGGACTTCAAATTAAATACAAGATAATAATGATTTCATTACCTTATCAAAATCGAAATTCTAATCAGTATTGAATGTGATCGAGATTATTACGACATTTTTATATTTGTGAAAGATGATGTTTAACCGGTGAAAACCCAGATCTGATTTTGGAGGCAGGATATGGAGAGATTATGTGGGTGGGTTTGTTTTTACTTTGACCTAATCTCTATCTAATAAATGACGGTTTTAAAAAATAAATTTGATGACATTCCTATATTACCCCTCCACCCTTAAAAAGGTGATATTTAAAGTTTCATTTTATTACAATTATACCACACATCCTTTTGACCATTGATCAAACTCATCTAATGGCTTAGATTCATTTTAAGTGGTTCTGTAAAGTTCTGTACAAAAAATTGGTTCTGCATTGAACACTACACTATATATATATATATATATATATATATATATATATATATATATATATATATATATATATATATATATATATATATATATATATATATATATATAATATTGGGTACTAGTATGAAATTATAAATCTCTACAATAATAAAAGTCAAATCAGATGAAAGTTTTTAAAAATCTCGATGATAAATTGATACAAAAATAAAATTATATGATATAAAAATACATACATAATTAACCAATAAAATACGGTTGAAATTATAATTATGAAAATATCAACAAAAGTATTTAATCATACAAAATTATGAAATTAGATTGGTTTATTTAAAAATAACAATAAAAATAAAAATATATTTGTATATGACTTTGCGGTTCGGTGCCGTTTTTTTGTTTTCAGGAACCACACCACGGCTTTTGTTGCGGTGTTAGTTTTGCGGTTTTATGCGAGTTTGCGGTTTGCGATGCGGTTTCTGCTCACCCCTACTTACCATGTACACTTGTTACTTTGTTAGTGGACTACTTCATATTATTTAGTTGTTAGTGGACTACTTCATATTATTTAGGATTAACGTTGCTGTTTGTATTGGGCCAAGCCCATTAGTCTTTTAGCATTTATTTATATTGTATTCATAACCGATAACAATTACACAAATTGAATAATCCCCGATTTACATATCACCCGATCAATCATCGCTGAACCCTAACCCTTCGCAAAATCTCCAACCAAATCACTTCATAAAAAAAACACTGTATGAAGAGCAATAGTAGCAATAACAATATTGTAGCGGGTAAGAACCGGACCTTAGCAGTTGACACGAATCTACCACGATGGGTGTGTCAGAACTGCCATCATAGTCTTTCGGTTGATTCGTGTCCTGATAAGTTCTTACGATCAGGAATGCAGGGGTCTTCCATGCATGGAGCAGGCAGCGTGCATGGCACTCGCATGGACCAGTCGTTTGTTGTGTTGCCAAAACAAAGGAACGTTCCTCCTCGTCCAAATCAATCTGGAAAGGGGCGCGCTATGGAAGACTCGTTTGTGGTATTGCCTCCACCTCCTACCTCGGTGTACAATAATTCAGGGTTTCACTCAACCATAACTGTCTTGAAGCGTGCATTTGAGATTGCCACAACCCAAACGCACGTTGAGCAACCTTTATGCCTCGAGTGCATGAGCGTGTTATCTAGTGAGCTTGATAAGGAGGTTGAAGATGTAAATAGGGATATAAAGGCATACGAAGCTTGTCTACAACGATTGGAGGGCGAGCCAAGGAGTATGATGCTTAGTGAGGCCGACTTTTTGAGGGAAAAACTTACGATAGAAGAAGAAGAACGTAAACTTGAAGCAGCGATTAAAGAAACTGAAAAACAGTGCAGTGAAGTAACTAGCGAATTGAAGGAACTTGAGATTAAATCTAACCGCTTTAAAGAGTTGGAGGAACGGTATTGGCATGAGTTCAATAATTTCCAGTTTCGGTTAATATCTAATCAGGAAAAGAGAGACGAGCTATTGGCTAAAACTGAAGTTTCTGAAGCACAGTTCGACCTCCTCAAGAAAACCAATGTTCTCAAAGACGCCTTTCCAATCTCGTGTGAGGGGGAATTTGGAACAATTAACACTTTTAGGCTTGGAAGGCTCCCTAAAATTGAGATTACGTGGGAGGAGATAAATGCTGCATGGGGTCAAGCTTGCCTTCTGCTCGACGCAATGGCTCAACATTTCGAGCCAAAATTCCAATACCGAATAAAAATTCTTCCAATGGGAAGTTACCCTCGGATTAGGGATAGCGATAACAATACCTATAAGTTGTTTGGTCCGGTAAATAAGTTTTGGAGCACTCAATATGACAAGGCAATGACATTGTTCTTGGCATGTCTGAAAGACTTTGCAGAATTCGCAAACAACAATGACAAAGAAAACAACGTACCACAGGAGGAATGTCTTAAGCTTCCTTACAAGATCGAAGCCGACAAAGTAGGAAGCTATTCAATCATGCAGAGCTTCAACAAACAGGAGAACTGGACCAAAGCTCTTAAGTACACCCTGACCAATTTGAAATGGGCACTCTATTGGTTTGATGCTAAGACAAATGCTATTGAGGATTAGCATCGTTTGTATTGGGTCAAACCTGTTTGATCATTTAACATTATTTATATTGTACTTAAATTCATTATTCAGTGATAAGAATTACACAAGTTTACACTACTCTGGCTATGTAAGCATAATTTATGTTCTTGGTTACTACATTTGTGATGTCTTTTAGCATATTTTTTGTTAACTATTACATGCTTCATGATTTATCATTTTTATTACTTTTTTTCAACCGCAAAGGGTGACCCAACGGTAAGAATACGAGCCTTCCAAAGAGGAGGTTAAAGGTTCGAATCCAAGGGGGAGAGAATTAATCCCCTTGTGGCCACGGAGGTTCACCTGCGCCGACTCCGGACTATCCAAAAGGGTAGTCGCCTTGGGAATAGTCGGCTCGCAATATCGAGTCGGAAACCCAGGTAAAAAAAAAAAAAAAAAAAAAAATTGATTTTTCATGGATAGAAAATATAGATAAACAACTTGCAGTACCTTTTTTTAAAGCTAATTGGGTTATTGTGAGCTGAAAAAGTTGGACTTTACAGTTTGGGCTTACAAAAATCTAAGCCCATAAAGTATAACTTCTTTAAAAGCTTCAAGCCCAAATAGAATATACATCATTCAACCAACACCCTTGGATTCAAAAGAAAGATAAAATCGAAGTTATACTTATATAAAGGGTTGAAAGTTGTTCATAGCTAAAAGGTTATGAACTAAACCTCTCACTTTTGTATTGATTGATTAGATACAATATATAGGACAATTTCTATTAGCTTATATTTAACCTTACCCCTCATAGAAAACCACATTAAACCGTAAACGATATGGCAAGTTTTTGTCCGTTAACTTGAGCCGAGCTCTGATGTATTTATTGAGCTCAAACTTGAATAAGAAGAATAGACGATTTGAGTAAAGCTCGATTCAACTCAGTTACATCCTATTGGGACTTTGGTCGATCCAAAAACGAAACTTTGGCTATGCCTCTTTGTTCCACTTTCTAAGACTTTTAAAACAGAAGATTAATAATTATTAATCATAACAATACTTAAACTATACAAATAGAGGTGATTACACCTCTCTAATAAAACACTGTGACTTTTCAAAATGACCTTAAGCCCAACTCAAAAGATGTCTAAAACAACATTATTTTGAGTTTTAATAGTAGTTGCTAATTTGAGACATAATATTACAAAATTCATGAGATTGGGGCAGTCCAAAGTTGTGCATTTTTGACCTTTGAAACACTCTCCAACACCTCAAATGGAACAATGTCTCCCATTACTATCACCATCTTGGTTTCCAAATCCACTTGGTAGGATGTCACTCCTGTTTTTCATTACCAATACAATTGTTTATTATTGGAAAACTCAATCATCATAAATTATGTTATCATATGAAAAGCTATATTATATGATTTTGATTGCTAAAGAGGAAAGTGGTATTGTTACCTTCCATCTTGGAGATGTGTCTTTGGACCTTCCTTGCACAACCATTACAATGCATGGACACCCTTAGTACCACCATCTATACATGATCAAAAAACAAGAATAATATAACTTAATGCAAAACTATAGTTCACAAACTTGTATATTATCTGAATGAGAACATTAATCTCACCCAGCGGTATTAGGGTGAGATTAGTGTTCTCAATAAGGTGTTTGTTGGTTCAAGTCTCGTTATGGACAAATGTGAGGCATGTGACATTGTGTAGTTTAAATCAAGCACATAGTTCATCAAGTTTCATCGTGAGATTACAAAATTTGATGCCAAACATCTATTTGATAGCATTCGAGTCATCTATTGATACACGTATAAAAACTATAAAAACTGAAATTTTATATAGTTTCCATAACAAAGGACTAGCTAGTAGACACTCAAAAGAGAGCATACAGAAACGAAGTAAGGCGAACTGCCAATATAGAATAAGCTAGAAACCCGAGCTTATATGTTTAGTAACGAAACATTTTTCTAATAAAGTTACACTTCACATGTGCTTTAGAGGCTTCATAGATTCTTTATAAATCGTACATGTTACGTTTAAAGAAGACATATTTCTGAACGAATACGAAGTTCAATAAAATACCTTTGGCTTTAGAAAGAAGGCAAGAGTCTGAGGTTTATCTGATTCGTCTTTGGACTGATCGACAAGTGGTTCGGTCTCAAACTCGTAATCATCTTGGATTCCAAAATTGTTAACACAACAAAGACAAGAACTTGCACCACCATTTGATAGACAAAAACTGTCTAAAAACCTTCCAATACTCATCATCTTCTTTCCCATAATTTCTTTTAACCAAGATATGATAAGACAAGATTTAAGGTAACTATACACTTTATATACTATAAACTTATATTGGGAATGACAAGAAATTGTGGGGAGAAAATGGGTCAAGACCCAAGTTTCAAGAGTAGATCGTGTTTGTGTATGTGTTTGGGAATGCAATGTTTGAAAAATGGTGTTCTTTTATAGTTATAAAATGTGGTGAATTTAACAAGTAGATTTTGTCATGTGATGAGGTACAAAAGACAAGTAAGTGAGCATAGTTTCATGTGGCTATATGCTTTATAAATTATTACTTGAGCAAAGGTTTATAATTATTCTAGCATATCTCACATGACCAAGTTGTAAAGAAACCCAAAGAGACAAGTGCCACAGCCTAGCTTCATAAAACATGTGATGTTCATAAGCTAGCTAGGATAGTAATGGGTGAGATAGTTATGTATTGTTTGCTTACGATGATATTTGAACGTCGCTTCGGGCATATCTGATAAAATTAAACGATACAGAGAAGATTATTACGACCCATGCGCAAAGATAACATGTTAAATCGAGAAATGGTCTAAAAACTATGATGTTTGAACTTAGAACGGTAATTTTATCACATTTAAACAATGAAGGTCAAGAAAAATTAAACGTAAAAAGTTTAAGGTTTCTATAGCTTTCGTTTTGTCAAGGGTTTCGAGTTAAACTCGCTCTTCTAAGGAGGCCTTAATTACCAACTTAAGATTATTCGAAACTTGGAAAGAGTCTAACAAATCATCATATATCAGATTATGCTGATAGGCATGCATGTGTGAAGATGATCTTATAGAACTTGTATGGGAGTTTTTAGTTATAAAAATTGACATACCAACGTGATTAATATGAAATATATTTTCCCACTGAAACCAATTATTTGAAATGCCCCTTATGGGCCATGAGAGGTCTCATCCATGTCACACTCATAAACATCAACTTCAATTATTTTATAGTTATTTTTTTTTTTAACGGCGGCAATATATTAAAAGCTAGCAAAGACTAGCAAACCAAGAATTACATAGTATGAGTAATAATAGGATTTCCTAACCAATCTATCCAACTTAAGTTGTACTTGGGATTTCTAGATGAAATCAACAAGAACGAGTGATGAACAATATTATCCCACATAGTCGCCTTATTAGGCTTAGACGTCGAGAAAATCCAAGCATTACGAAAATTCCAAATGGACCACATCAAAGTAGCAGCCACCCCTTCAATAATATTCTTGGCACACTTGGACATAGGAGAAGCATCTAACCATGTGTACCAGTCTTGAGTAGAAGATAACTCCGGAAAATCCAAAGAACACCACCTAGCTAAAAGGCCCCAAAGATCTTTCGCCATCCCACACAAGAAAAACAGATGATATGGTTAGGGCATATGGTTGTAGCTGAGGTGACATATCAACAAGTACCTATATTTACAACATGGTAACTCTAATCCAATAAGTGTTAGAAGACTAATGGAGCTTAATGGAAGTCACTAACGACTAAGGGGTGACCAAATGGTAAAATGATCGTCACTATTATAACTAAAATGTGATAAGTTTCAAGTACAAGTCTCGTTTGATACAAACACTTTAAAGTAATCACAACAATCTACAAGAAGGGAGGGCTTTAGCCGGTCTAAATCTGTGTAACGATAGACTCAAACCTCATAATTTAATCGGTCAAAAAAACGAAAACCAATATTTAAAATAAAAACTATTTCAATAAATGTTTAGGTTAATATACACGAACAAAACTTCTCAATGTTTGGCACTACTCTAAGTTTACACTGGTTTATAGTTATGGGAGCAATAACTACTTATCTGAAACTTAATAATTCACGGAACCAGGGGTCTCAGTAGGGTTTCGGGACACCTATAAAAATTTGTGGCGTAGGGTTAATTTTTGTATATAACCGCGATTTTTCGTATAAGCACCCTGGCCATAATTGCGTTTCTACTTTTGCATAATTTTTTTCGGCGTCTAGTCAGATTATGTCCTGGTTCCGTCTCCGAACTTAATGGTTAGTGAAATATTGAAGCATGCTGCATGCAATGTATCCGGGAATCTCAATTTTACTCAAGCTTTGTACTAAGTTGGGATAATGGTAATACAAAAGTGTTCAAATTTTAGACGTTTAATTATTTTATCTTATCAACCACCTAGCCTATTACAAATAAAATACTCTACTACTTATATAACATATCTTACATAGAATTGTCTCGTCATTTTATATAGTACATGTCTTTTATAATACAACACGTAGCAAACATAATTTAGTCTATAGATTCCATGTTTTGTACATCATTCTAAAATGGTTCGTTTAATATGACACGACCTTTGGCAATAAGATGTAGTCATATCATATATATAGCATAACAAATTTAATTGAATGGATGTTATGTTCAAACTCATCTATTAGAAAACGACTTTCTACCAAATTCTTTAACATCACTTGTTTAAAGAAAACATAAAACACTTGCCTTTATATCAAAATAATGTATAACCTTTATTCCATGATATATAAACCCAAACATGAGGTGTATGAGCAGTTGAGAGACCATTGTCATTGCCCTCAATTAGAGAATAGTACTATTAAGTTGAAATAGAGTATATAGTAGACAAATAAGTGTCAAATTATTTAAGAACATGAGGTATTGAGGTTCATTTAAACAATTATTGACGAGTTGAAATTGGTTTTGTTGCTTTTTTTTCATTTTGTTTTGTGGGGTCTGATTTACATTATAAATTGGTATATTTGGTTGGTCCATCTGCACATGGACACTATGGTGGTAGAAAAAAGAAAACAACAAATCTTGAAAGATAAGCATGTTAAGTGACTCACACATGATCAAACTATTGACATGCATAATTAACACAAAATGGGGAAAATTGTTGCATGAATTTGGGCATATAGTGTATCACTTAGTGATTGACAACACATTCCCATTTGGTTTTAGTGGTGTATGCTATATATCGTCATTTCCATTAATTATCCGAGTTAAAACATGTGGAAACGTAAAAGAATGAATACGTTTATTTTATATATAAAAAAAGATAAAAATATATCGTTGGTCTTTAAACTTGTCAAAAAGCATCGTCGAGGCTTCAAACTTGGCATTTTCATCGCAGTGAGTATTTTTTTCAAGTTTTGAGGCCAATTGAGTCATTTGACCCGTAATGCTCAGGTCAATGTCCCGTTATTTATTATCAAATCTCGTTATTCTTATGAAATGACTATTTTGCCCATATATAATGTCATCAATCACCCTTTTCTTCATTTCACCCAAACATAAAAAGTCATCCATCTCCCTTACATTTCCATGGAGACAAACATCCATCATCTCCCCCCATATTACTCAGATCTTCAACGACCACACAACATCGCCGACGCTGACAATGATGCTCGATCGATCTATCGCTCCAACCTCATTTCCAAGGTCTCTTACCTTTTATTTCTTTCGTTTTATATGTATTTTACTACACATGGGTCAAACAAAAAATTACTAACAGGTAGCACGTCTCTTACTTTTTTTTAATTACTTTACTATTTTGTGGTTTACTTATTTAATTGCGTTTTTTAGTCGCGGATAAATGTATATGAGAATGGTGATATTTTTAATGTTAACTGACTATTTAAAGTTAAATAATGTTCTTAGTTGTGTGTTTTTGTGTTTTAGATGGTCATCTATTGTGAGTGGTTTTTCTAAAGTGTCATCTGATGAAACTACACCAAGTGATATGATTGTTGTTGTTTCTGGTAAATGTAAAGATTCTGATGGCATGTTGTCTGCTTTGTTGGAAGTTCCTAAATGCATCTTAGTTGTGCCATCTTTCGATGTGCCGACAATGTTGATGTTCATCACTAGGCTACACCCTTAGGTTATTCAAATAAGAATTATTGTACCATTAGATAAGGGGCACCTAATTACTTTTTATTTTATGTATAACTTTTTTGCTTTTGGTGTTTGGGTAAAATAAGATTGGATATGATTATGGTTATTTAGAGGGTGTTGGGATTGCTTATTAAAACTGCTTGTTTCCTTTATATAAACGAACTGTGAATGGTTATTTGTCAGTCTGAGGGAAATAAACAGTTTGAGAATTTCTTATTCAAATGACTTAGCTTATTATGATTAACTATTAAATCGTTAAACAAGTAGAATTTTCGAGCGCTAACAATTCAATTATTCACGTCTCTACAGCAAAAGAAAATCGAAGCACTGTTTCTTGCACTGCCTTTTGTTACATTTATGCCAAACAATTCCAAACACCCTCAGCTGTCAAATAACAAAGATTAGATGTAGCTGCAACAGATCCTGAATAAATGATTTTTTGATTAGTTACATGTCGTTTTGTTTAGTTGTGATGAGTGTCTAAATACTCATCATTTTTGTACCATTTAAACTGCAAAAACATCTGAAAACACTCAGAAATGCATCAAAATGATAAAAATATCACAAATAAGTGTTTTATGTGTTTTAAATGCAAAAATATCGAAATCTGGTGAAAAACGTATTAAATTTGCATAATTGGCAGTTTTAGTCCCCCAAGTTTCAAAAGTTGTCAAAAACAGTCCCTGATAAATCTAAATAAAGAAAAATGTTATTCAAGGTCCCTGAAATATTCTAATTTGTCAAAAATGGTCCTTGAATAAATCTTTTGTTAAATGGCAGAAAAGGTCCCTCAAGTTTCAAAAATGTCAAGTTTGGTCCCTGGAAAATTTGAAAATGTCAAAAATAGTCCTTGTACTATGGAAGCTTGTCAATTTTGATCCTTGTGTAAACTTTGAGAAAATGGCAGGAATGGCCCCTCAAGTTTGGAAAAATTACAAACAAGTCCTTATCATTAATACTTACATAAGCCTTGTCAAAACTGATTATGACCCCTGTCACTTATGCATTTTGGACCCCTGTCTTTCCTTGTTTTTGACCCCCTAGTCAAAGCCAGTCAAACCAACATTTTCCCTCTCACCACTGTACACCTCCCTCTCCACTTGCCTGCTACTCCTCTGCAACCCACCTTTTCCACCACCCTTATCCCTGCACCCTTATCACCTCAACCCCTCATCATCACACCTCTCACCCCCCCCCCCTAGTTGCAGTCAAAAAGTCCACAGAGGTCAAATTATGCCTTTCCCGCCAAAAATCATCAAAAGGCCAAACTGCTCAAAACTCTCCCATTGGTTAAAAGAAGTGGTGGGATTTGATCTGAAGGACACGTGGAACCATTTGAAGCTATAAAAGAGAGATGAGGAGCTGAGAAGAACCAGTTGTTAGTTTTTTAAGTTTTACTTTATGTCGTTTTTTTTTTATAAATATTTTAGTTTAGCCTAAATTCTGTAATCTTATGTTTCTATGATCAAAACTCAAGCTTTGTTATCTTTGTAATCTATTTTAAGGATCAATTTCAAGGTTTTGTTAAAGTTCATGACTTATGCTTACTGTTGAGTATTTCAGTTTCAAATTCATACATTCAAGCTTCAAGTAGCTCTTGGTTCAGTCCCAATAAGATTATACAAGCTCACTTAAGCTTCTTTTAGCTTTTGATAAGCTTTCAAATCATTTTCAAACAAATTTGTTTCATAGTCAACAAAAGTCAAAAAATGGCCAAGAATGGAAATGGTGATGGTATGTGGGTGATGCGGCTTGGATTTGGGTTGGAAATGGCTTAGTTTAGTGGTCTTGGGGTTTGGTTTTAAGCTGCACACCAGCTGGGCACATGTGAGTGAATTTCTCACTTTTCAATTTTCAAGTCTATTTTGTATAATGTGATTGTAGATGTATCTGTGGTTACCTATGGTCTAATCTGATTAATTAGTGATAACTGTAGTAATCCAACTTAGTGTGATTATGAAATCATGTTGGTTCAACAGTTGTTCAGTTTTTTAGTTCATATCAGTTAAAAATATGTGTGTTTGGATCAGTGCTTAAATGTGTGTTCAGGGGTTGTTCAGTGTTTAAATCTTGTTGTTTTAGGTTCACTTAGCTCTAGATACTTCATATCTGTCTTACTTTTGGGCTTGTAAACCACCAAAGTCAAAATCCAATTTGAATCTGTCTAATCTCTTATCTGTTGAAACTTTGGCAATTCAAAAGCTGATTTTGTGTTTAGAAAACTTAGATATAGATTGCATTAGTCTTACTTCACCAGTAAACATCAATTTCAGTCCTCAAATCAGTTTCAAAGTTCACCAAAGTCAACAAGCCAAATCTATTTTCAAAAGTCAAAATTGAAAAATCAGTTTTGAGCTCAACTAGGAAGAATTTTCATGGATTCATTTCTAGGCCAATCTTAGTGAAACTTGTGGCTTTTAAAAGTTCAACAGGTCTAGTTTGTTGTTATCATTTTTGCATAATTTTATCAATTTTTCTTAAGCTCCAAATGAGCTTGTCAAACAGGGCTTAAGTGCCCTGTTCATAAGCTCAGTGAATGCTGAGTTTTGTCAGCTTTGTGCAGCCCTTGCACAGAGCTCCATTGAGCTTCCTATGGTCTGGTTTTTGGTTTATAAACACCTAGCCAGGTCTCCATTAGATTCCCACTTTTGGATTTTAGTTTTAGCTTATTAGGAAGCTTATGCTTGAGCTCAAACTTGGCACCCCAAATCTGTTTTTAGCCAAAAGCTCAAAAACATCAAATCATGGTAATTGCCATTCCAGTGGTTTAAAGAAGCTTAGACTTATTGCATTTTGGTCATTTTAGCTTATCCAAGCTTCTGTGATCAGTGGGTGGTCCTTGGTGCCTTTTAGCTTATCAAAGTGCTTATTTCATAAGCACATTCCACATCAGTTTCTATTTCCTCTACACAAGCACCTGTTTTTCCATTTTTCCTAGCTTCCTAATATAATTTTAGAGTTTTCCTGAAACTTTCATATTTTTCCAAGCTTGTTTGCTATTTTTCTTAATTTAAATTAGTTTTTAAGCATTTTTAATTAGCTTTAAATACAATTAATTAAGAAAAGCTTCAAAAAAATAATTTTTCATTTTTCTTAAGTTAAGATAAATATAAAAAGACAAAAAAATATTTTTCTAGATTTTTCTTAGTTAAATTTGTATTTTTAAGTAATTTAATTAGTTTTAAATAGTTTTTAATTCCTAGAAAATCCAAAAATAATCAGAAAATTACAAAAATAGTTTTGAAAATTCTATTTTGATATTTTAGATTTTTCTAAGTCTTAATTTTATTTTTCTAGCTTTATTTCCTATTTTCTTGTAATTTAGGCTATTATTAAATAGTTAGAAATAGTTTTTAATTAATAATAATTAGATAATTAGTTATAAAAATAATTTTCTTTTTCTATAAATTTTCTTATATCATTAGGTTTGTAAAAATGTATTTTTCATATTTTTAGGATTTATATTGTGTATGTTTCACGTTTTCATTTGTACGCTACGTAGTTTTTAAATTCAGTTTTATAAAAACATAAAAACAAAAACATCATTTTAAATATAGTGATAGCGTTTATTTAATAGATTTTATCTTTTTAATTTCCTTTAATTTGCATTTAAGCCCCTGTAGTTTATGGGCTTTCTCTTTAGGTATAGATCAATCACTATCCTTTCCCGTTCAAATCCTCTCGATCACTTTACGTTTGACTATTCTCGCACAGCTCGTTGGGACTTAACGACCTGGGGAAACACTATACTCTCCTGATCTTCATTGCATTCGTGTTTAAACTGTTTTAAGTTTGTTACGGTCGGCCATTCACAAGTGGCAGGCTTGAGTGATAAAACTTGACGGTTTTGCACGGATCAAGTTGCAAAATCACTTATCTTTCTAAACTCATAACTTAACTTAGATGATGGGGGTAATGCTCGCATTTGCTTATTTATCGATATACATTGTTGTTTTTAAACTTTTCTATTGATTTAATTTGTTTCTCGTGAAGAAAGAAGAAGGGGTTTTATATCAGTATCGTCATAGTAATCAGGTCTCTTTTTGCTGCTAGCACTTACTAGGCAGACTTAAGTCATTGAATTAAGGTTTATATAGGTCTTAGACATGTCCATAGTTAAGAAAGTAAGTGCCTATTGTCAATATAATCTCAAGTTATATACCAATAGGTCCAACTACAAGAAGGGTCATTAAATTCTTCTTATATCCCAAGATTTTGTCTAGAGGTCGCACTGTTAACCTATATACTAAGAAACGGTTCAGGTAGGGTTGTGTGTTTTTCTCTAACAGGTCAAATGGATTAAATAGATAAACATAAGTAAAAAAAGTAAACATGTGGAATGGGTGAAGTTGCTCAAAGTGTTACTTTAATGTATTCACTATACAACATACCCACCCATTTGGCACTTCTACCTTTGCCTCTAATTTGGATAGATGTATCAAAAAGGATGGCACTTAAAAGCTAGATGTTATCTTCATGCCTTTTTTTAATCTAAACTACGATTGTTGTATATTGAGTCATAATGCCATAATTTTCAAGAGATTCCAATTTAAATTAATTGCTACTCCTTAATGCTTTGTAGCCGATGCTTAAGTTAATTTCTTATTATAATCGGTAGAGGTGGAAAATGAGTAGGCTCGTCTGGTTGGATAATATGTCAGTACAAGTAACGGGTTCGGCTCAAATGGTTAAAACAAACGAAACCCAGTTTGACCCATTTTTATGCATGTGGCAAAATTTGCTACCTTTAATAGTTGGTATAAAAATCAAAGGAGTCATTACGTATATAAGAGCGGTTGTCCTTTTTTGTTATTATTTTATGGGTCTTTGAGATTAAAAGCTTTGTGTTGCAGTTTAGATTTAGTGTTTGCTATTTCTTTGCAGCTCTCAGTGAGGAACTGCTTCATCAGAGGATCCGTGGTAAGATACGTGCAGTTGCCACCAGAGGGAGTCAACATTGAGCTGCTCCATGATGCCACCAGGAGAGAAGCTCGGGGTAGATAGAATATGCAGTGTATTGTAGACACACATAGTGCAACAACTCAAATACATCAACATTGTCGGCACATCGAAAGAAAATTGTCGAGTATGAAAATTCAAGCACTATTAAAGATGATAAAATCAAGCGGTTAGAGTCTGAAGTTAGCCTCGGCAAAGTAGAAAATCACTTGTTAATGGTGCCTTATGAATTAGTTATATATTGCATCACATTTTAATTTTGGAATAAGAATTATATTTTGGAATGTGAATCACAGTTGAACATTTACATTTGTTGGTAATTGTATTGTAGTATTGCGTATGTTGGTTTGTAATTAGCAATTTTGGATTTCAAATTGCAATTTCTTATGGTATTTTGTATTTGTAGCATCTATGGATCGATCATAAAAATTTTGTGGGTTTTAATCTTTTGTGTGGTTATGAAGATGAAGAGTGAAGATTGTTGTTTGATTGAGTTCATGTTTTTTAGTGGAGTGGATGAACTAGATTTGAGAATGGTGATGGTGTTAACTTTTGAGAGAGAAGCAAAAATTCAGAGAGAGAAGCAGAAAAAATATAAAGAGAGGGTGGTGGTAGTGATGGTATAAATTTTTGATTAAATACACCGTTCGTCCCTAAGGTTGTACCACCCTAATAATTAATTAACACGATAAAATGACCATTTTACCCTCATGTGCAAGGCACATGGGGGAAATAACATAAGTTGACTGAGCATTACGGGTCAAAGGACTCAATTTGCCTAAAAAACTTGAAAAAAAAGACTCACGGCGACGAAAATGCCAAATTTGGGGCCCCGACGATGCTTTTTGGCAAGTTTAGGAACCAACGTTGTATTTTTGTCTAAAAAAATTATTGCTTGTATCAAATAATCAATAAAGTATGATGCAATATGATAAGTGACACTAACAATTCTACAACAATAATAATAGGGGGTAAAAAGAAATCTTATCAACACAATACAAAAGTGATATATAATAGTTTGGTACGAAACGTCCCTTCGCCCTACTCCACTCACTGGATTTCCTACTCGAGAGTTCCTTCTCTAGTTCAACAAGCTCCATTTTCGGCGGATAAAACCGTACAACGTCCCTTACAAGCTTACTGATACTAAGCCAGATATTGAGTTCTTCTTCAGATATAATCGAAATCGTTATGTTTTAAGGCCCAAACAAAACAAATATATAACCCTTGTGTTTTAAGGCCTAAACACAACAAACCTATAAATCTTGTGGCCTAAAAATAAACCTGTCTAAACTATAATTTTGAATATAATGGGTGATACAATGTGTTGTTAGGCTGTGATATATGGTGTTGTATAATGGTTATACAAGACATGATTGTCTAATGGATTTGAATAACGAATCTAGATAACAAGAACTCTAAGCTTAATATGGTTAATATTCTCTTGATAAGAAGCTTTCATTGGATGAAGTTGGCAAGAGTTATAAACATGTTGTGGATCTTCACGTGCCAGTATGCTTTCATTGAATGAAGATGACAAGAACTCTAAACTTATTTTGGTGGATCTTCACATGCTAATATGCTTTCAATAAAAGAGAGTTAGAAGCATTATGATTAAGGATTAGTAAGTGTTTTTAAGACCTGAGAATGCCTAACACTAAATTGCAAAAGATTAGTTTTAATGGTAGCTAAAGAAGTTGTTTAAATAGGACAAAATGTTCGTAGACTTATGTTAATACAAATAAGCCGTAAAAACGTTTATTTATATTTTACGATCTTCTAATGTTTTGTCGATAACAAACGTAAAATCATTTTAACGAAACAAATAAAATACGTAAATGGTTTGAGCCAATAGTTTACTAACACACTTACGTTTTCACATAAAATGCTAAACAAGTAATAGTGTTTTCATGATTTAGTAATACAAATGTACAACAACTAGTGTTTACATATTGGGTAAATATATACATAACTAATATGTATTACAATGGGTAATATAATGGGTAGAAGTTTAAGTATTTGACCCATTGACCAAATACATTGAATGTAGTTGGGTAAAACCCAAATTCCATGACCCAGACCCATGGAGCATGACCCATAACCCATTGCATGACATCATGCATAAGTCAAATATGGATATTATCCATGACCCATGGTTTTAACCCATGACCCATGGATTAGATGCATTGCATCTTGTAGATACATTGTATCTACTTGGATACCCATGGTCCAATGTCTAGGACCCATGACCAATAATCCATGACCCATGACCCAAAACCCATGAGCAAAGGGGTGCGTCCCACGGATTCCCAGTAATACACTGGACGGATCCCTCAAGTGAGGGATCCGTGGAACAGTAGCTAAATTTCTTCTATAAATAGTGAGCCATTTCTTCATTTTGGATTGCCACTCCTACACATAGTTTCACCTAGTATTGTAAACTCTCTAACCTTAGATCCAAGGGATCTTTCTTTGTAATTTGTATTTGTTTTTGTGTGATTCTCTAGGTTCCTCTTAAAGGCGAGATCACAACCTCTTGAAGTCGAGCAAGCTCAAGTCCATGAGTTGCCATGCTTCATCATCATCAAGACTACTGAAGTTCTCTTGTTGATAGTTCTTTCTCCTCTCTAGAAGTGTTGTGTCAAAGGAATTAGTGAAGGATGCCAAAAGGGTCAAGACGAAGGCATTAGTGAAAGGTGTCGAACGTCCGTGTAAAAGGCATTAGTGAAGGATGCCAAAAGGGTCAAGACGAAGGCATTAATGAAAGGTGTCGAACGTCCGTGTCAAAGGCATTAGTGAAGGATGCCAAATGGGTCAAGTCGAAGGTATTAGTGAAAGGTACCAAAAGATCATGTCAAAGGCATTAGTGAAAGATGCCAAGGGTGTACAATCGATATGGTGTATCGATGTACAAATATAGATAGGTTATGTCCAAGGATATTGTTATCCTTGATGATGTTATAAGGAGTGGGTCTCTTTTAGGTTAGGTGTTGTGTAGTGTTGGGTAGTAGTTCCTCATTAGTAATGGAACTCGGTATCTAGCCTTGTACCGGAAAAAGTGTAGGCGACGTTGTGATAGGTTTGGTTCTACCTCGTGGAAGAACCCGGTGTCTAGCCTTGTACCGGATAAAGAGTAGGCGACGTTGTGAAGGCTTCTCCGCCACAAGGAGCTTGTGTTGTGTAGTGATAACAAACTCTCGAGTAGGTGACTCGGGGAGTGGAGTAGGGCAAGGAAGGTGTCCTTGTATCCGAACCACTATAAATACTCGTGTCATGGTTTTGTGCTTCTTACTATTTATCTTTGCATTACTTACTTACGTACTTATCTATCAACATCCAACATACACATTCAATAGATTGACATAAGTCGATCTAAATAGTTTAAAACCAAGTTTTAATTAGTAAAACTATTCAAACCCCCCCCCCCCTTCTAGTTTTCCACAATTGGTACCAGAGATTCTTTACCAAGTCTTTTAAAGTATATTGTACTTTGAAAACTTGATACGATCCGTGTATGTTTGAAAATTACAAAGAAGGGAATTTCTTAAAACAAAAAGTCATGTTTTTAGAAATCATCATTTTTTAAATGTTGGATAGTGATAGATCACTCTAACATTTTCTTTTGAGAAATCTACATAGCAAAGGATTTGGGCATCTTAGAAGATCATGAATTATTTCGCATCTATGGTTTCTAAAACCATAAAAAGGGAATATAGCAAAGGTATGTTCTCTTAGTTACAATTATTGGTCAAAGACGTGCTCAATTGCTTGTGGATAAAATGGTGATAAATGCTTCTAATAAGCATAATATGAAAAGTGTTTTAGTGATTTTTTTTCTTTGAAGTTTTGTGTTTGATATATGTTCATTCAAGCTTGAATAAAGATTGGAATGTGTAATATAATCTCACTAAAAAGTCTACAAATGTTAAACCTTTTCATCGGGTCAAAATATGTATTTTTGTGAATCTGTGTCATATCCGCGGATCCCTTTTGGAAGGGATCCGTCGGATCCGTGCAACAGAAGACAACTTTTGGTTAAATTTCAAAAATTCATAACTAATTAACCGTAAGTCCGTAGAAGTCGTGCCACCTATCGTTTTAAAGGTATTTGAGTCTACTTTCATATAAAAATGATTTCATAAACTGATTCAAAACAAAAATTTACATAATCATTGAGTTATAATAGAAAGTCAGTTTTCGATCATAACTTTTGCACAAAGTTTTGACAAATGTTTTCGTCTTTGAATAACAGTGTGTCTCCTTTTGAAATTAAGATGTTGATCATATTTATAAATATAAAAGACACTAATCAAGCTTGATATACATGTTTATATTTAACACAAAGCGATGAAAGAGCTTTCGTATGCTATGCTAAATGATTAATTGTCTTGCATTGCATTACTTGATTATTTGCTTATCTCAAATAGTTTGTATGCTTTTTTGTTTGAATAACATATGTGGTTTCCTCACCTTGCTATTCATTCTCTTGTTTGTCGATTTAGTAATATTTTACTAATCAATGTGCTATTTGAAGGATTGGTTGGGATAACATCTAGGTGTGTCGAAAATGTTAGTTTAAACACTTAGATAAGTCATATAAGTTGAAAAATGTTTAAAACATGTAATATACTAAATGGCTTCTTGTTGAGTTTGTCATGTGTGCAACTTAAATGTTTTATGTGCTTATATGAATTCTTGATTTCATATTTTCTTGTGTCGTTTTCTAAAAACAAGAATGTACATCGGATCATAACCTACACTTGTGTTGATGATGTACTCTCCCGTTTTCCTCTTCATGATCGCTTTCCAAGCTTTATAGTAGGATTGACAACTTGATTATTTCATCCGATGTACTCAAGTAAATTATTTTGTAATGCTAATATAATTGGTCATATCCGAATCCAAACTCGAGCTTTCCAACAACATATGTTGAACTAGCCCATCCAACCATTTTTGTTCACCATACGGACAACTTTAAATTTTTATATTTAAACATGACACCTTCGTCACCTTAGTTGTTTCAGGCATAATATTAATAAAAACGAAGCAAAGTATCATCATTGTTACTCTTCGATAGGCCATTGTAGGAATATAATTTTTCCTAACTTAAGAATGAATATTAGATAACTTATTGCACTAGAAACTCAATTTGACCTAACGGTTGAATTGATTCCTTGATAGAAGTTGGGTATGTGGAATCACCAGTAAAAATGATCGTGTTTAGCCGTAATTGAGCACCACTAGTAATAGTCTCATATTCATTCTCTCGCATGGGAAATCTATACTCCTATGTTTTCCTAAAGTAAGTTTACAATTGAAATACTTTACTTTGTCTTAGGATTACTAATCAAACAAGTTGTAAAATTAAATTTTCTTTTAGTTAATCCCAACCACTTGCCTCATCAAGCGATTATCTTGCTTTGATCGAGTAGAGCTACATTACTTCAAGGATGAAGTTCATTGTACGCTAATCACCATCCGTAATAACTATACTTAGTTTATTACCTTCACTAAACCAAAACAACCTTCTAAACAATTCACTTTCTTAAGGACGCATATACATGTGTTTTCTTACTCTTCAAAATACCAACACATAGGTAAACATCTCTTAGCTAAAACCAACTCACAAAACCGTACTTGCTTCAAGCCTTTCTACATCCAACACTCACTCTTCTAAACACAACTCCTTCATCTCCACAAACAACAACTCCACCTTCTAGATCTAAATGAAGTCTAGGATTGTCCCGAACTAGCACCTCACAACTCTATTGTCTTGAACACCATCATGTACTCTTTTCTTTCTTGACATATACCTTGCACGCCATTGTTAATACAAACGATTTACTAATCTAGATCATAAATCCATTTTAAGCTTGTTGAATAGCGCTTGCTAAAGTTGATAAACCTGTGTGTTATTTGTGAGCTCGATCTCACTTGTTTGCTTATGTGCTATTTCTACATGCTATACTTAGTATGTTTTAATTGTATACATGTATACTTACTGTAGATATCATTAGTTTCTAATTTCGATACTTAGAACAAAATGTTGCAACCTTACTGTTAAGGAATCTGTCTCAGATGTAGGATCCCTCAAGTGAAGGATCCGTGGGATCTGGGTGGACAGAAGTGCATTTCTTGCTTCCTTGTATCAATCCAACCTTCCAGACCTTCTCATAATAGCTAAACATGATACCTTAGGATCATTTTTGTCTTCCTCAAGCTCAGTAGGTCTCACACTCACTCTTAGATAACTTAGGATCATTTTCAAGGTGTTTTTTGATTTATCATTTCACCAAAACTCATCATACTTCCGCTCCAATGGTCACGCATCATTCCTCACATCTCAAAACACTTAGCTTGATATTTCTCTCAGTTTTAGCAAATTGATTTTGGTCATCCTTACCTCAAAATGGGTCAAAAACTAGCTTTTCATTTCTTATAACTTTTAAGGAATTTTCCAAATTTATCTTAAGTTACCATATGATCTCTAGGATCATTTAGCACCACTTGACACTCTCAAATTTCCTAGTGTCATCTTTGATCATTCATTGGTACTCATAAAGTCCTATTGTCTTCCACAAAAAGCAATCATTAGCTACCATCACTCATTGCTCTTGATAATTTAAGTCCCCTTTCATTTAAGACACTTAAGAAGACTGAAACCCTCAAGATGTGTAGGTACTAGACCTCACAAAACATCTTTTCCTCTTTTCTTGGATGCTGAGAGCCGGATCCCTAGGATTAGCATAGACAGATCCCTCATTGGAGGGAACCGTGGGAACCGGCTGACAGATTCAGCTAAATCCTAGTTAAAACAATCATTTCAAGCTCTCCTTGCTAACTTGAATACTCCATCTTGCCTTAATTAACCTCCTTGATCAGTGCAACTCTGAAATTGACTCTTGTATATGCAAATCATCACATTTCTAAGGATCTTAGTGGCTTACGTCTTTAATGCACTTCCCAAATCCTTCTCTTTATAAGTCATCTTGATTAGAACTTCTTAGTCATCAACCACGACTTAATTCTCAGCACTTAGAAACTTTTTCCTTAGTCATTTCATCATGAGGAAAGCTCCTAGTGCTAACTCATCCACCAAAGGACCACCCAAGAAACTTGCTCGTGTTGTACACGAAATTTCCTCAACAAAATCATCTCCAGCCAAATTCACAAATGCTAGGATTTCTCCACATCTCTACAACTTAGAGGACTTACCTCCTAGGCCATTCCATCCTCCACCATTGCCGACACTCTCTTCAATAGAGAAGAGTGTGCAACAAAACCAAGGTGTTGAATCAACACTTGCATCGGTATCCTTTTCTCCATTTCCCTTAAATGGTCCATTTTGGATTATGAGGAATCATCAAAGTCAACCACCCGACCACATGGAAGTTGACACCTCTCTACCTCCACCATCATCCTTTGTTGAGCCATCATTGAATGTTCCTCCACCAATCCCTCCTTCTTTTGAGGATCCTCAACCCTCTTCAATTGATCCCCCACATCAAGCCGCTCCATTTCTACCACTACCTTTTCCGAGCAATGACAAGGATTGTTATCATTGTCAACACGTTGAAGGCTTGATACATGAACTACGTGAAGAGCAACGTTTCATGTTTTATCACCTCCTCGAACGTTTCGATGAGGCCAACAAACCTAAACAACCGTGAGCTTAAGGATTCAAGTGGTGTCCTAGTCTTAAGCTTAACTTAGATCGTTTAAGAATCACATTTCATGTTTAAATCATTCTCTTAGTTTTTTAGAGATTCGTAGATCATTTCTCGTATGTTTTATTGAATGAGATTACATGTTTTATGTCATATTGTCTTGAGTGTATGTTTGGTGCCTTATTACATATCTCATCTTGATGTTGATATCATTTGTTCATATCACCATTGTTGTCTTAAGCTTTCAGACAGACGGATCCCTCTATTTTGCCTAGACGGATCCCTACAAGGAGGGAACCGTGGGATCCGTGCAACAGAAGACTTGTTTTCTACTAACTTGAGTCTTATTTGCCGAAAATTATGCATTATATACTTGTTTTCTAATCTTTGTTTTGTAGATTTTCAATATACACATGAAGACTTTGACACCCTAAGCTAGGGGAGTTTTCGTGTCAAAGTGATACCTTGCAAAATCATTTGCAATATATTTTAGGATTACGTTACATGACGTCCTTTTGCAAAGTTGCAATCATCAAGGGGGAGAATTATCGTCACAAAGACGAAACTATTTGCAAACATAGTTGCAATGCATTAGTTTAGTCTTTCTTCTTACTTGACGCCCTCACAAAGGGATGGACTCGTCATGGGGAGCTAAGTCGAGAATTTTTCTCCTCACTTACTCTCTATTTTTCATATTTTTCTTAAAACAAGGTGTCAGTTTCTTTTCGACGCTCTTTTTGTTTCGACAAATAGGGGGAGAAGAAAGTAAAAACTCAAATTCAAACTTTTACGAATAGTTTTGTCGATAACAAACGTAAAATCATTTTAACGAAACAAATAAAATACGTAAATGTTTTGAGCCAAAAGTTTACTAACACACTTACGTTTTCACATAAAACGCTAAACAAGTAATAGTGTTTTCATGATTTAGTAATACAAATGTACAACAACTAGTGTTTACATATTGGGTAAATATATACATAACTAATATGTATTACAATGGGTAGAAGTTTAAGTATTTGACCAATTGACCAAATACATTGAATGTAGTTGGGTAAAACCCAAATTCCATGACCCATGCCCATGGAGCATGACCCATAACCCATTGCATGACATCATGCATAAGTCATATATGGATATTATCCATGACCCATTGTTTTAACCCATGACCCATGGACTAGATGCATTGCATCTTGTAGATACATTGTATCTACTTGGATACCCATGGTCCAATGTCTAGGACCCATGACCCATAACCCATGTCCCATGACCCGAAATCCATGGGCAAAGGGGAGCGTCCCACGAATCCCCAATAATACACTGGACGGATCCCTCAAATGAGGGATCCGTGGGATCCGTGGAGCAGTAGCTAAATTTCTTCTATAAATATTGAGCCATTTCTTCATTTTGGATTGCCACTCCTACACATACTTTCACCTAGTATTGTAAACTCTCTATACTTAGATCCAAGGGATCTTTCTATGTAGTTTGTATTTGTTTTTGTGTGATTCTCTAGGTTCCTCTTAAAGGCGAGATCACCACCTCTTGAAGTCGAGCAAGCTCAAGTCCATGAGTTTCCATGCTTCGTCATCATCAAGACTACTGAAGTTCTCTTGTTGATAGTTCTTTCTTCCTCTCTAGAAGTGTTGTGTCAAAGGCATTAGTGAAGGATGCCAAAAGGGTAAAGACGAAGGCATTAGTGAAAGGTACCGAACGTCCGTGTAAAAGGCATTAGTGAAGGATGCCAAAAGGGTCAAGACGAAGGCGTTAGTGAAAGGTGCCGAATGTCCGTGTCTGATGAGTGTGTAAATACTCATCATTTTTATACAAAATAAACTGCAAAATCATCTGAAAATACTCAGAAACACATCTAAATGATCAAAATATCACAAATCAGTGTTTTATGTGTTTCAAATGCAAAATTATCAAAATCAGATGAAAAACATATCAAATTTGCAAAAATTGCAGTTTTAGTCCCCCAAGTTTATAAAATTGTCAAAAATAGTCCCTGAGCCATAATTTCAAAAGAAAAGTCACCAAAGGTCCTTTTAAAATCACAAATTATCATAATTAGTCCTTTGGTGAAAAATCTAAAAGTTTTGAGAAAATTACAATTCAGTCCCTGAAAATCCAAAATGTTCAAAATTAGTCCTTGGGAATTTCAAAAATGTCAAAAACTAACCCTTGGACTATTAAACATTGGCAAAACAAAACCCTTTGGCTACTCTTCATAATTTTCATGTTTGGTCCTTGGATTTCCAAATGTTACACAAATGGTCCCTTGTATTAATACTTCACAAACCAAACGGACTTAAATTATTACCCAAGCCCAAATTAAACACCCCTAGCCCAAAACTTTTACCCGGTCCAATCCTATGACCCGACCAACCCACCCAGTGTTTAAACAAACAAAAAAACCGCCCCCCTTTCCCTCCCCCTGTCTGCTCCCACCACCAGCCACCAACCTACCTGCCAACCCACCCTACTCCTCACCATTTGTCCCCCCCACCTCACCAACCATCCCACTACATTTAATGCATCACCTTTCCTGCCCCAGATATCCAAAACAGGATTTGGCGCCAAAATCATCCAACGGTCAAGATGGGTCAATGTTAATCCAATGGCTATTAGTGTTGCTGGGATTTGACCAGAAGAAAGAGAGAAGGACTTTTGAGCATAAAAGGAAGCCAAGAGAAGCTAGATAAGAGAGTTAGTTTTAGTTTCTTAAGTTTGTATGTCGTATTTCAATTTTCTTAGTCTAAAATAGCTTGTACTTGTATCTTCAAGTTCCTGTGTATTCAAATTAATCATTTCAGTGTATTGCAACTCAGTTTT
Organism: Chrysanthemum seticuspe; assembly: GCA_019973895.1. Taxonomy (NCBI): domain Eukaryota; kingdom Viridiplantae; phylum Streptophyta; class Magnoliopsida; order Asterales; family Asteraceae; genus Chrysanthemum; species Chrysanthemum seticuspe. The sequence continues at coordinate 327,651,360 of BPTQ01000005.1, forward strand.
AATCTCAATTCAAGTGATAAGTACAATCTCATTTTTCTGCGTTACTGTTAGAATTTGCAAAATCTAAATCTGAATCTCAAGCTTCAATGAGCTTCTTTATAAGTTGAAACAAGCTTATACTAGCTTATAATAGCTTTTTATAAGCCTTTGTTTAAGTTTGGAACAATATTTGAATCTAGTCAACAAAAGTCAAAGAAAGGAGCAAAATGGGTACTGAGAAGGAATTGGGTGATTCAAAGGTGGAAATAGGTTGAATTGGTAGCCAGTGGGTTGGATTAGGATAGTGGTTTCTTGGTTTCATGTGTGGCGGGCCATAGTGGTCTTGGACCTCTTGTAAGTGATTCTCAAGATTTTTGCATATACTTTGTTTGTGGCCATAATCTGTTAAAACATGTTCAGTCTGTGTTCATTAAGTTAGAATAACTTAGATTGATCAATAAAATTAGCTATATTAGAGATTGGATTAGATTTAATCATAAATTGGAAGTTAAAAGGGGTGTTTGGCTCATTAGGTTTAACTGTTCTCAAGGGTTGTGCAGTGAGTCATTTCTGCTTGTTCATGCTTGTTAGACTCAATTGAGTCTTTACCTGTCTTACTTTTGTGTTTAGTACTCAAAAAAAGTCAAGATCCACTTTAAGCAATCTCAACAGTGGACTGTTGAGATTTTGGAAAATCAAAATCTTATTTTGTGATTAAAAGTAATAAACAAAGGTTGTAAAAGCTTCATTTTATCATAATACACTATAATCAAGCATCAAATCGGATCTAAAGCTCAAGAAAGTCAAAGTTACAACTTCTTTCAAAAGTCAAAAAAATTGTCAAAAACATGTTTTCTGCAGATCTTGCAGATTGAGCACAGTCCTCATTAAAGGTTTTCAAGGTCTGAGTTTTTGGTTACAAGTAGTGCTCTAGGTGGTTTCCAAGACCTAATATCTGTTTTTGCTTTAAGCTTTTTGGATAAGCTTGGGTATAAGCTCAAAGTGAGCCTAATCTGCCCTGCACCAAACTCAGTATTAACTGAGTATTTTCTCAGCTTTTGTGCAGCTTGCACAGGATTCATTTTGGCTTGTTAGAAGCTGGTATTTTGGTTACAAGTAGTCACCCAGGTCTAGTTGAGATTTCAATAATTGGTTTTCAGTTTAGAGCTTATTTGTGTGCTTATTCTTGGTCTGCAAGCTAGTACCCAAAACTGTTTTTAGTTTAAAATCAAAAACATCAATTCTGTTAAAAATTGCTTATCAGTAGTTATAGCCTGTTGATTTTAAGTGCATTAGGGTATATTTAGCTTATTATAGTCTCTGTATCAGTTTGGTAGCTTTTGGTGAGCTTTTGGCTTATTTGAGTGCTTATTTATAAGCACTTGTGAGATCAGTTGCTTATTTCTCTACACAAGTACCTGTTTTTCTAATTTTCATAGCTTCTTAATATTATTTTAGAGTTTCCCTGAAATTTTCATATTTTTATAAGCTGTTTTGCTATTTTTCCTATTTTTAATTAGTTTTTAATACTTTTTAAATAGCATTTAATACAAAAAATTAGAAAAAGGTTCAAAAAAATAAGTTTTCAATTTTATTAGGCTTAGATAAATATAAAAAGTGAAAAAAGTAATTTTCCATATTTTTCATAGTTCATTTGGTAGTTTTTAGTGATTTAATTAGTTTTTAATAGTTTAAAATTCTTAGAAAATAGAAAAATAGTCACAAAAATACAAAAATAGTTTTGAAAAGTCTATTTTGATATTTTAGACTTTTCCAAGTCTTAATCTTATTTTTCTTGCTCATTTTCCTATTTTCTTGTAATTTAGGTAATTAATTATTAGTTAAAAATAGTTTTTAATTAGATAATTAGTTTTAAAAATAATTTTCTTTTTCTGAATATTTTCTTATATCATTAGGTTTGTAAAAACATCATTTTCATATTTTTAGGGTTAATATTGAATTAGTTTCACCTTTTATTTTTTACGTCGCGTAGATTTTAATTTAAACGTACGTTTTAGGTTTTAAACGTTCATCACTTTAAATATAGTGATAGCGTTTATTTAATAGGTTTTATCTTTTTAATTTTCTTTAATTTGCATTTAAGGCGTTTTTAATTTGTTGGATTTTCCTTAGTTATAATAATCACAGTATCCTTTTTCATTCAAATTTCTCGATCACTAGACGTTGATTGATCCATTGCATAGCTCGCTGGGACATAACGACCCGGGGAGACTCTATACTCCTCTGATCTTAATTGCATTAGTGTTTGAGCAGTTTTTAGTCTTTTAGACTTGACTGTTTAGCACCGATCAGTGTCAAAGGCATTAGTGAAGGATGTCAAATGGGTCAAGTCGAAGGTATTAGAGAAAGGTACCAAAAGATCATGTCAAAGGCATTAGTGAAAGATGCCAAGAGTGTACAATCGATATGGTGTATCGATGTACAAATATAAATAGGTTGTGTCCAAGGATATTGTTATCATTGATGATGTTATAAGGAGTGGGTCTCCTTTGGGTTAGGTTTTGTGTAGTGTTGGGTAGTAGTTCCTCCTTAGTAATGGAACTCGGTATCTAGCCTTGTACCGGAAAAAGTGTAGGCGACGTTGTGATAGGTTTGGTTCTACCTCGTGGAAGAACCCAATGTCTAGCCTTGTACTGGATAAAGAGTAGGCGACGTTGTGAAGGCTTCTCCGCCACAAGGAGCTTGTGTTGTGTAGTGATAACGAACTCTCGAGTAGGTGACTCGGGGAGTGGAGTAGGGCAAGGAAGGTGTCCTTGTAGCCGAACCACTATAAATACTCGTGTCGTGGTTTTGTGCTTCTTACTCTTTATCTTTCCATTACTTACTTACATACTTATCTATCAACATCCAACATACACATTCAATAGATTGACATAAGTCAATCTAAATAGTTTAAAACCAAGTTTTAATCAGTAAAACTATTCAACCCCTTCTAGTTTTCCATAACTTATACAAATCCACGTATCCATGCAGAGATTTGTCTCCTGTTTCGGATCCGTGGTCACCAGATTTGAACAAAAGTTCATAGCCGCTTCTGAGACATCTTTAAACTTTCGTTTGCATTGTTTCCATTCAAGATAGCTTAGGAAAGAGTTAGAGGAAAAAATGGTTGATGCTTTTCTAAATTGTCAAATGCTCAAAGGCTAAAACTGGTTAGTGAGTGGTTTTATGCAAAAATGTGTAATATGTTTTCTTAAAATGTTTTAATTAGTTTGACATAAACTAAAAGAGGATTTTTAATGTAATTTGAATATTTGTTTAAGAGCAAGATTCTTGCTAGTTGTAAAATGCAAGACTAAAACACTTTATTTGAAGGTATGTTATAAAATATGAGATTAAAACTAATGCATCATTTTATAATGGACATATGATTGAAAAAAGTATCATACTTGTCACCATTTTTTTTGTGGGTAGCGAACAAATGTTTTTGCTTTTGTAGGTACTCTTCTTTCAAATTTATCATTTTTAGGGTACTATGTGACATTTTTGCCTTCCGGGGAAAAAAAAAATTCTATTATCTAAGAGGAGCAAAAATGTCCAAAAATTTCGCAAAATACCCTAAAAAGGATAAATTTTAAGAAAAAAGTACCCACAAAAGCAAAAAAAATTGTTCGCTACCCATAAATGAAAATAGTGGCAAGTATGATACTTTTTTCAATCATTTGCCCTTTTATAATTTATGAAAGTATGATTTAACCTAAATGATTGAAAATTATTCTGATGCATATACTAGAGCTTGCTTGATTGAGTATGAGAATGTTTGTTAAATTTTTTAATCATAATGAAATATAACAAACTTATTCGAACTTGAGTTGAAGCATGAGAAGATTTGAGACGTCGAAAATGAGAATTGTTGAGGAATATATGGTTTGACGGTTTATGATTACGAGTAACCTATGCATTTTAGTTATAATATTACAAGTCATATATTTGTCATAATTAAAACATAAAAGACCGTTTAATTTAAATATCTTCATAGTTTCACTAACAAAACCTTTGTATATATCATGAACAGGGCCGTCCAATAAATCGGCGAAATTTTTGAAGGCCATGTACGATATAATGAGGCCTTTCGTTAAGCAATATTATATATAAAGTGTCACCGTTTATAAGATATAAGTCAATTAGTTATCTAAACGTTCTAACATATTACTCATTTAAGATATTTTCTCATCTAAATACTTTTTTCTTCGTGAAAAATATGTCTACACATGCATATAATTATTAACGGGATAAATTTTGGGGACCTAAAAATTCTGAAGCATTGAGCGGTCGCTCACTTTGCACACCCTCAAAGACGGCCATGATCATGAACTCGACTCAAGTATAATCCGATTGATTCGATTTTCCATAGCATGGGTACAATGTGTATGTACAAGGCAATACATTCAGTTTGATTTAACTAAGTTGGAATCAACCTTTTCTACATTATTTGACATAAAACATTAACAATCTAGCACTCTATGATAACGAACACCTTTATACTTGCAACTAGGAGTGTCATAAATCCCGACCCAACTTGGACCCAAAAACGAATAAGGATAATTTGATCGGGGTTACTCGGGTTTAAAATCTAACTCGGGTCAAACCGAGTAACCCGAGTACGAGCTAGAGTCAGGTGTCGGGTTCAAGGTACTTTGCCTATTCGGATTCGAATCAACCATACTGACCCGAGTTTTTTTATTTTTTATTTATTTATTTATTATTATTTCTTTTTTCTCGTATTTTTTTAACTTTTCCTAATATTTATTTAATTAAAGGGCCCAAGTTAGTGCATGAACATATATTGCATATAATGCATATTTGCCTACAGTCGTTGCATGAAGGTACTAGTGTTTGTTACATGGTTTATACATATATTATAGTTGGGTGTTAAAATGATTGATGATGTTTGATTATGTCCTTTCATAAGACTATATATTTTGAAGTTATATTCACTTGAACTTGATTTAAAATAATGTGTATTCGTAAGTTTTGAAAACTTACTAATACACATTATTTTTAAATCAAGTTCAAGTGACCATGAGTGTTTCGACCAAAATAATGTATATTCGTAACTTTGGTTACTGAGTTTATAAATGGTGTAAGTTTGATGGTGAAATCATGAGTGTTTGACAAAGGTAAATTTTGGGTCAAAAGCATTTCAGGAACTAGTCATATTGTTCAAGTTGGGTGTTAAACTTAGTTTGAAACATGGTTAAAAGCTATGGTAACAATTTGGGTGCAAGAAAGTTTAAATCAAGCTTAAATTAAAAGCAGAGTTCGTGTGAAATGGGTAATTTTGGTTAAATTTAAATGGACTTATGGTTTATATACAACTTATGCAACACACAAATTATGTGAGTTTAACTACTAAGTTTAAGAAATCAAATTTTATGATTTTGTCAATGACACAGACTCGAACCCGACTAACCCGACTTCAAATAAGGTCTAGTTCGAGTATGTTATTTTTAGCCTTGATCTGACTTGGACTCGAACCCAACCAACCTGATCCGATTAACACCCTTACGTGCTACAGAAATAAGTGTTGAAGCTCCGTCCTTGCTCACATGCCTCACGAAATGTAGGTTGAAAGGGACGTAAACCTAAAATTGTGCTCTTAAGTTTATGATTGGCTAGGCTTTTACGGGTGATAATATTTAGACCAGGTTTTCATGTTTAAGGTTTATGATTGGCTATAGTTTGTTATTAACGTAATGTATGATGCTAAGAACCTAGACAAAAGTGGTTGTTAAAATATGTCAAAAGATTACTATAAGATAAAATGAAGACGAGGGAATGAGACAAATTTGTTTCCCTTTAGTTTGGACTAATAGAGTTTCATTAAAGTTAAATACTCCTTCCATCTTATAATAAGTGTCCAGTTTAATATTTTTTATGTTTTTTTTTTTTCAATTTTTATCTTAAATATTTTTATTTGCGTTATATAATACTTGATGAAAATTATATTAATGAAAGTACATTTAAAATTCAATTCATTCATATATTTTGCATCAAATATTATATAATACAAATAAAAGTATTTAGAGAAAGGTTGGATCAAGTGGTTAACACCCTTACCTCTGGAGACAAAAGTCAAGGGTTTGATCCTCACCCCTTGCAAGGCCGGAGGTCCTTTTCTACCTTTGGTAGAACCGGAAACAGCCTCTCTACCTTAGGTAGGGGTATGGTTGTCTACGTCTTAACCTCCCTCATACATCGTGGAAGACGGTATTGAGACCCATAACCCATGAAAGACGGTATTGGGAGTTACTTTACTTACTTTACTTTTATAAATAAAAATATTTAAGGTCAAAATTGAATAAGTTAGACCATAAAAAGTTAAACTGGACACTTATCATGAAACGGAAGTAGTATATGTTATGCCAATCACAAACCTTGATAAAACATGAAAACTTGGTCTTTAACATTATTACCCGTAAAAGCCTAGATATTAGGTTTACGTCCCTTTCGACCTACGTTTTGTAAGGCATGAGAGACCATGCCGCTTCGACCATAATAGATAGGTTATTCATGTGTGTATTCATAATTCATATAGCATGATCAAAACTTTCCTATATCGGATCCACATTGAAAGTGAAGTTATTTCTGTTGCAAGTATAAAGGTGTTCGTTATCATAGAGTGCTAGATTGGTAATGTTTTTTCATCAAATAAGGCAGAAAAAGGTCAATTCCAACTGAATTAGGTGTAACTTTGTATAAATTATTGACCAACAAAATAAGACACCTACCTAGCTAGGAAATTTGTACTCCATGTGATGTCAAAGGGCCTATTTGTTTATTCCACAGTTATCATTTTATATCCACCGTAAATCTAATGTAAATCTAATGTTAAGTCATTTTATATGACTTCCTAAGAAGAAGTTTGTTCAAACCTCACTCGGTGATATTTGAAAGTCGGAAATGGCCGTGAGATAGCTGATACCTCGTTTGTAGCGAGTACATTTGAGTCAAAGACTTACCATCTTCAAATAACACGAACATGAAAAACCTCATCCGTTTGACGTTTTTTATATAGTTCTCATTTGTTCAATCAATTAAACAGTCTTAATATATGATATGTCAACTCACAAAACGAATGACAAGATGATATGGGCACGTTGGGTACCACTAGCATGTCGATAGCTAGTCCACTTCACATTTGAACACCTGATCAACCATGTACCTTACGTCCCTACTTCCTTGCTGGCTTAGATTCCTTTGTAGGGCGCATAGTTTGTGTTCTTCTTCGGCATACCACATACATTTGCTGCATTGACACAAACACCTTCACGCCATATGTTTCACGTTACGTTGCTTCTCAAATTTAATATATAATTATTAATGTGCTTTTTTAGCGAAATGAAGTTATATACAATATTCAGTGAGTTGGTTATGTGGTTTGAATTCGATACATGCATGGTTGATACTAGTTGCTTAAATTTGTGTTCGGATTATGGCCAAGAAATTAAGCAAAGATGATACACCAAAAAATCATCTTAAAATACATGATCAAGCAACTTTTTAAGATTTTATAACGAGTACGGTATGTAGTTTATCAGTTTATGTAAGGAAAAGCTAAGCGCAATGTTCATAGCAACACTCGGCGATAGACACGTTAGAATCTACTTAAACAAAAAAAGACCACAACGAATGAGGTCGTTATGTTGCATTAAACCGACAAGTCTGATAGATTAAACCAGTCCCTTTTTGGAGTCCATTGATGTATATAACTTAACGACTTAGCTTAAATGGGCAGCCATCAATCTGTGCTGTTGAGTTTGAAAATGTGTTCCCCTTTGACCATTCAAAAAGTATAAGAACTACATGGGATGTATATATGGAGATGAAACAAGTAAAGATTATGTGCGTCTGACATGACCACAAAATGTTCATATTTTGACAACGAATATAACAGATACAATGTATAATTGTTTGTGTATGTCTGCTACTTGTTGTAAAGAACAAAAATGAGTCAGGATATAGGAATTACTAGTCTTAGAACCGCCTTCCGAATTATTTTAGGAATTAACACATATCATAAGTAGGCTTCATTTGTGTTCATTGTTATTATTCACTAACTTATATGTGTGTCGGTTTTACGCAGTTAAAAAAAATGTGTGTCAGTTTTACAAGTATAACTTGATACATATCGGTTTTACGACTATTACTCGATCATATATCTTAAAATCATACTTCGTGATACAAAAAATTGAGATTAATCTAAGTTTAGTTAAACGTAGGGATGATCATGTGTTAAAGCGAAAATGGAAAACCTGCATGAAAGATTGAAAGAGCAATTAAATATCTAGTTGAAGTTTGGGCCTGTAAAATCATTTATATGAGGGTGTTTCTGGCTAAAAGCCCATTTGCCTGCAACAGTTTCGGTCACAAGCCCATGCCACGTTTTAATTTGTTATACATTTTTACTTTTTTGTTTTTTAGCAGCTTGCTTTCTTTCTCGATTAAAAAAAAATATTATATAAAAATATCCATAAAATAACATGTCTTCTAATTTTTATTTATTTATTGTTATTTTTTTTGATAAATTTTTTTTATTTGCATAAAAACAGACTTTTAAAACGGATTACAATAAGATGGTAGGCAAACGGGCAACAAGCTGTGCCGCCACCCCCTTTTGAATGGCAAAACCAATTCTACTAAAAATGAAATTTTGTGACTTAGGGGTCGCAAAATTACTTTGCACAACCCGTTGAACCCTAGTCAAAAACTCCACAGCTGCCGAAGCTAGGAACCCAAATGTATCAAAAGCAAAAGGGGTAAATACGTGTTGATTCTCTAAACAAGCTTTCTCGTGTTTAGCAACTTTGCTCGATTCCGCTTTCAACGCCGCTTGTCCCGCAACAAACCCATTGTCCCTTAGCCCAACAAGAGGGGACACTCCGGTAAGATCCACACAAGCATGTTTCCCCCCGGCCCATCCAAACACAAGTATATCAGCTGGCCGTAAAGTAGACCTCCCTTCAAGCGGATCTGTCAGAAAGTTCACGGGGGCCTCTTTTTTAGAAGAAATTTCTGCTCGTTTAAGAACATCATACAGAACATCCCTAACCAAATCATGCATGTATTTGAAACCCGGTAACTCCTTGCAATGGACCGCATGCTCGCCAAAAGAATCTAAACAAACCTTGCGGCAGACTGGGCAAGGCTCATCAGCCGGAAACAGAGGGATCATTAGCCGGTACTTAAGGATAGTCCGGTAGCATTTTCTATCTTTCTTTTGAATTCTCTAATATATAATATCCACAAATAAACATGTCATGTCACTGTGTGGATATTTTTCATAAAACTTATGTGGTTCTAACATTCAAACATTGATATGCCAAACAGCATACAAATACTAGTACTTTTAATCTAAGGACCATGCCTTTATGATATTCATACGGAAAGAATCACACAATCAAATTAGGAGGATATTATGCAAACTTTAAAACATAATGTCATTCACATAAATCTTAAAAACGATTATCGTTAATCACAGTTAACCCTCCTTAAAAACGATAACCTATCAGTCATGTCGAACATGACAAGGATTAACGAGCAAGCAGCTGATAATGGTGTGCGCAACTTGTATCCTCACTCTATCGTCGATCCCCAAACACAAACTATAATTAACACTTAACACGTTCTTTCATATCAATCCGGCAAATAAATAAACATTTGAGTGAAACAGTTAGCAATGAGAACATTTATACAGATTTGCTTGAGAATATTATGTTAAGTGTGGTTGAAGACTTAGACGCGGACGTTGATATACAACAAAAATTGTGAGTATGAATCATGGTAAATATAAGTTTATTCGCTTGATTTTAGTTTGAAGTTAGAAGTGAAATACATAATTCACCGCGTTAAACTTGAATTGTAAAGTTTTGTAAATAGCTATAGATGGAATTTTTCCATATATTATCTTTTATATAATAAAGTAATTACATTGTTTCGGAGTGATTTTGGTAATTCATCCATATTGAAAAAACAATTGGGCCAATAAGAGAGCTCGATTTCGCCATGTAAGCAAAAATCGTTTAATATTATTGTTAATAAAAGTCAAAATTAAATTGATTTTGGTCAAACTTTAATAAATTTTGCAGAGAAATATGGCTGATAAAAAAAACACATAAAAATATAGGTGTTAAATTTGTGAAAACAAAAACTTAAAAAAGGATGAGGTAATTAATAAAACTTTAGTGCTTGAATTTTTAAAAATTATATACAGTTAAGTGTAATATTATAAGTCTTCATATTTTTTAATAACTTTGGATTATAAACAAATATCCCCTTATACTTTTACCATTTATACTTTATAATACAATGTATATGTTGTTTTAAAATTACAACATATAAATTTGTATAAGATTATAAGTATCATTTTTTTTTTTTTACTATCTACATTTAATAAGGACTCATTTATTTCATTTTTAAAAGTTTAACTTATGTGGACACGAGTTTACATTTTAAATACGCCTAAATTACTGAAAACAGGGAATATAATTATCAAATTGTAAACACGGGTTACTTTAATATAAAATAAATATACGCGATTGTACTTATAACAATGACTCATGTAATTCTTATTTATTTATATAAGGATATCTAGAAAAACATTTTAAAAAAACTTTAAGGAGTATACTTTAACTTTATCAACGCTTATTATGTGCTATTAAACTTGCATCATGTGTACAACTTAATATCAGTAGTGAAATTTAAATAATAACATCAACATCTTTGTTAGCTAAAAAAAATTAAATCTTGAGTTACCTAACAGAAATTTATACAAATATTTTACCAAATTCTAATGGATATTAATGCATAATGAAAACTCGTGCATAAATATTAGTTGTACTTATATCATAATTTTCATGGGCAAATTTTTATATGTGTATATACTGAACTAAAATGTTAAAATAAATTTGATTTATGTGTAAACTTCGTGCGTACACGAAAATTATAACTATATAATTATATGCAATCACCTTTAAAGACACAATATTCAGTATTATACAGAATAATTTTTTTTGTCAAAACCGCGTGCATGCACGTGTATTATAACTTGTAATAAATAGATAAACAGATACACAATATATGTGAGGTTAAAAACCAGACTTTTTCTCTAACGAGGATGATTGTGTTAGACATGTTAACCCGGTAGGTATCATCTTTTATTGATTGTCTATTTATAATACAAATAACATAAAACCCAAATAAATTCTAAGCCCATAAATCGGTCTTGGGCTTACTAAACCATCTAATGCTCACTCGCAGTTCGAGCGACGAAATCGTGAAAGCTCAGACTGGAGTAATAAACGTAAAAGCTTAAGACTAAATTCAATTTGTTGGTGAAGTCTTCATAACGTAGCTACGTTAACTTGATTTTTGCTTGTTACGCATCTTGACGTTTGAAGGATCTTCCACTTGAGACTTGAAATTCTTGTGAAGATAAATTAAAAGGAACATCGAAACAAGAAAATAAAAAGTGATTTTTTATTTATTTATGTTTCTTTTTTTTTTTTTTATGTAACTAGCACAAAGAAGATATAGATATTGTGATGGATATTAATTTTATGAAAGCAAATGAAAAAAAAAATCATGGTCAACAAATGACGGTTGGTGTTATGTGAATGGGAAATAAAACCTCAAATAATATAACTATGGACATGGATGGATGAAGTATAAACGGAAAATTTATAGAAGATCTGTGATAGAGAAGGGTCAATTTGATGGGGTGGTAAAGAGGCAGCGGTTAATGGCGGCTGACTCGGGTTTTGATCATACCCTCTCTAGTACCACGTTGAATGATGTTAACCCTAGGTATCATCCTTTATTGAGTAAGTATTTATAATATAAATAACATAAAGGCCAACTAAACCATCTAATAGATTGTACTCTTTCTAAGTTGTTTCAGCTTCTTCATGATTTCGTGACGTGGTGAACAAACAAAACAAAAAGGAGGTCCATCTCAGCTGGAGGAGAAGGACATGTAACAACATAGACTACTGACCATATTCCTGTTCCTAGCCGTCTTTTACGAGTCCAGAAAGTCTCCTCAAAAGGATTTTTTTTGTTGATAAAAGTTGTGTTACCAGCTAGCGACTGTTCGGATGATGAACAATTGAATGTCAAGTATGTTAGCCAAACAAAAATCTAGGAGAAATAACTTGCAAGAAACAAGGTTGAGAAAAAGCTTGATGGGTATTTTTGAAGAGAATGCCACATTGTTTCGTAAACTACCAAAGGACCATACAGTCTTTTGTTCTCGTCATACATATGTGAGAGTTTAAACAAATTAAGAGTTTATGGGTTTAAATCTCCTTAAAGAAAATTTTGTTTAGCTACCTTTTCGTAATAAATAGTTCTCGCACATTCATCACTTATGATATTTATCTGCACTTAAAACATCTTATGTTAAATAATAGAGTAAAGTCCAAAATACATCCCTGTGGTTTGTCCCGTGTCTCGCTTTACATCCCTAAACTTTTTTTTGCACAAAACCATCCCTCCGTTAGTAAAGTTGGCACAAATACATCCCTCTGTTAGTAAAATCCGTTAATAAGGACTAACGGTGCAAATATTTATCCGTTATCTCCTAACGGAAGAGAAAATATTTGCACCGTTAGTCCCAAGGACTAACGATGCAATAAAACAAATTGCATCGTTAGTCCTAAGGACTAACGGTGTACTCCACTTCACTCTCACCCCACTATCTATATAAACATCTCACACCACTATAGTCACCTGCACCTCCACCTTCCTTAAAAACACACAGTTTCACCTTCACTGTGTGTAAAAAAACATCATCAATGGAGGATCAAGGTTTGTATCATTTCTTGCAACCCTACTCACCCCCTGAACAAAAACCACATTATCATCCACAATACCCACCTCAGTTTCACCATGATCATCATGACGGCGGCGTTGGCGGCGCCGCCATGAAACACCACCACCATCTCCCACAACCACCACAACAAAGGATATTTTCATGCCTCTACTGTCCTCGTAAGTTCTACACCTCTCAAGCTTTTGGCGGCCACCAAAACGGTCACAAACATGTACGCGCTGCCGCCCGCCGTAACTCTTTCATCGCCGCCGTCGCCACCAATAACCACCGCCTTTACCTTTCACCAGAAAAACCAACAAACAATGGCACCGACAACTACTATTATCTTTCACCAGACACACCCACAACTTATTCAGTTTCAAGTTTGACTAATCAAATTAAGGTATGAAACATGCTTATTTTTTAAATTGCTTTCTAGGTTTTGTGTATCAGTGTGTTAATTTTGGTTTATGTAAAAAAGCCCTATAAAAATACCTCAAAACTTTAAAAACCGTTTTGGTGATCGTGGGTCTCGATGGTGGTGTTATATGGTGGTTAAGTTGTCGGTGGTAGTGGTATACGGTGGAGCAAAACTGTGAGTTGTGGCGTAGTGTTGAAGTCACGTGGTGGTGAGGTCGGGGATGGTGGTGGAGTTGTGTGTGAAGATGAGTAGCGTGTATCGGTGGTGGTGGTCTGGTTCGGTGGAGTGACGTGATGTCCAGCGGAGGTGGGTTTATGTGGTGGTGGGGATTGTGGAAGTTGAGAGTATTTTTTGGGAGATGAGACTTAGCTGCTTGTTTTTTTAGTGTAGTATGTGTGTGTGTGAGATTGTATGTGATGAGAGTATAAAGATAAGGGTGGTTGGTGTGTGTTTTTTTTAAGTGAAAGTAAATAAGATGGGAGGATGAGTGTATGTGGGTATTTGTTTGTATGGCGGTGGAGGTGGTGGTGGTGGTGGCAGTGCTGGCGGTGGGTGGCGACGGTGGAGGTGGGGGCTGGTGGGTGGAGGTGGCGGTGGGGTGCACCGTTAGTCTTTAGGACTAACGATGCAATTTATTTTATTGCATCGTTAGTCCTATGGACTAACGGTGCAAATATTTTCTCTTCCGTTAGGAGATAACGGATAAATATTTGCACCGTTAGTCCTTATTAACGGATTTTACTAACAGATGGATGTATTTGTGCCAACTTTACTAACGGAGGGATGGTTTTGTGCCAAAAAAAAGTTTAGGGATGTAAAGCGAGACACGGGACAAACCACAGGGATGTATTTTGGACTTTACTCTAAATAATAATAATAATAATAATAATAATAATAATAATAATAATAATAATAATAATTTCTTGTAAATCCTAGATTCTTCTAATAAAGTGATAATAATAATAATAATAATAATAATAATAATAATAATAATAATAATAATAATAATAATAATAAATTGATATTATTCAGATTGATATAAGTGTAAGCCACGTCACGGATAGATTTTTATAAATTCCACGTATCTATCTATATCTATATCTATATATATGGGACTAAGCATGACACGTCACTAATGCTTATATGGCACTATAATGATGACATGGCTTTAGTGACATGGCACTATTCCCGGTTAAATATGTAAAAAATTTATCTCAGCTGAGGATTGAACCCTGGGCTATTGGACAGCAAACGAGTACCACAACCAGTGGAGCAAGCCATTAGTTGTGATAGAAATTGCATTCCCAAACTAATATTCAAGATAAACACTTACCATCTTCACCAAAAACAAAGTATCAAAACAGACTTCCCTAAAAAATCGCTCCTAAATAACTTCCTCTTCAATGCCAGTCAAACAAAACGCATTTCCAAATTCAAATGCGTCCCCATTTCACTCGGCCTTTCCAAATTCAAATCCCCCCAAATAACAAAACGCATATTGGCGGATGTGATGAAGGTAAATTACTCGATTTTATATTTAAATTTTATTAAAAGATTACCAATGAGGATGGTGATTATTCTATTCGATTTATGTAATTGTTTCTGATATTTTGTTTTGATTTATATGATAAAGGGTTATTCATTGGATGGAGTGTGAGGACTTTTAAGCATGTGCTTTCGAATTTTGAGGGGACTGTTTAGCTCTGATGACAATGATACATCAGCTGAGGTATGATCATTTTGGCAAAGTGCTCAAAAAGTAATTACATATCTGACAGGAAAAACTATATATAACTAAACATGGTTAGATATTGTTTACAAATTGCTGGTTAAATATGCGGTTAAATAGTTGGATAATCTGGTTCAATTTCTTGTAGTAACACATGTATAGATAAGTAGGAGGGTGTTTCAAATTGCTTATCTGCTTATTTTGAAGCAAATAAGAAGTCTCATACGTGTCAATAAGTTAAGCACGTAAAAGTAATCAGCTGAGTACTTGCTTATATATAAGCAAATAAGCACTTTAAGATCAGCATCCCAAACACACCCCATAATACGGTTGATATGATCAGTTTCTCTACGCCAATGACTTGAAACACATTGATCAGACGGTCACTTAAAAAATGCAATGCCAAACACCACCAAACTAATATGTGACTCCTGGGCAGTTGGTTTGGCCTATTTATATGACATGTAGAAATAATAATAATAGACTCGCAAGCTCCATCTCCACCCATCTACCTTTATGTGCCTGTGAGATTCATGTTTTAACCAAACATTATGAAATTCGCAAATTGTATTATCAGCAAGCGATTGCACGACAAGATGGGTAGCTTTGTGTCCAAGAATAAAGTTGCACATATGCATGGCTCAAGGTCTGTATACAAATGCTCTGTTTTAATACTGAAAATCTTCTTTTTGCTCCTGGTTAATATCATACACAATGAAAGATGACCTATTATGTTAAGATCGCATTTAGAGATATCAGATTCGTAATATGACAACAGTTTGGAATTGTTTAGTTTCTTATTTCTAAGCAAAAATCACATTAAAGCAAGTAATGCTTACTAGAATATAGGTTTTAGTTCTTTACAAAGAAATTTATTCATCTAGCTTGTCAATACTTTGCAAGCATACTGAGAAAAGAAGGCCAAAGTACATATGTGTATAGCTTTCAAGGTTTGCTCATAGCATTGGAGCATTTTAGCTCATAGAGGTTCATTAGCTGCAACTTAACTGGTGAAAAAAATTGTTTATGCTGTAGGGGTATATATGTAGTATAAAATTATGTATAAAAAGGAAAATTTGAAACTTTATATTGTCTACAAAATATTATCTTATCAGGTCTGCCCTTCCTCATGCAGCTTAACTTCCCTTGAAGCACATGTAAGTACAACCAATTTTTAAAGCTTGATTACAAATATTTTGTTTTTGTGTCTACAGGATGTGGTGAGCTGTCTAATCGAGACTTGCAAAAGATGGTCCAAGCATTGTCACATTATAGTGAACAGATCGATAAACTATCCCTCTATGTTGATGTAAGTTTATAGAAATTCCCATTGTTCCAATTATTGCAACCTTGTTTGGAATTGTTCCATAGATTGCAATAGGCAAAAAAAGAAATTCTCTAAGCAATTGTTTTGATTGTGTAAGGATATTATTGACTCAGATTGCTTCGAAGATTATCAAAGTTATTAGGGAGCGGGGCTTAAAGAAGTGTGACAACTTGAACAGGACCTTGTATTTGGAGACGCTGGAACTAAGGAGGTCATCAACTTCCTTGGAACAAAACCGGTGAGTAATCGTTATCTATATAAATAAGAAACTCACTTTAACAAAAAACTATGTCGTATAATATTCATATTTGAAAACATGTCTTTATTCCTATGTTTTCGAGCTATCCTTTCATGCAGGATGCTCCATATGAAAATAAATTACGATTATTAATGATCTAATAATCTAGGACCTCAACCATTTTAATAAAATATAACAAGGTTTATGAAATAAATAGAACCACAAATATTATATTCTTACACGAAGTAGGCAATAGTAATTATAGTGTAAAACATTTGGTGAAGGACTGAACATATATCCCCAGTGAGTATCAGTAGCCTTTTATTAAGGCTTGACGCCTTGACCTGTTGCTCTTTTTCGCTAATCATGGTTTACTACATCTTTTTCTTGACAACAGGTACGATTGGTTGTCAAGAAAAGGATGTAGTAATACTTATAATCAGTTTATACAATTCTTGGTTAATATAATAATCTAAGTTACTCTTATTGCTTACATTTAAAATTCTTTCACAAACAGTATGCGGAAAATGTTACATATTGTGTCTATTGGTGATGTACATAAGCAACAACCTGAAGTGGAGCACCATAGCTTCCAAAGATCACAATTGCAGTTGGAAATCTTCTTCATGTGAAGCTGCTAATAGTTTCATAACTGTGACGAGAACAGTGGTAATATCTAACATCGATAGGCGTAAAGTGAGAAGAAGATATTGCTTCGTGGCAAGTTGTTGAAGTCTCATGTTACTGGAACCAAATCTTTTGCTAGGATTATCCATTATCATGTGTAGTTTCATTGCATTTCTTATTTTTTACTTATTAATTTTGTTGAAAGTGTGTCTTGACGTTAAACATGATTGACAAATCCTCACAAACATAATGAGATAAACCACTGAATACAATCCCGAGTAACTCTCTTGATTACTTATAAATTTCAGCAAAACAGATCAAACAATTGTAGCAACTCAAGAGCAAGAGGTCCAAGCAGACGCACCAGCAGCTCCATAACAAGATATCCAGTCAGATACACACATTAGTTCCATAAAGGTATGTGTTTTGAACTTTGATTAACAAAATTTTGGTTGCATTCTCACTAAACAATGATGGCCCTCTGTGTATTTTGGCATGTTAAGTGTTGAAATATGAATTAAACAATGACATGTGTAGAAATTAGAATTAGTATAAGTTTGGTTGGATCATACATGATTACATGAGATATTTGTCCTGTTGTGTCGAGACTCTAATCTATTTTTTTTGTTTGGTGTATTCTAACAGGAGTAAGCATAAAAGATCAATACAACTAGCAAAGGGTGTATTGGACTTAGAGGTCGCAATTTCTATCCACATTGTCATGAGTCTGAATTTGAGAGCGAAACCCTTCATAGAAGGTTATTGTTGCGAGTTTTTGAGCAAGTTTCTAGAACTAAAGTTTATTAAAACGTGTTCTATATACCCCTTAACCTGGGAGTATTATATATATTTGGTTACATGATATATATACCGGCAATATTTCCTTATTTTTAAGCTTTTAAAAGCTACTTCATGATTGCTTTACATACATTTAGAATTCAACGTGTATCATCATGAAGCTAGCCCGCCCATTCGGGCGGGCTATGAAGCTAGTATATAAAAATAAAAGAGTATATATTTTTTTTATCGAAATTGATGTAGCTACACAATACGTATTTTATTTTGCTTACTTAAAAATTCATGCTTACCAAAGGACAAATCCCCATATTTCATCTAGTTTGATATAATGGTAATGATTAACCTAAGATTTAATAGATAAATCTAAGTCTATGTTTTTTTCTTGTCTTTTTGTCGTTCTTTTTTATTCATTTTTTTTGACCTTTTCTTTTTAATTCATGTTTTTCAATACCAACTTTTTTTTTTTTTTTTAATTAATTTCACGTTATTCGCGATTTTTATAATTTGCGTTTTTTTCTTCGCTTTCATACGTTTTCGTCTGTTTTCATACGTTTTCATCCGTTTCATCTGTTTCGTTCGTTTTCCAATGTTTTCGTCCATTTTCTTACGTTCCTGCCCGTTTTCATACATTTTCGTCCATTTTCATATGTTTTCGTCTATTTTCTTACCTTTTCATTCGTTTTCATACGTTTTCGTCCGTTTCATACATTTTCATCCGTTTTTTTACGTTTTCATGTATTTTCGTCCGTTTTTATACGTTTTCGTCCGTTTTCAGACGTTTTCATCCGTTTTTATACCTTTTCATTCGTTTTCATAGGTTTATATAAGTTTTAGTTCGTTTTCATACGTTTTCGTCCGTTTTAAGACTTTTTCGCCCGCTTTCTTACGTTTTTATCCGTTTTCATACGTGTTCGTTTGTTTTCATACGTTTTCGTCCGTTTTCATACGTTTTCGTCCATTTTCATACATTTTCGCATGTTTTTTTACGTTTTCATGTACTTTCGTCCGTTTTTATACGTTTTCGTCCGTTTTCAGACGTTTTCGTCCATCTCTATACGTTTTCATCGGTTTTCATAGGTTTATATACGCTTTCGTCCATTTTTAGACGCTTTCGTCTGTTTTCAAACGTTTTTGTTCGTTTTCATACGTTTTCGTCCGTTTTTATATGTTTTCGTCCGTTTTAAGACGTTTTTGTCCGTTTTCATACATTTTTATATGCTTTTCATTTGTTTTTGTCCGTTTTCAGACGTTTTCGCCCGTTTTTTGTAAGTTTTCATAAGTTTTCGTCCCTTTTTTGCAATTTTTTTTATATGTTTTCGTCTATTTTCATACGTTTTCATGGTTATTATTAAACTTTATTATATTACATGTCTAATATCAATTGTGATATTTTATAAAAAAAAATTAATGTCTAATATCACTTGTGATATTTCATAAACAAACAAGTATGTTTTTTTAAACTTTTAATATCACCTGAGATATTTCATTGCTCTGTATATTTTTATATATTATCACCTATATGTTTTCTAATATTTTTATAATTTTCAGTTACAAGATAGTTTTTGTTTCTTTCATCGCAATTGACAAGCACATATTTTTTTAAATGCAACCAATGTTATCTATCACTTGTGATATTATACTCTTAGTAGAAAACAAATGGTTAAAGTCTCTTTAGGTGAATTCTTATTTTGTTCAAAAAAATGTTAATTTAATGCAACACTTGTTTGATTTTGAGAATATGTCAAATCTCTATTTTCATAGTTTGCTTCCTTTTTATTTATTTTGATATTTTTAAGTGACACTTATTTATCTCTTGTGATATAACACTGTAAGGAAGATAAAGAGTGTTACATTCTTCATCATGTATGTGTTATCACTTGTGATACTCAACTAAGAATGTGAAATATTACATTCTTACCATATGTGATAAGAATTTTGTATTTTACCAAGTATATATGAAATAAATAATAATAAACATCACTTATTATAATAGTGTGATAATTCTGTTCATTTTTCTTATTTGTGTTTTTGAAAATATTTAGGAAGATTTTTGTGTTTTATGATAATATGAAATATTAGAAAAGGTGTTTAACTGAAAACAAGAGATGTTATGGTACTTTTGTTAGACTTGTGGTGGATTTTTCTATATAATGGATACATTATGCATGTTTCGATAGGTTTTTTAGCGGGATTTAAAAATATCTATGGTTTAATCAGCAAACTAAAAAACTATGGTTGAAGAAAACACAAATCTTTATAAACAAACTGAGGAAGCTCAAACACCTGTGATATCACACATGATATCACAAGTGATGTTAAATCCATAGATCTGGACTCAACTAGGGTATGAATAATATTGATTTATTGAAACATAGCGGAATAAGAAATAAGAATACAATCAACATTACTAATAAGGTTTTCTTTATTCATTAATAAAACTAATACATAAAATACTAACTACTAATATACACACGCTTTCTTTGGTGTGTCTAGACTCTCATTTGGAGAAGTCTACTATCTCATGGCTTATCTCATAACCTAGATGCCACCCTCTTTATATAATAGAGGGAGGTTACAAGAAACCCTAGCTTACTAATAAAGCTAACTAATTATTACATATTAGGTCCTCATTGTTTCTTCTTTCTCCATTTCAGCTTGTGGGTTTCGTAATTATCAAATCTGTAATTTCCAACAATCTTCCCCTATTTGATATTACAAAAAAATCTGCATGAAGAACAATGCTAAAACATGTCATCACAATAATAACTGTAAACATCTAATAGGGGTCTTGTGCAACTCGTAAATGCTTCCCCTCAAGTGATGCATGTAGATGGTAAGTATATGAACAATAAGATTCCCCTTAAAAGTATACTAACCATCTCTTGAATCTCGGACTTTAATCGGCTTGAAATAGTAGGTATCAATGAACCATCCAAGTGCAATAACATCCTCCTCTTTCATGTAACTGTTGCCTCAGCCGGCGATCTACCTCAGTCCTTTGTTGCGTCTCACAAAAAGGGTGAACTTCTTACATAATCGATTAAAAAGCTAATGCATCAAACGTCTTCACAATATCCTTATCTGATTTAGAGCGAACAAGACATGTTTATTAGACCCAGTTATGGATCACTGTTGGTCCCTAAGCTACCTCCCCATAACCGCCAAACCATTGATCCATCGCAGATCAAATCAGTGACAATAATAATACGGTGTAAAAAAAACGGGGTAATTACTATCAGATACAAACGAAAATTTGTACCTCGGCTAAGGTTCATCGCTGATCCCAGATCAAAACTCTCCATAGCCGGTCAAAATATAATAATGGGCGTGGTCCCGAACCAAACACGGTATTATTATGTTGTGTACTAAACGACTTGTGAACACCAAACCAAAACAATAAAAATAAACCAAGCCATAAGCATCACATCGTCTAAAATCCAAGAGCGTCAATGGACCTATAATATGTGTTGTCCAATATTAATCAACACTAGCAGCACGAACAAGAGAAATGGGATAACACTGGCAGCAATAACAAACAGTATCAAACAAGGCTAGCAGAAGAAACCATAGGCAGACCAGCATGAATGATATAACCAGTAGTAAGTCATAACCACCAGTACGAATCAGAATATGTAGCCAGTAGGAACACCAAATCAATAACTGACAACAGCAAGTGAACTAGCACGACACATACCAGTAGGAACCAAAAACATGTGTGTCGTCAAGCCGAGAATATAATAATTACTAGGGCTCATCGTTGAATAAAAATTTCAACTCACCAAGACTAGTAATCAATGAACAGTATAAATATTAGATGACCAGAATTAACTCCCAAGCTGCCAGTATTAACATTAATTGCCTACCAGAATTAAGTCTTCGACCAGTACATCAGTGCGACCAAACTTAACTTGAACCACCAGAATTAACAAACAACGAGCAGAATTAACTTTGATCAAGTACCAATTTTAATCATATCGAACAGTACCTAAAATACTTCAAATTGATGACCATTGTCCAATGTCCATCATTTAACCAACCAATAAAGTACATGAACAGTACCTAAAATACTTCAAAGTGATTGGCCGGTCCCCACAATGCAATACACGAATAGATTTAATCAACCAATACTAATTGCTTGACCAGTATTAATGCTCGATGTGACCAAACACGTTCATTGGGCAGTACACAACCAATCAGTACTATGACAAAATATATGAAACAAATTAATTATCTTGATCAATGTTGAGACCTACCAATACCAAATGAGTATACCAGCAAAAGGTTACCGTCCCAATAAAAACGAATCACCAATAAAAACGAATCAATCAAAAGTACGTAATTCGTTTGACTCAGTTGCTCTGATTTCAGACCATTATTAATTTTTTTTTAACTAAACCATTATTAATTCGTTTGACCACTTTAACAGAACAATACAAACCATATTTACCATCCAATAAATACTGATCCACCGTCCTACAATAATGCATTGACCAATCAAAAGTCAATATATATACCACCAGTAGCCCTACATCCGAATCTTACAAACGAATCATAATCACAACCGAAATAATTTATGGTACGAGGTATCTAATTGATAAAAGTCAATACCTTAAAACAAATCTGGTCATCTGAATGACAATCCCTTTATGCATGCTGCCTCTTTTCTTTTCACATCTGCTGCTATACAGGAAAACCTTATAAACCCATCGAGAGCCACGAGGCTCTGATACCAATTGTTAAATCCATAGATCTGGACTCAACTAGGGTATGAATAATATTGATTGATTGAAACACAGCGGAATAACAAATAAGAATACAATCAACATTACTAATAAGGTTTTCTTTATTCATTAATAAAACTAATACATAAAATACTAACTACTAATATACACACGCTTTCTTTGGTGTGTCTAGACTCTCATTTGGAGAAGTCTACTATCTCATGGCTTATCTCATAACCTAGATGCCACCCTCTTTATATAATAGAGGGAGGTTACAAGAAACCCTAGCTTACTAATAAAGCTAACTAATTATTACATATTAGGTCCTCATTGTTTCTTCTTTCTCCATTTCAGCTTGTGGGTTTCGTAATTATCAAATCTGTAATTTCCAACAATCTTCCCCTATTTGATATTACAAAAAAATCTGCATGAAGAACAATGCTAAAACATGTCATCACAATAATAACTGTAAACATCTAATAGGGGTCTTGTGCAACTCGTAAATGCTTCCCCTCAAGTGATGCATGTAGATGGTAAGTATATGAACAATAAGATTCCCCTTAAAAGTATACTAACCATCTCTTGAATCTCGGACTTTAATCGGCTTGAAATAGTAGGTATCAATGAACCATCCAAGTGCAATAACATCCTCCTCTTTCATGTAACTGTTGCCTCAGCCGGCGATCTACCTCAGTCCTTTGTTGCGTCTCACAAAAAGGGTGAACTTCTTACATAATCGATTAAAAAGCTAATGCATCAAACGTCTTCACAATATCCTTATCTGATTTAGAGCGAACAAGACATGTTTATTAGACCCAGTTATGGATCACTGTTGGTCCCTAAGCTACCTCCCCATAACCGCCAAACCATTGATCCATCGCAGATCAAATCAGTGACAATAATAATACGGTGTAAAAAAAACGGGGTAATTACTATCAGATACAAACGAAAATTTGTACCTCGGCTAAGGTTCATCGCTGATCCCAGATCAAAACTCTCCATAGCCGGTCGAAATATAATAATGGGCGTGGTCCCGAACCAAACACGGTATTATTATGTTGTGTACTAAACGACTTGTGAACACCAAACCAAAACAATAAAAATAAACCAAGCCATAAGCATCACATCGTCTAAAATCCAAGAGCGTCAATGGACCTATAATATGTGTTGTCCTACATTAATCAACACTAGCAGCACGAACAAGAGAAATGGGACAACACTAGCTGCAATAACAAACAGTATCAAACAAGGCTAGCAGAAGAAACCATAGGCAGACCAGCATGAATGATATAACCAGTAGTAAGTCATAACCACCAGTACGAATCAGAATATGTAGCCAGTAGGAACACCAAATCAATAACTGACAGCAGCAAGTGAACTAGCACGACACATACCAGTAGGAACCAAAAACATGTGTGTCGTCAAGCCGAGAATATAATAATTACTAGGGCTCATCGTTGAATAAAAAATTCAACTCACCAAGACTAGTAATCAATGAACAGTATAAATATTAGACGACCAGAAATAACTCCCAAGCTGCCAGTATTAACATTAATTGCCTACCAGAATTAAGTCTTCGACCAGTACATCATTGCGACCAAACTTAACTTGAACCACCAGAATTAACAAACAACGAGCAGAATTAACTTTGACCAAGTACCAATTTTAATCATATCGAACAGTACCTAAAATACTTCAAATTGATGACCACTGTCCAATGTCCATCATTTAACCAACCAATAAAGTACATGAATAGTACCTAAAATACTTCAAAGTGATTGGTCGGTCCCCACAATGCAATGCACGAATAGATTTAATCAACCAATACTAATTGCTTGACCAGTATTAATGCTCGATGTGACCAAACACGTTCATTGGGCAGTACACAACCAATCAGTACTATGACAAAATATATGAAACAAATTAATTATCTTGATCAATGTTGAGACCTACCAATACCAAATGAGTATACCAGCAAAAGGTCACCGTCCCAATAAAAACGAATCACCAATAAAAACGAATCAATCAAAAGTACGTAATTCGTTTGACTCAGTTGCTCTGATTTCAGACCATTATTAATTTTTTTTAACTAAACCATTATTAATTCGTTTGACCACTTTAACAGAACAATACAAACCATATTTACCATCCAATAAATACTGATCCACCGTCCTACAATAATGCATTGACCAATCAAAAGTCAATATATATACCACCAGTAGCCCTACATCCGAATCTTACAAACGAATCATAATCACAACCGAAATAATTTATGGTACGAGGTATCTAATTGATAAAAGTCAATACCTTAAAACAAATATGGTCATCTGAATGACAATCCCTTTATGCATGCTGCCTCTTTTCTTTTCACATCTGCTGCTATACAGGAAAACCTTATAAACCCATCGAGAGCCACGAGGCTCTGATACCAATTATTAAATCCATAGATCTGGACTCAACTAGGGTATGAATAATATTGATTGATTGAAACACAGCGAAATAAGAAATAAGAATACAATCAACATTACTAATAAGGTTTTCTTTATTCATTAATAAAACTAATACATAAACTACTAACTACTAACATACACACGCTTTCTTTGGTGTGTCTACACTCTAATTGGAGAAGTCTACTATCTCATGGCTTATCTCATGACCTAGACGCCACCCTCTTATATAATAGAGGGAGGTTACAAGAAACCCTAGCTTACTAATAAAGCTAACTAACTATTACA
This sequence comes from Chrysanthemum seticuspe, assembly GCA_019973895.1. Taxonomy (NCBI): domain Eukaryota; kingdom Viridiplantae; phylum Streptophyta; class Magnoliopsida; order Asterales; family Asteraceae; genus Chrysanthemum; species Chrysanthemum seticuspe. Next base: position 327,676,767 of record BPTQ01000005.1, read on the forward strand.
TATTAGGTCCTTAATGTTTCTTTTTCCTCCATTTCAGCTTGTGGTTTTGTAATTATCAAATCTGTAATTCCCAACAGGTGATATCACCTCACTTGTGATATCACATGATATCACAGGTGATATCATAAGTGATATAAACTATGATGTCACACATACTATCACCGGTGATATCACAGATGATATCACAGGTTATATCACCGGTGTTATCACGCATGATATCACGTGTGATATCACAGGTGTTTGAGCTTCCTCAATTTGTTTATAAAGATGTGTGCTTTCTTCAACCATAGCTTCTTTAGTTTGCTGATTCAACCATAGATATTTTCAAATCCCGCTATAAAACCTATCGAAACATGCACAATGTATCCATTAAATAGAAAAATCCACCACAAGTCTAACAAAAGTATCATAACAACTCTTATTTTCAGTTGAACAACTTTCTAATATTTCATAATATCATAAAACACAAAAATCTTCCTAAATATTTTCAAAAACACAAATAAGAAAATAGAACAAAATCATCAGAATCATCAAATTCTTAGTTGAGTATCACAACTGATAACACATACATGATGAAAAATGTAATACTTTTCATCTTCCTTACAGTGTTATATCACAAGAGATAAATAAGTGTCATTTATAAATATCAAAATGAAAACGGACAGAAAAAAATGAAAAACGTATGAAAACGGACAAAAACGTATTAATACGAATGAAAACCTTTGAAAACGGACGAAAACATATAAAAACAAACGAAAACGTTTAAAAATGGACTAAAGCGTAAAAAAAGGGACGAAAACGTATGAAAACGGACGAAAACGTATAAAAACAGACGAAAGACATGAAAACATAAAAATACAGACGAAAACGTCTAAAAACATACGAAAATACATGAAAACCTTAAAATACAGAAGAAAACGTAAGAAAACGGACAAAAACATATGAAAATGGACGAAAACGTATGAAAACGAACGAAAACGGGCGAAAATGGAAGAAAACGTAAAAAACGAACGAAAACATATGAAAACGGACGAAATCGTATGCAAACCTATGAAAACGGATTAAAACGTATAAAACCGAACGAAAATGACTGAAAACAGACGGAAACATATAAAACGGACGAAAAAACATGTAAACGTAAAAAACGGGCGAAAACGTATGAAAATGGACGAAAACGTATGAAAACGGACGAAAACGTATGAAAACGAACGAAAACGGGCGAAAACGTAAGAAAATGGGGAAAACATTTGAAAACGAATGAAACAGATGAAAACGGACGAAAACGTGTGAAAGTGAAGAAAAAAACGTGAATAACGCGAATTTAAAAAAAAAATTAATTTAGATAAAAAAAGGGAATTAATAAAAAAGAAAAAAAAAAGTTGAATAAAAAAGAAAGACGAAAAGACAAGAAAAAAATATGAACTTAGGCTTAAGTATTAAATCTTAGGTTAATCCCAATCATTAGATTAAACTAGATGGATGGTGAGGATTTGTCCATTGGTAAGCACCAAAATAAGGGTAAGCAAAAAAAAATTCTCTACATAGGAAACGGTTGGGGATACCGGCCAATTAACTATGTACATGCATGCCAAATTGTAATCGAAAAGAAAAAAAAAACCTTATCCGTTTTACACGATATAGACATACAGTAGAATTATAGTAACAAATAATAATAATAATAATAATAATAATAATAATAATAATAATAATAATAATAATAATAATAATAATAATAATAATAATAATAATAATAATAATAATAATAATAATAATAAACATTTTCTCTCCCTTGTGTGGGCGATCTGTGATGATCGTGGGATCTTCTTAATTCTGTGTTCCATACTCATTCCACCTTCTTCACCATGATCCAACCTCCTTGGTTGTTTCTCTGATCCCCCTTCTATCTACCCCATTTTCTTTTTTCTTCGCTTTGTTTTTAGAGTTCATTATTTTCTTCTTTTGTACTTGGGTCCTGCTCGTTAGGGGTAGTTTATCTTAGAGTGTCCTGTGATTCCCCCTCCTGGGTGCATCATTCCTTTCCCAGGATTATCCCTCGCTAGTGGTGTTTTGAGGTTCTTGCTTGCGGTTTGTCCCTATGGGAACAAGGTACGGTTTTTGTTTGTAGTGTCTGTTGTTTGTTTGCAGATTGCAGTTGCCATTTGGAGGGTCTTGCAGTTTGTCCTTTCGGTAAGTTGTTTTGTCCTTTTGTCTGTGGAAGGTTGCGGTTTGATCTTCAGGGAAAAGACTTGCGTTTTGGCCTAGCATATTGGTTTTTGTCCTTCAGCAAAGACTTGTGTTTTGACTGTGATTGTGACTTGTCCTTTGAAGTTGGTCATTGCGTTTTGTTCTTTAGTGGACCCTGCGTTTTGAACATTTGGATATTGAGTTTTGGCTATTTGGTCATTGCGTTTTGTCCTTTAGTGGACCTTGCGTTTTGTTCCTTGAGAAGACATTACTCTTTGTTGGGAGTGGGTATTGCTTTTTGTCTTATTTTGTTTGCGGGTTGTTCTTTGGGTAAGCGAGGTTATGGCATTTGTTGTGGAGGTTTGTTACGGTTTGTGTTCTTTTGCTATGGCGATTGTGCGGTTTCATTGTCCCTTTATGGGGTTAAGTGGTTGCCATGATGGTAGCGAAAACGGGCTTACCAAAACCTCTCTGATCTCTCACCTTCGGGATCGCCATTTCAATGAGGATGCGCTAGCTATCACTAAACATTCGCTAGCAACTAATCTTACTGTTTTTGAGGCAGCTGAGATCACGTTGAAACGTATGGGGCTTTGGCTATGTGGGGGTTATGTTAAGACGCATACCCTTCGTTCTAAGTGTCGGCATGGATATGATTTTGTGTCACCCCCTGATTGTGGTGATGGTGTTGTTCGGTTTGTGTTGTCTGATCTCGCCAAGCCACAAGTTCCTTCTTCTGTTTAACTTACTAGTGATTCGGTTTTGGAGAAGCATTGTGGTTTTGATTTACACTTACTTGACACCTTGCTTTCTAAGGGATTGCACACTGTCAAATCCATCCCTCCAAAGTGTCGTTTGGGATTCTCTCGCGTATTGAAATGAGCTCTTGATAAGGCGATTTGCACACTTGCTGACATTTATTGTTGGGTTAGCCTGTTAGTCTTGCCTCTTTGTCTCCTTAAAACCTTTTTCCCGAGGAGTAACATAGAGTGCAGGTCTGCTACTAAGCGCCAACGTCAAGAAGAGTATATCGCTAACGTCATCGATCTTAGGGTATGTCTGGTGGTAGTTTGTATCTTGTTAGAGAGGTTTTAGCTGAACCCTCTCCTGCTTGGTCTAATATTGAGGAGGAAAACTTGGATTTGAGTTAGCACAATGCCAAGCAATGTAGGAGGAAGATTTGTGATGGTCATTATACTGCTGCTGTCAAAGTTCTTTCTTCATCAGGTGTTGCTCCTTATAATGATACTATTCTTGAGGATGTAAAGGCTAAGCATCCCTTCAAGTCTGCCCCCTCCCTGCCGAATACACCTATTGATCATCATAACCTCATTGCATCTCCTGCTGTGATTCTTGACATGATTAAGAGTTTTCCCCGTGGTACATCTTGTAGTTGTGATGGTTTGTGTGCCCAACACCTTGTGGATCATTTTAGTTGTGCCGCTGTAACTATATCTAATGAGTTAATCGATTCTATCACCCAAGTGGTAAATCTTTTTCTTGATGGTAAGTGTTCTAAAGCGTTGGGCGAGTATATTGCTAGTGCTCCTCTCACGCCACTAATCAAGCCAGGTGGTGGTATCCCTCCTATTGCCGTGGGGACCATCTGGAGGCGTTTAGTCTCCAAGGTTGGTGCTTCTATGATTGGCCACTCTTTATATGGTTACTTGAATGATCTACAGTTCGGAGTTGGGGTTTCTGGAGGTGGGGAGGCTATTCTCCATGATGTGAATCGGTTTATTGAAGACAGTGGAGATGATGTGGGTCTTTCGATGTTGTTGGTGGATTTCAAAAACGCATTCAATTTAGTGGACAGTGAGGTTATGTTACAAGAGGTTCGCCTCCACTGCCCTGCCATATCATGTTGGGTCGAATTTTGCTACTCCAGCCCAGCCAGATTATACTATGGAGAACACACTTTATGGTCGCATCAAGGAGTGCAACAAGGCGACCCACTTGGACCTCTCCTTTTTGCCTTGGTGCTACATCCTTTGGTTTGCAAGATTAGAGACTCCTTCTGTCTCTCTCTTTAATCTTGGTACTTAGACGATTGTACAATCATTGAAGATACTTTTACTGTTAGGAATATTTTAGAGCTTATTATGATGGATGGACCTCGCCACGGTTTGCACCTTAATGTCGACAAAACTGAGGTCTTCTAGCCAAAGGAAGATCCTAGAAGCAGGCTTGTAGGTGTTTTCCCGCCTAACATTGCCTGGCCTTCGCGTGGGGTTAAATTGTTGGGTGGGCCTGCAAGTGTAGACCTTGAGTTTAGTAGCGAGCTTGTTATGGAACGGTTTGCTAAACCATTGCGCTTATGGATGCTATTGCTAAGCTTAATGGAGGTTGGCAACCCTGCCATTATACTTCTGGGACCGGATTTGGTGATTGGCAATGGAGGTTGGCAACCCTGCCATTTATATTTGGGGGACTTGGTGTATATTCAGCAGGGGATGCCTTGAACTACGCATTCCTTGCTTCTAGACTCCAATCTGCCAAACTACAGACTAAGCTCCTCAGACAATCTGGTATTCTAACCTCTGGACCTTCCTTCGAGGAGGCCTTGAGTGCTTTTAATGCGAAAATGGAGATTGACCTTCTGAGTAACCTGGATGAGATCGCTGCCCCCAAACTCATAAAGAAATTGGCATATATATATTTCACACGTGTTACCCAAATGGCTGAATCCACATTTTGCCTATCTCCTCGACAAATGGCACTCTGGAGTTCGCAAAAGGAGGACCACACTTCAGACTGGCTTAGGGTGGTTCCGATATCTGGGCTGGGACAGACTATGAATGCCAGGACTTATAGGAGCGTATTATGCTATCGGCTAGGCGTTCCCCTTTTCTCTGTTCAGATGTCGTGCTCAGCCTGCTCCAAGGTTTTCGCGAGGGATATTTACGGGGACCATATTGTGTCGTGTGCTGGCACCATTGGTATTAAACATCGTCACAACACGGTGCGTGATACTTTGGTTGACATCGAGTTGGGTGGAGATAGGGAGCAAGTCTTACGGCCAGCAGATATCTTGCTATATTCTTGGGATGGAGAGCAAGATGTATGTGTCGATCTAAGGGGGTCGTCTTCCCTCACGCAAACCGGTATGATTGATTTTGTGCCAGGTCGTGTGGTGATTGATGCCGCAAAGCGTAAGCGCGTTAAGTACGGAGCCAGATGTGCGAATATTAGATATGGGTTCATCCCTTTCTCATTCTCCTCTTTAGGGGAACTTGAACCAGATGCGGTGACCCTACTTAAATGGATCCGGAAGTTCTCTATAACTCAAGATATTGGGGCGCGTGCTGCTACTCATATCTTTAGCAGGATTAGTTTTGATATTGCTAAAAGTGTGGGGGCCCAGATAGTTTCGAGGCTCCCCACTAATTTCTTGTAGTCCTATGGTTTTGTTTCTAATGAAAGTGCTGTTTTTATAAAAAAAAATAAAATAAATAATAATAATAATAATAATAATAATAATAATAATAATAATAATAATAATAATAATAATAATAATAATAATAATAATAATAATAATAATAATAATAATAATAATAATAATAATAATAATAATAATGCCAGGGCGTGCAGTTAGTGAGGCTGCACGACGTAAACGTGTCAAGTATGAGGTTAAATGCGCAGATATCGGATACAGGTTCCTCCCCTTTTCTTTTTCTTCTTTTGGAGAACTTGAGAAAGAGGCGGTAACCTTACTAAAGCGTATTAGACTTTTCTCCTTGACTTAAGACATTGGGGCTCGTGCTGCGGTTCATATTTTTAATCGTATTAGTTTCGCTATTGCTAGAGGAGTGGGGGCCCAGTTGGTTTCTCGGCTTCCCACTAATTTCTTGTAAACCCTTTGAGTTTTTATAAAGTGATATAATTATAATAATAATAATAATAATAATAATAATAATAATAATAATAATATCTCGACTTTTAACTAATGTTTTTTTAAATATTTTGAGTTTCCAAGGCAAAGATGCATGTTTGGATGTGACCGAAATTTCTCCATTTGCTGGTATTGGGGCACGTTGTCTTCATGGGATCCTGGAGTAGCCTTGCACAATGCCGTGGAGAAGAAAAGGAGGAAGTATGCGTCTGAATGTGAGGACAATGGATACAAGTTCATACCATTTACTTTTTGTACACTCGGGGAATTCGATACGGAGGCTTTGGATACACTATCATGTATTAAGTCTATTGCCATTAGTCACTTAAATAATGCTAGGATTCTCATCCGGAGTTAGCTTTCGTATTCAGAAAGAAGTGGGAGTACAACTTGTATCTAGACTCACATCCAACTTTATATATAAAAAAAAATAAAAAAAAATATAAAAATAAATTGAAGTTTAATAATAATAATAATAATAATAATAATAATAATAATAATAATAATAACAAAAACAATAACAATAACAATAATAATAATACTGGTGTGTGTTATGCTATCGGAGAGGTGTTCTTTTATTTTTTGTTCAGATGTCGTGCTCAGCTTGTTCCAGGGTTTTTACGGAGGATATTTATGGGGACCATGTTGTATCGTGTACTGGTATTATTGGTATTAAACATCGGCATAACGTGGTGCACGATACTCTTGTTGACATCTGTTCACGTTCGGGGATTTCAGCTCGTAAAGAAGTTGATATATGACTTAATGGAGAAAGGGACAACCCCTTACGTCCAGCTGATATTTTGCTCTACTCGTTGGACCGAGGTCTTGATGTATGTGTCAATCTGACAGGGTCATCGCCCTTGACGCAAACTGGTATGCTTGATTTTGTGCCGGGTCGTGCGGTGATTGAGGCCGCACAACGTAAACGCGTCAAATATGAGGCTAAGTGTACGAATATTGGATATGGGTTTCTCCCATTCTCCCATTCTCATTCTCATTCTTTTCTTTTGGGGAACTTGAGAAGAATGCAATGACCTTACTGAAGCGAATTCGAAAGTTCTCTTTGACTCAAGATATTGAAACACATGCTACTATTCATATATTTAGTAGGATTAGCTTTGCAATAGCTAGAGGAGTGGGGGCTCAGATAGTATCTTGGCTCCCGACTAATTTCTTGTCAATCTATAGTTTTTAATTTCTTGTCAATCTGTGTGGGCGATCGTGGTTTCCCAGCGCCTCCAGCGCCTGCCATGATCTTCTCCATCCTATGATCTTCTCCATCTCATCCCTTTCGTGATTCAGCACTCAGTTGGACTGCCTTTGATCGGGGTTGTATATATCGCTCATGGTTTTTCTCTCCAAGTCTATATTTTCTGTTTTTAGGGTTTCTTTTTGAAACCTCCATTTTCTTTGTACATACGCTGCTGCTGTCCATTTTTTTTTGGCTGCCTTGCTTTGGTTTTGGCGCTTGGCCCTTCAGTAGTCCCTCCCTGTTTCGTACTCTATCTCTGGTCTCTTTCGAAAGCTTGTTTTGGAGCTTCTCATGCGCTAGGTCTTCGAGCTTTTGATGCGTGATGTCGTGGTCTTTAACACAATTGGTTAGCTGTTGCGTTTATGCCGCTTTGGTTACTTGTTGGTCTTGGGTTTCGAGTGGTTTGCTTTCTTTACAGGTTTCGTTCGCTTGGCCGGTTTGGGTACGTATTCGCAGGGTTCGGTTGTTTCTGCTAGGGTCCCTCGCTGTTGAGGCCTTTGCTTTGCATGGTTGCTACGGTTAGTTATTTGTGGTTATCTTTTTTGGTATTTCTTTTCGTGAAGTTTTGGTACAAGAGGTTGTGGTTTTGCATTGTTCCCATGCCAGCTGTACGATTTCATTGTCCCTTTATTGGTTTAAATGGATGTCGAGATGGTGGTGGTAATGGTCTTACTAAAACCTCTTTGATCACACATCTCCGTGATCGGCATTTCAGTGGTAAGGCTCAAACTATCACTAGGCAGTCTCTTTTATCGGATTTGGCTATTTTTGAGAGGGCTGAGGTTACTCTTAAACGTATGGGTATATGGTTGTGTGGTGGTTGTTTCAAAACGCATACCTTTCGGACTAAGTGTCGTCATGGTACGGGGTCTGATTTTGTGTCTCCTCCCGATTGTGGCGATGGTGTTGTTCGGTTCGTGTTATATAATCTCACTAAACCGCAGGTTCCTTCCCATGTTGCCCTTATTGAGGATTTGACTTTGGACGATCCTGGTGGTTTTGATTTACCCTTCTTGATACTTTATTCTCTAAGGGGCTGCGGACTGTCAGATCTATCCTTCCCAAGTGCCGTTTGGAGTTCTCTCGGGCTTTGAAAAGAGCTCTAGATAAGGTGATCTGCACACCTGATGACATTTCATGTTGGGTTGGTTTGTTAGTCTTACCTCTTTGTCTTCTCAAAACCTTTCACCCGAGGAGTAGTCAAGAAGGTAGGTCGGTCACTAAGCGGCAACGCCAGGAAGAGTACATTGTTAATGCTATTCATGCGTGGGGCACCCCTGGTGGCAGTTTGCAGGTTGTGCGGGAGGTTTTAGCCGAACCCTCTCCATTATGGTCTAATATTGATGATGATAGTTTGGACTTGGGTGATCGTAATGTCAAGCAATGTAAGAGGAAGATTTGTGATGGTCATTATACTGCTGCAGTCAGAGTTCTTTCGTATTCTGGTATTGCATCGTATGATGTTTCTACTCTTGAGGACTTAAAAGCTAAGCACCCCTTTCAGTCTGCTCTTCTGTTGCCTGATATACCTATTGATCATCATCACCTTACAGCCTCTCCTTCTATGGTTCTTGACATGATCAGGAGTTTTCCTCGTGGTACTTCTTGTGGGCGGGATGGGTTGCGCGCCCAACACCTTTTGGATTGTTTAAATGGTGCTGCTGTGGCTATTTTTGATGAGTTGGTCGCTTCTATTACCCAAGTGATGAACCTTTTTCTTGCTGGTAAATGCCCTAGGGCGTTGGGTGAGTACATTGCTAGTGCACCTCTCACACCCTTAGTCAAGCTGGGAGGAGGTATCCGTCCCATTGCTGTTGGAACTGTTTGGAGGCGTTTAGTTTCCAAGGTATGTGCGTCCATGATTGGCCAATCCTCAGACGGGTTTAGATGATTTACAATTTGGTGTTGGGGTATCGGGGGGAGGGGAGGCTATTCTTCATGCTGTGAACCGTTTGGTTGAGGACCGTGGGGGTGATGTTGGTCTTTCCATGTTGTTGGTTGATTTCAAAAACGCTTTCAACATGGTGGATCGGGCTGTTATGTTGCGTGAGGTCCGGCTTCATTTTCCGGCTATGTCACGTTGGGTGGAATTTTGTTACTCCAGTCCTGCCAGATTATATTATGGTGAGCATACTCTTTGGTCTCATCAAGGTGTGCAACAAGGTGATCCTCTTGGGCCTCTTCTTTTTGCTTTAGTGTTACATCCTCTGGCATGTAAGATTAGAGACTCTTTTAACCTTTCCTTTCATGCTTGGTATCTGGATGACGGCACTATTATTGGTGATACTTTGGTGGTTGGAAAAGTTTTAGAGTTGATTATGATAGATGGACCTAGCCGGGGCCTACACCTCAATGTTGATAAAACGGAGGTTTTTGGCCACAGGAGGACCCAAGAAGCAGACTGGTAGGTGTTTTTCCCCCTAATATTTCGCGTCCCCTACACGGTGTTAAATTATTAGGTGGGCCGGTTTGTGTGGATTTTGAGTTCGGTAGTACGCTTGTCCTGAAAAGGGTTGCTAAAACTATTGAACTTATGGATGCAGTTGCTACACTTAATGACCCCCAATGTGAGCTGTTGTTGCTCCGTGCATGCGCTGGTATTTCGAAGTTATATTTTTCTATGCGTACATGTTCACCTCGGGTCTTTGAGTGTGCCCAGGGTTCTTTTGATGCGGCTCTTCGTTCTTCTTTGGAGCGTATTGTCACGGCTTCTGGGCCTGGTTTTGGTGACTGGCAATGGAGACTTGCCACCCTGCCCTTTGCTTTTGGGGGGCTTGGTTTATATTCTGCAAGTGATGTTTTGAACTATGCTTTTCTTGCTTCGAGACTTCAATCTGCTAGTCTGCAGACTAAGCTTCTCCATAGTGCTGGTATTGTGACTACTGGTCCCTCTTTTGATGATGCTCTATGTACTTTTAACGCTAATATGGATATTGACCTTTTGAGTAACCCTAGCGAGGTCGCTGCCCCCAAACTTATGAAGAAATTGGCAGACATATATTTCGATCGGGTTACCCAAAATGTTGAATCTACGTTCCACCTATCTCCTCGACAGGTGGCGCTATGGAGCTCACTAAAGGAGGATCATACTTCAGATTGGCTTAGGGTGGCTCCTAAATCTGGATTGGGACAAACTATGAACGCCAGGACTTATCGTTGTGTGTTGTGTTACCAATTGGGTGTTCCCTTTTTCACTGTCCAGGTACCATGCTCGGCATGTTCTAAGGTCTTTACTGGAGATATTTATGGGGATCATGCAGTTTCATGTGCGGGTATTGTTGGTATTAAACATCGCCATAACGTTGTACGTGATGTTCTTGTTGATATATGCTCTCGGTCCGGGATTTCTGCTCGTAAGGAGGTGGATATTGGGCTTCATGGAGATATGGACAGACCCTTGCGACCGGCTGATATATTGCTTTATTCTTGGGATGGCGGGCGTGATGTTTGTGTTGATCTTACAAGTTCGTCTCCCTTGACGCAATCGGGGTTGCTTGATTTTGTGCCAGGGCGTGCGATTAGTGAGGCTGCACGACGTAAACGTGTCAAGTATGAGGCTAAATGTGCAGACTTCGGATATGGCTTCCCCCCCTTTTCTTTTTCTTCATTTGGAGAACTTGAGAAAGAGGCGGTAGCCTTACTAAAGCGTATTAGACTTTTCTCCTTGACGCAAGACATTGGTGCTCGTGCTGCGTATCATATTTTTAGTCGTATTAGTTTCGCTATTGCTAGAGGAGTGGGGCCCAGTTGGTTTCTCGGCTTTCCACTAATTTCTTGTAAATCTTTTGAGTTTCAATAAAGTGATGTTTTATTAAAAAAAAATAATAATAATAATAATAATAATAATAATAATAATAATAATAATAATAATAATAATAATAATAATAATAATAATAATAACACAAACTAAAAAGAGAATTTTGCGGCCCATGAACAAGGAAACTATATGAATGAATTAGACTTGATCACGTATTCCAAAAACCTAAACCACCCCTATATAACCTCGTATAATAACACCACATTCTCTTCACAAATCCATTCTTTTTACCCTAAACCCTACGAAAACCATCCAGCATGTCAAACACAATCACAGTAACCGAACAAGCGACCCCGATTCAGACCCTCACTCTCAAATATCCCGCAAACGATAGCCCTACTAACGATGCTTCTCCATCATTGGACGTTGTTCCTGACCCTAACTCTAACATCGAGCCCGAAACCCTAACCCTAGTGAACGAGTTTCTTCGTAAACAAGCTTTGCTCAAGGCTGCAAAAGAAGCTAAAGAAGCAAAGGCGAGTGATGAGGAGAATGACAATGAAATCAAGTCACTCGAGAATGATTTAAAAAGTTGGGTTGAAGGGTTAGATACCCCGGCGCTGATGAAACTTCTTAACGCGGCTCGTGATATTAAAATCTCGGAATTGATGGATATTTTATGTGAGAAAGTTGCGGAAAAAATTAAGGAGATGACCGTAGAAGAGATCCGAGAGTTTTTTAACATCGAGAATGATTTTACGCCCGAAGAAGAAGCAGAGCTTCGTAATGAAAATCCATGGGCATTCGAGTAACAAGCTATCTAATCATCTAGGACCACTATGATCATATCTTTTAAAGCTTTATTATTAGGAGTATTATTTTTTTCTCGTTTTCGTAATCGGTATTTTTTTTTTAATTTTTTTTGTTTCAGTAACACTAATTATTCGTCTTAATTTGCATTATTCGATTGATTGTGATTTCTTTATGTCGTTATATTTTTGTATTTGATTAATATGCATGAGAATGACACTTATTTATTACGTTAACTTAGAATTGGTTAATAGTGTGATCAATGTTTGGTTTTATAAACTTAAATCAAATTGATTAATCGTTACAATAAGTAGTAAACTAAAAGCAAAGCTTATGCAACTTACGCCTGAACGACATGCTATATCCTAATAAAAGAGATACAAATTAAAGATAAACGATCACAAATGTGCAAATCTTTCTGATAAAAACCTAACTCAAACTGATAACCAAGAGACATGATACAATCTAAGCTTAACTTGTTGCACAAATATTATTTTGCGAGTGTTTTTTTAGAGGAAGCAGAAGTAATTTTTTCCTCCTCTTTTGGTAATGCCAATTGCCACATGGAGAAGGTATCTTTGTTCAAGCAATACGGAAAAGTCGAGTGTTTAACCGGTGTTGTCATCGCATTGAAGCTTTGATCAAACCGAATAAAACCAATGATTTGAAACCTAACCAAACTAAACCGAAAAATCAGAATATTACATATATACTTGAAATTTTCAATTTGATTAACTTTTAATTTACTAAAGTTACATGTGGGGTATACATGTATGGAAACAGTAATAAAAGGATGCGGAGAATGTAGAGGAGGTGGATACGTTCCGGTTTAAAAACTTAAATTTCTTGTATCAAATTACCGATCAAGTGTGATGCAATATGATAAGCGACAATAATAATTCTACAACTATAAAAATAGTAGAAAGCATAAGTGAAAACATATAACCACAACACAAACATAAATACAAAACAAATATAATCACAAAGCGACAAATAAAAGAAAAAGCAAATCAGAAACGAGGATTTATAGTGGTTTGGTTACGAAGCTTCTATTCGCACTACTCCACTCCTCGAGTTCCCTGCTCCAGAGGTAATTTACTAAGTCAACAAGCTCTTTTTTCGGTGAAGAAAACCTTACAATGTTCATTGATACTAAAGCTAAATATCGAGTTATTTTGCTGATACAACTAAACACGGTTATGTTTTATGACCCAAACATAACAATCCTAATAACAATCCTAATACCCTTGTGTTTTAAAGCCAAAAGACACTCACCTAACCTTTAGTTTGGAATATAATATGTGATACAAGGTGTTGTATAATGGTGATACATAGTGTTGTATAATGATGATCCAATACATGGTTGTCTAATGGGTATAAATGCCTAATTTAGATATTAAGAACTTTAAGCTTTATATGGTTGAACTTCTATTGATGGGGAGCCTTCAACGGATGAAGATAACAAAAGCTCTAATCTTGTTATGGTGAATCCTCATATGCAAATGTGCCTTTGGTTGATGAGGATAGCAAGAACTCTAAGCTTGCTTAGCTTGATCATCAAGTGATAGTATGCTTTTCACAAATAAAAGTTATTAGCATTATAATCAAGGGTTAGAGAGTGTTTTGAAGACTTATGAGAATATGTATTTTTACATTGTAAAAACTTAAAAAATGTTTGCAATGGATTAGACAAAATGTATGCAAAATGAATGCTTAAAATAGGCAAGAAGAAGGCAAAATGATTACTTGGATTGTTAATATGCCTAATTATGTTTTTGATGCAAAAGTAATATTGATGTTTACCTCTCTTGGTGTATTATGTAAAAAAGCTAATATCTTTCTCGATGCAAGGTTGCATTTGATTCTTTTCATTGGAGAAAGATTCTACCTAATTGATCAAATGTGTTATTAAAATATTTTCTTAAATGAAAGCAATTTGTTTATGCAGAAGTAAATAAAACTTTTTTTGAAATTTTATAAAAGTGTGTAAGGTTATATAAAACAATACAAAAGATTTTACAAGATCACGAAAGTATTTTGATGCAATATATGTGAAATAAATGCACCTTTGATTATTAGCCTAGTTTGTAAAATCATATCTACACCTTGTGGAATGTAAATCTTTAATGACTCCAAAATATATTTTAGACATTCTCAATAGCTTGTTAAAATGTTTGATCAGTATGTAACATAACAAACACATACGAACATGTGTTGAAGCATGAAAAGACTCAAGACTACTCGACTGTAATGTAAGTGGGGGACCTACAACGAGTTGCAGTTGCTTCACAGTTATAGTTACGAGTAACTTGTACATTTTATTATATATTACAAGTTATGTGTTTGTCATTATTAAAATATAAGAGACTATTAATATTTAGGGGAATTGCATATATACCCACTAAAATTAAAAAAATTGCATAGTTTCTCATAACACAAGTTTTTAATACATGATGCATAATGCAACTTAAGCATGTTTTAGGTATATATGCAAATATGCTAGTTTTAGTGGGTATATATGCAATTACCATTTAATATTAAATGTCTTAATATTTGCGTAAAGAAAAAAAAAATGTTTAGCCTTGATTTTTTTTCATCTCTTTATATTATGTTATCTTCCTTTAGCCAGATTTACCACATTAGTGTGATCAAGATTCACTTTTGGGAAACCATGGCTAGGAAAGGAAGCCTCATTTATGAAAAAATAGTTGATATGCACATCCTCAAAAATAATGCGCATATCACAAAGTCACATTAATGATACATATACTACAACCCCACATATACATAATTGTGTTATGCTCATCATTTTTTGTGGTGTGAATATCAACTCTTTTATGAAAATTACTTATTTAATTTACTTTTCAATTAAGAGAAAAAAAAAAAAAAAAAAAAAAAACAAAACAAAAAAAAAACTTAATTAATTTTCTCATCTATATAAATCTCTTATATATCTTTTTACGAAATCTTTATGCGCGCATGTTCCATGGTGATGGAAACAAACTATAAAAAGCTTTTAACGAAATCTCTACCCCAAACGTACAAATCTCTAAAAAATTATGGAAATCACTTTTGTAATTAACTTATCTGTGAAAATCTCTTTATATCTTTTTATGAAATCGTATATGTTCCATGCATGAAAAAAATAATAAAAAAGGAAATTATACTTAGTTACGGATGCAAATTCTAAAGTTTAATCTATCCGAATACTTATTTTGGTGTGGTTCGTTTTGACAAATTCAGTTCGGTTACAAATTCGATTCAATTTCGGTTTTCGATTTTAATGGGTGAAACCCGAATTACGCACAACCCTACAGAGATTACACAATATTAATGCACGAGGACACCAGATTTGTTAGCCAATCAATTAATAAATATTAACTCTTTAATTTCTTCACACAAGGTGTCTTTCCTGGCGGTTTGTATGAAGAAACAATCAATGGAGATATCTTCGTAAAGAATCCGCGAGTGTGAGACAGTGAGAGCTTGATATCGTCGGGGATAATATAATTTCAAGATCAAAACCTTAGAAATAAGATCTGACAAATCATCCAACCAAAAAACAATTTTCAAGCGATTAAATGAAAAGACACTGATACTCGTTAAATTATACGTAATTTAGTATCGAAAAACCCTCATTTTATAGAAAAAAAAAATAACAAAACTATGTAATTCTATTGCAAATAATTTTAAAAGTCGTTATTTTACAACGTAGGTACAACTTGTTTAAACCGGTTTGAAAACCGGTTACCATTTTTTTTCGAGATCGGTTTGAAAACCGGTTTAAACCGATCCGGTTTAAAAAACCGGTTTTTGAAACCGGTTTAAACCGGTTTTTCTTTTAATGTTGTGAATCATTTTTATGTGATATGAGGTTTTGTGATTATGATGACTGGTAGAAACTTGTCCTTGCTGTCGAAAACGGTCTTTGCATTCGAAGATAATTTTCCAGCGTCCACCATTGTTAGTGGTTACAAAGTTGCAGTGGTGATTGGTGAAGAAGACGTTTGATGGAGAAGATATAAAAAATGAGGTGTGTTCCTTGGGACTAGGGAGTATAGATAAATAAACATGCATATTTCCAATGTGATAACAGTGTGCCAGTGTGTAGAGTGTAGGCAACTAGACATGTAGTACATTAATAGTTGTATTTTTGGTTTTATTTGTAGTACCATTAATATACTACTAATTTTACTTATACAGTTTTGTTTAAAATTCAAATGTTATTGATATTTTTCTTAACAAACGTCTAAATGGTTTTTCGTGTTAGAAATAGAACTTACGAAATCTTACACGAGTAACCCGTTTTCTTTCTCATAACTACAATATTTCTAAACAAATTCTAAAAATAAAATAACAAAACTATAGAAACTGAATTCATTTATATTCAAATACAACCCATATGCCTATATAAATAAGAAAAAGACACATGTGACTAACTAAATGACAAAACCACTACAAGTCTACCTCATATTTTCTGTGAAAGAGTGAAACTACTGTTCATCATCTTTCTCACCAATCTTTCTCACTTTGCATCTTCTTTCACCCAACTTTCTTCCCACCCAAAGTACACTTTCACAAAAAGTAACCACCCAAAGTACAGTTTCTCAAAAACCGGTTTGTGGAACCGGATTACAAAAAACCGGATTGGAACCGGATTGGAACCGATCCGGTTTTATCTAAAACCGGTTTTTGACCGGTCAACGATAACCGAAACCGGTTTTTAAACCGGTTCGGTTTTGGAAATTGTCCGATTTGTGCACCACTAGGCGTACAAGACGAGAACATTTGAGCAAAAATATTATATTTTAAGCATTTATGAAAGATTATTGAAGCCCATAAAAACCTTGAAGATTTAAGCCCAACTCAGACCCATAGCAAGGCCCAAACTGGGCCCATTAAGCTGCTAATTCGAAGTTTAGTTGCTGCTCAAACGAGGCCTACCACTCGCCCAATACTTGGCCCACTAGCCATAATCATATCAAAGCCCAGCAAAGATATCAAGGCTCATCTTATATTCTTATGCATTTTTGGAAGCTGGTGTTTGAAACATGCGTTCTAAATGAAATATCAAAAAACGCGTGGACCCCACCTTGTATTCCACTCACAACTTTGGCCATCTTTCCTTATTTAGTCTAGAGTATTTTTTTGTATTTTGGATGAGGGGCCAAAATGTAACTTTGGGTTTTATAAAACCCAACACAACCTCAACACTATTTCTCTTATCTTTATTTTTTCTTGACTAAAATATAATCTTGGTCCTTAAATTTGTTCAAAAATATCTTGCTGAGACAAACTTGTCATTTTCATCGTCAGTAGTTCAAATTATGAGTTTTTAGGCCAAACTGGTCCATTTTGGCCCCTTGACCCCGTTTTTCATTAGTCGACACCGTTATTTGCTTTCTTTTTTTGTTTTTAGCTAAGGGTATAATGGTCATTTCATAAATTTGGATTATTCTTTTCTTCCCCTTTTGCTATAGAACATTTACAACTTTAACCATATATTTTCACATTTGACTCCATTGAAATATGCATACCGGTAATTGCTACAGATACTGGAATGCTTTTTCTTCCAAAATCACTATGTTTCATACATGCTGGGGGTATCCTTATACAAACCGTTGCATTGCATTAAACTGTTATAAACATCAAGACAAAACCTTTATTTATGCCTCTTATCTGCTAACAAGGTTCTTGTTCAATTACATGTGAAAGTTACACAAATTGAACCAATATTTTTTGTTCAGTAAATAGCTACCAACCTTTTTGCACAAACTAACAAGATAGAAATAAACACATGCACCTAATAACAAAAATGTGTCTCTTGGCTGCTGCTTACTTCATGTTTATCATTTGGTTATATACTGAATATCTGCATGTTCTCGCAACCATTTGAGCACTTTGGCTCCCTCTAGTATCTCTTGCACCTAAAACATTCAATGAAAAGACAAAAACTATAAATAAATAGAAAGGAAGAATACTACAGATGAATTCTTTATGAAACTTAATTATTCCCTTTGTGAGTCAAAAGACATGGTTTTGTGTAGTATTTGGGTCATTACTCATTTTGTAACTCATTTTTAACACTTTTGTATAAAACTTAATATTACATATAAGTTTACCATTTATAAACATACATCGAACTTTTTTTTATATAAAAATCATCGTTTTTGAAATCATATTTCAAATGTTATTTTGGCAACGAAATGACTAAAACGGGTCACAAAACTATCTTTTAATACTGACACAGGGACTTAGGAAAAACCCAATTTTATCTTGATGCACAACTCTAGTGAATATAAGTCTATAATGCCATTACGAAGGTGATAAAAGAAAATTAGTTTGTTTAAAGAACTAGTAAAAGACATGATCTTGAACACTCTCCGGGTCATACTCCTGATTGTGTTTTTTGAACTCAGCAACAGAGTTCTCGACTTCTTTCAAAAGATCTTCAGTGAAAACTGTAAAATAACAATAAAATTGGTAACTTAATATAAGCTCTAAACAAATTTTGTGATACATCATCTTTGAAGAAAACTTGTAACTCAAGATTTTCGCGTTTGATTATATTTTCTATGTTCTCCCTGTGGTTTCCCAAATACTCTCTTACCGCCGTTGGGCTCGACAGTGTTGTTAATTGTTCTTCATTTCGCCTCATGTTATTCTGCATTTACATAAATTCACATTTGACTTTTGAGAGTCAGATAACATTCTTGTAACCACATTTTACTAAAAGAAAATAACTGAAACTAATCATTGGTGGATACAACAAAACAATACGGATGCATAAAACCATCGTGTATGCTAGTAGATGATTTAGATTCACCTGCACAACGTCGATCACACACACTGATGTCAGAGCCTATCGCCCTTAACCCTTTCCTCAAACTGAGCATATGCTCCCATTGATACTAAATCGTCACCCATCACTAAATCTCAACAATGGCATTAATATTTTCAAGAATATACAATATGTTTCCATTAATCCAAATGTTATATACTACCTAAAAAAAATTGTTGAACTACGTTAATGAAGCATACATGTTCAAAATAAAACTACTGTAATGAGGTGTTTTACAATCATCGGCTTGTAGAAGTGCTTTTAAGCCTCCAAGACTTCCAGATAGCACAGAGCCTCTTGAACCTAAAAATTTGAAGCATAAATGTTAGTATGCCACCACTGACATGTTACGGAATACTTACAGGACTAATTACATGACAAGATAACCAACTTCGATTATACTTTTGAACAAGTGAGTCCTGTGATCAACAGATTTAAGCTATAAAGAAGCCCTAATTGTGATCAATGAACTAGCATTATACAATAAACCTTAACATGTTACATCGAAAAGAATTTATATGAAAAGGTACTGCTAGATGGTTCAGAACTTCTAATACACATGAGTGACCTTTTTTACAAGTGTACAACAAGTAAGTAAGGCCATTGATGGCTGGCTGGGCCTTAACTATCTTTCAAATAATGGTGATTTATGTCTTGCCCCTAAATCTATAATTTCTGGTCCTCAATAATCTTAAGGGCTGTAGATTAATTAAATGCCAAGGGTCAATATGATGTTCACGTGAGCATATGATTCATCATTCATGATTACATAGCAACTGTACACAGCTAACACTTAACTAATTCATGAACTCTCCCCTTAACATTCATTTCTCTATCTGCTGGGTATCAAGAGACGAAAAAGGTTTAAAGCTTTATGACCAAGAGATTCCACGGTTCCCCGAGCCTTTGCTCGTAAAATGACTACTTTACCCAATTTACAGTTATAAGTTGTTGAACATCAACTAATGAACATGTAGTACACAATGTTCCCAAAAATGAAAACAAGGAACCTTCATTTCATATATGTTTACGATTGACCCGTAAGTCTGTTATGTGGATGATGACTTCATATCCACAATGTTCTGTACATATGTATGAATTATAAAACAACATTTAACTATCTGAAAAAAGTTCAAAACACATGGACAATAAACAAACTTAATAAGACTCATAAGTTTAAACAACCTCGTACCTATGGAAGAATGAGAAAGAGAAGCTATGCATCGGCTTGTTTTCGTTTCCTGTAAACAAAAGAAATCAAATCACTAGTAAAGCTATCTTCGACAATAAAGAAGCACGTGTATTAGCAGAAGAACTGAGACATTATTGTACTTACATATGAAATGACCATTATGCCCTTAGCTAAAAACAAAAATAGAAAGCAAATAACGGTGTTGACTAACGAAAAACGGTTCAAGGGGGCAAAAGGGACCAGTTTGGCCTAAAAAAACCCATAGTTTGGACTACTGGCGATGAAAATGGCAAGTTTTGTCCCAGTGTGATGTTTCTGGACAAGTTTAGGGACCAACAGTGTATTTTTGTCTTTTTTCTTTGTAAACTTTTTCTCTCTACTTAGTTTTGTGTTTATTAAGTCTTGCGTTAAATTTGATAAAGTTTAGTCTAGTCTTTCATATCTTGTATCTTAATATCTTTCTTTCCTTAATCCTTCATTCATTTTGTTTAAACCTTTATAAGATTTACAAAAATTTTAATAAAAAGAATATGTGAATCTTGAGTTTTTAAGATGGTGTAGGTGTTTTTACACTTTGGGTACGGACACTCATATTTACATATTTTTATTTTTAAGAACTTTCGTCTTTTACCTAGTTCTTAGTAGATTAAAAATAATACAAAAAAAAAAAGAAAAAAAAAAGAAAAAAAAATCGCCGTTTGTTTTTATAAATTTCTTAAAAGAATTTTATGTTAGTATTAAATTTTACAAGGTTTAGTTTTACTTTTTAGTATTTTTTTAAAATCAGAAACATTTTCTGCAGTTTTTACTCTTTTGAAACAGTTTACGTTTTATTTTCTAAAAAAGATAGTAAAAGTTATCAAAAAGTTGTTTTTTGATTTTCTGGCAACTTTAAGTAGTTTTTAAAGCTAGGATAAAAATTTCAGAATAATAGTTGTTTTAGCTTTAGACAGTTAAAAATAGTTTCGTCACTTTAAACTTTTTGTTTTTATTTTTAAAAACTATTTTTTATTAATTTAAGTTTCTGTTAAATTTTCGGAATTTGTTTTGAAAGTTTAATATTTATTTTAATTCTAGAATAGTTTTTAGTTTATCTTTTTAGTCTTATAAGTCTATCTTAATCTATACTACTTTATAATGTATTTAAGACATCTATATTTAGAAGTATTAAAAAAATAAGACAAAAAACATTTCTATAATAAGAAATTAACAAGACAATAATGTGGTCAAGACATTTAATGTAGTCAATTAATTAACTGATCAATAAATACAATTAATGCAGTTATTAAAACACCCCTTACATAAGAAATACAAATTATCAAGCATATTGTACAACCTACTCAAACACAATTATTAAATGTTACTAATACAAATAATAAAGCACATTATACAAATATTCAAGTCCGAATGAGCAACGGCCAAACGGGCTCGAGACCGAACGGGCATGGGCCAAACGGGCTCTAGCCTGAACAAGCACGAGATAAACGAAATTTTTGATATCCGTAAATTTATTGTCAAAAATAACATAATAAACTAAAATACATGATTTACCGTGAAATTTTATTTCGGGGTACCCGTCGCTGCAACACGCGGGTACCCTTCTAGTTATATTGTAATGCATTTAGGCCATTTCTAAAAAAGAAGTCTTAGAAAACATAAGCTTACACACTTACTGTTGGATCGATATACTTTAATCAAACTAACTTAACTAGCTTGTTAAGGTTTAATAACCTCGGATAAATCCTAAGTTATTAACAAAGAAACACTGAGCAATCTTTATTAAGTACGCGGAATTTACTTAACAAAGCTAAGAAGAATAACTTTTATTATAAACTATAAATCTGCTTATTATGCAGATACTCTAAACAACTCTAAGATTATCGAACTTCTCTCTAAAACACTAAATAACTTGTGAATTCGTAAACTCTAAAACTCATAAACTCGTACATCTCTAAGGCCAATCTAGGAGTCCTTTTATAGGCTCACGGATATCCTAGTCGGTTTACAATTTGTATTCTTGTACGACAAGTAATCTAAACATAGAATATTCTAGAGTTACAATACTTTCCATAAATGAATATAACAGTTCTTTTGTTCTTGCAGTACTTTGACTTCATAGTGCAGTACTTTGACTTTGTCTTTAGCAGTACTTTGACTCTTTGACTTCTTCCAGTACTTTGCAACTTACAGTACTTTCATATCTTCAGTACTTTCATATCTTCAGCACTTTCATATCCCAACAATCCTCCCCTAACTTGAATTCTACTTTCTTGACTTCAAGTTCCCTTTTGTGAATATATCTTTAACAACTTCATCTTTAAGGATAGATTGTTTCATAGTCTTTGAATTGTATCTCTGTAATGTCTGTGCTTATCAAAGTATCTCTAGAATTATTCTTTCACAACAGCATCCAGCAAACTCCATCTTTTCAGCAACACAACAACATATGACAATTTGTACATTAATTCAGTTAAAGTTGCATACTATTCTCATCACGTCCAGGTGTGTTAACTCCTGTGAGAGGTGAATCATTGAAAACTTAATGGATTTAGATCTCTTTACCAAAGCCATTATCTCTGGAGTAGCCAAATGTTTTGGTGTGTAAGACCATAGTACATTGATAACCATATGATTTTTAGCAAATCATCAGCTATCAACAGATTTGTTTTGTCTTTACCAAAAGCTGTACCCTTCTGGACTAGTTAGTTCTTTCATCATGGTGAACTAATTACCAATAATGGTTTTTCCACAGCCTTTACCACAAGCCATTTTCTTGTGGGCTAGCCAACTCTTCACATTAACTGATATGGTGAGTTGAATACCATACAACTTATTAGCAAGTTGTCAACTAAAAACGGATTTGATATATCTTTACCAGAGCCGTTTGCTCATGGATTAGTCAATCCTTTTGTAACCATGGTGGATTGATGACCTATTGTTACCATCTCAAAATCCATTTATTTTACTTAACCTTTGTTTCAAAAATTTGTTACTTAGCAAAAGGTTTCATTCAAAAATCACTTAACTGGTTTGAAAAGTTGCAAGCAGTACTTTGATTAAAGTACTGTTTGATCAGCAGTACTTTGAATAAAGTACTGATTTATCAAAAATAATTTATTTAATTAAGTTTCATACCAGTTTATTCATCATCTTCAGCAATGGTAGTCCAGTTGATAAACAAATTGATAACCATGCAAGCAGTTTCATTATCCTCTTCTACTTCCATTCCATGCTCTAGCATTCTTCTCATAAGCTCAACTGTGAGAGGGTATCTTCTTTCTGCAAACATGTGTATCATTGTTCCATTTTCCAGCTCTAAAACATGAACTCCAGACTCTTCAAAGAATCTCCAGCAAATAATTTCCCAATTTTCTTGATTCTTCCAAATAACATCAGTGCTCTCCTCTTCAGTTTCCCATACAGTTATGAGATCACCATGTAAAATTAAACCAATCCCTTCTAATGGATTATGTTCAAAGTAAGCTTTCACCACATGATATAAATAGAATAAATCTACTCTATCTATAATGTGCAATAAGTCCCATAGCCTATTAAAAACTTTGAAGCTTTCATCTTCCTTATGAAAAATCATATAATCTCCATCTTTGGATTTCACAACTTCAAAAGCACTAATCTTTGATCTGTTCATCTTCATGTCATCATCTTCTTTTGAGTAATCAAAATCTACCACTCTGAGATAATTTCTTAATGCATCATTAGTTTCAGATCTTAATTCAACTTTTTCTTTCTTTGAGAACTGAACATCTGTAACTTCAGTTTTCCTTTTTCTTTTCAAACTCTTCTTTCTTTCAGCTTCAGTCCAAGTAGCTTCTTCTCTAAAGTCTTTGATGTCTGCAACATTCTTCTTATAAGCTTCCCTAGCAGCATCATACAATCTTTTCATTTCAAAGTAATTAAACTTCTGCAATCCTTTATACCATTGACTTTTAAGATAAGCCATCATAGCATTTCTGTCTTTAGCTTTATTAAGTCTTCTTGGCATAAATCTAACAGGAACAGGTGACTGTAATGATTCAGCAGCTTCAGCATCTAATTCATCTTGTACCTTTTTAGCTGCTTCTCTATTCTGAGCTTCTTGAGCTTCCTGAGCTTCTCTATCTTTAGCATTTAACTCTTCTTGAATCTTTCTAGCTGCTTGTTCATTCAAAGCATCTTGAGCAGCTCTTAACTGTGCTAAAGTTGGTTTCTTCTTCTTAACTTCTACTAAAACACCCTTTCCTTTATCCTTAGGATCAATTGCAGGTTGAGAAGTTCTTTGTTGTTCTTCTTCTTGTACTTCTTGAATAGTAACTCCACCTCTTGGTTGTGATAAATCTCCAAAAATTGTAGCAATGAACTCATCATCACTTGCAGAATGAATAGGTTTGAGAATAGCTTCCTCCTCTTGGAAAATAGTTGAGGGACCAACAACTTCTTCATGTACAGTTGTTGAAGGACCAGCTTCCTCATCAAAGTCTAATACTCTTGGAGTTATTACCTCTTGTCTGAAAGTACTTTGAAAACCAGTACTTTGTTGTTCAGTACCTTGATCATCAGCAGTACTTTGAACTTGAACTTGCTCATCAGTATCTTGAATGATCTTTTCTTCAGACTTTTTAGAACTTTCAGGTTCATTTTCTTTAACCATAATCAATAATATCATGAAACGCCTCATTATCTTCAATCTTGTCTAAATTGGCCACCATATTGTGCTTTGAAACAGTAGGTCGATTCGCCATTGGTGATTATGTAAGCACAATAAGAATTGAAATTGAATAAGAATGAGAGAAATATGGAAACGATGCTAATGTAGTAATATGAGAGGGAAAATCGGAAAGTAGTTATTTATAGGTGAGATTTAAAAAATCACTGCCCAAAATAAAACAACCGTTAGCATTAATTACCCCTCAATATAACCGTTGGAACAGTACTTTAATACGATAAACAGTACATTTCACGTATGCAGTACTTTCCCAAAGCAGTACTTTCCAAGCAGTACTTTCAGGAAAAACAGTACTTTGCCAAATTCTTCTGTATAAACTAAGTATACACAAATATCCTCTCCTCAAGCAATACACAGGACTATACTAACACTGAATAGTCCTCCCCTTAAATGTAGCTCAGTAGTTAATCATGCCAATGCTTACCACCAAGTGATTGAATCTTGAAACATCAAAGCCTTTGGTGAGTAAGTCAGCTACATTGTCATCTGTGTGAACCTTGACCACATTAATGAGCATGTGCTCATAGCAATCTCTGATAAAGTGATGCCTAATCTGAATGTGCTTGGTCTTAGAATGATAAACATGATTCTTCACAATACAAATGGTACTCTCATTATCAATGTTGATAGGAGTATTTTTTACATTGAACCCATAGTCCAAGAGTTGATTCTGCATCCATAAAACTTGTCCACAACAGCTTGCAGCAGCTACATATTCAGCTTCAGTAGAGGATGTTGCTGCAATTGTTTGTTTCTTACATTGCCAGGACACTAACCTTCTTCCAAGATATTGGCATCCTCCAGTGGTTGATCTTCTATCATAGTTATCACCTGCATAATCACTATCTGAAAAAGCTTCTAAGTGAAAAGGTGACTCTTTTGGATACCACAGCCCCAACTTTGGTTGTTGTTTCAAATAACAGAAAATTCTCTTCACTGCATTCATGTGAGAGATCTTTGGTGAAACTTGATATCGTGCACATAAACAAACTGCAAACATGATATCAGGCTTTGATGCAGTAAGATACATAAGAGAGCCAATCATTGATCTGTATAACTTGACTTCAACAGGCTGTCCATCTTCATCTTTGCCCAATGAATTGATAGATTTAATAGGTGTAGTAACAGTCTTCATATCATCAAAATTGAACTTCTTAAGTATGTCTGTAACATACTTGTCTTGACTGATAAAAATTCCTTCCTTTGACTGCTTAACTTGAAGTCCCAAAAAGAATGTTAATTCTCCCATTGAACTCATTTGAAATTCCTTCTGCATCAGCTGCTCAAACTCCTTAACCATGGACTGTTTGGTAGCCCCAAAGATGATATCATCAACATAGACTTGAACTAACATGATATCCTTCTTATCTCTCTTGATAAACAAAGTCTTGTCTATAACTCCCCTCCTGTATCCATGTTGCAATAAGAATGTAGAAAGCCTCTCATACCAAGCTCAAGGTGCCTGATGAAGGCCATAAAGAGCCTTAACCACCTTGTAGACTTTGTTTGGGTGTTTAGGATCTTCAAAACCAGGAGGTTGTTTGACATAAACTACCTCTGTAATCTTGCCATATAAAAAGGCACTCTTGACATCCATCTGGTAAACTTGAAATCCCATATAAGAAGCAAAAGCAAGAAATATCCTAATAGGGTGTCTTCATCTGTGGTTTGGTGACAGAGACTCTGTTAAGTACATAGCATGCAGTACTTACAGCTTCTGCCCAGAATTGAATAGGTATATGGGAATCTGCTAGCATTGTCCTTGCTGCTTCAATCAAAGTCCTATTCTTCCTTACTACAACACTATTTTGTTGTGGTGTTCTTGCAATGCTAAACTCCCTCTTTATACCTTTGTTTGCACAAAATTCATCCATAAGCTTGTTCTTGAATTCAGTACATTATCACATCTAATACCTCTAACCTTGAGTCTTAATTGGTTTTCAAGTGCTATAATCAGTGTCTGAATAGCATCAAAGGTATCATCTTTAAAACCCAAAAAGAAAACCCAACTGAATCTACTGCAATCATCTGTAACAACCAAACAGTACTTTTTCTTATTTAAACTTGTCACAGAGACAGGTCCAAATAAATCCATATGTAACAGCTCCAATGGTTCTCTAATAGTTCTCTCCTCAAGCTT
The DNA here is from genome assembly GCA_019973895.1 of Chrysanthemum seticuspe. NCBI lineage: Eukaryota > Viridiplantae > Streptophyta > Magnoliopsida > Asterales > Asteraceae > Chrysanthemum > Chrysanthemum seticuspe. The sequence goes on from BPTQ01000005.1 coordinate 327,703,561, forward strand.
TTTGCAGGAAGCTTTGTGTTGTTTACCCTTCTTGCATGCCAAGCATGATTGATCATTCTTGTAAGTCTTTGAAGGTAAACCTCTAACTAGATTGCCTTTGACCAGTTTGTTGATATTCTTGAAATTAACATGGCCCAATCTTCTATGCCATTGATGTGCCTCTTCAGATATTGCTTTAGCCACCAAACATGTGGCTCTTCCATAAGAATGTAGACTCTTCATGTCTAAACTATACACATCATTTGTCCTTGGTACTCTAAGGACTACTAATTCATCATCAACAGGCTTAAAATCAGAGGAAATGATGAGACATTCTGTGTCAGTGAATAACACAGGATGCTTTTTATCACAAATTTGAGAGACTGATAACAAGTTGAACTTAAGCTCCTTCACATATCTAACATTCTTAAAGTCTATAAGCCCTGCTTTGATAGTTCCTTTTCCAGTAATCTTTCCTCCATTGGGATCATTCCCAAATGCAACTCTTCCTCCACTAATATTTCTAAAATCAGACAAGATCTCTTTGTCTCCTGTCATGATTCCAGAGCAACCACTATCCACAATTAGATGATCTTTAAGATCCTCTTCTGGGTTGCCCTGCACACAAAGAAAAGAGTTAGTGAGTTTTAGGAACCCAAGCCATTACTGACTTGTGTTCCCCTTGTGGAGTTACAAACTCAAATTCTTTGAGTATGTAATTCCCAATATCTTTCAAATGATGATCCAGAATTATCTTTTGATCTTTAGCATGTGGATTTTCAAAACTTTCTGATTTTTCAACATAAATCTCTTTTACATGATTGTTAGCTTTTTCTTGTGTCACAAAAACATCAGATTCACTTTTTGTTGAAAGTACTGTGTGTCTATCAGCAGTACCTTCCCTCTTAACCCATTCTAGTTTAACACGTGGTTCCTGTGATTTAGATCCCCTATGTGAATTGTAATACCTTCTAGGTTGATAGTGAGATCTCCTAGGATTCCTATTCCAAGTAGTGTGATCAGTACCTTGTTTTTGAGCAGTAATTTGGAAAGTACTGTGAGATACTGAAGGTTTTGAAAAAGGTCTTCTCTGATGTGGGTATCTATGATCTGGTGTGAAGTTTCTGTGATTAACCCTATTTGAATTATTCCAAACTGGTTTGTTCTCTCTAGGTTTCTGGTTAACAGTCCTATTCTTTGAAAATTTCCTAAGGTATTCTGAATGATGTTCACAATCCTTGATTAAATGATTAGGACTAAAACACACAAAACACAATTTTTCACCCATACTCTCAATATGACTTCTTCTATGTCTATGACCAAAACTATTGTGCCTTCTAGGTGAATGATGAAACCTGTTTTGACCAAAATTATCCCAAAAAGGTTTAGCAATACTATTGAAAAGGTTTTGCAGAAGGTACTGCTTGTGAAGCAGTACTTTGATTTGAAGGTACTGCTTGATTTTGAACATTGTTTGCAACAGCTTCTTTGGGTTGTTCAGACCTAGATTGAGCAACAAGTTTCTTCCTAAACTCTAGATTGTCTACTCCAAATCGAGAAACATCAGGCCTTATAGGTTGATGACTAATGGGATGTGGGACAGCATTATATCCCTTGTCTTTCTTATACTCAGGAGGTGGTTCACTTATTGAGCCCTCATTACTAGATGTATCTATATAGTTAATGAGTTCATCATCACTAGTGGTTATGTCCTCAAAATCACCTACATCCTGATCACTAGGTTGGTTTTCTTCTATGTTATCAAAGTTCATACCAAAACCTAATCCAGTTCTAATGTATGCTCTTCTTTGTTTTTCAACATAAGTAACATGGGACAGACCAGATTCATTCCAGGCAGCAAACTTTTCTAACAGATCATCTCGCTCCTTAGTTAATTTCTCAATTTCAGCAATTTTACAGTTTAGTTTCCATTCACTAAGTTTTAACTGGTAATCCTGTTGTTCATACTTTTCAGCCCAAGCCATTTCATTATTTTCATGTGTTATAATTTTAGCTTCCATAGACTCTAAAGTAATTTGATAACCAGCTACCTCAGACCTAGCCTTAACACAATTATCTCTTTCGTAAACATAAGCATTAAGTACTTTTTGATAAAAATCATGACACTTAGAACATACCTCTGTGATAGGAGTTGATGCAGCTTCAGTCGACATCTTGAATATTGTTGAAGTAGGGTGTCTTCCTAGTCAGAGTTTCCACACAAGCTCTGATACCACTTATTGGATCGATATACTTTAATCAAACTAACTTAACTAGCTTGTTGAGGTTTAATAACCTCGGATAAATCCTAAGTTATTAACAAAGAAACACTGAGCAATCTTTATTAAGTACGCGGAATTTACTTAACAAAGCTAAGAAGAATAACTTTTATTATAAACTCTAAATCTGCTTATTATGCAGATACTCTAAACAACTCTAAGATTATCGAACTTCTCTCTAAAACACTAAATAACTTGTGAATTCGTAAACTCTAAAACTCATAAACTCGTACATCTCTAAGGCCAATCTAGGAGTCCTTTTATAGGCTCAAGGATATCCTAGTCGGTTTACAATTTGTATTCTTGTACGACAAGTAATCTAAACATAGAATATTCTAGAGTTACAATACTTTCCATAAATGAATATAACAGTTCTTTTGTTCTTGCAGTACTTTGACTTCATAGTGCAGTACTTTGACTTTGTCTTTAGCAGTACTTTGACTATTTGACTTCTTCCAGTACTTTGCAACTTACAGTACTTTCATATCTTCAGTACTTTCATATCTTCAACACTTTCATATCCCAACACTTACTATAAAAGGAAGGCATATAATTCAATACATCTCATTATTAAAATTCAAATACAGACATTTCAATTAAATTAAATACAGTTTTCAAATCATTTATAGCCCATTATTAAAAACGTGTAACCGCTAAAAATCATTATTATCAAAATAATGATTATTAAAACATATAACCGTATCCACTAAATAAATACACACAAACCATTTCATATCTCTGACACACATCTAAAACATCAAAAACAAGGCCGATTGTAGTAATATTTAGTCACATGGTACCCGTCGCCGCATTACGCGGGTACTCTGCTAGTATTTACTAAGGTATTTATAAATCTTTTATCAATTTACCATAATATCTCAAGCTTAGTTTACATAAAATTAAACATTTTTATTTGTAACTTGGGTGGTGTGAGATTTGTTTATAAATTAGTTTTTATATATTTTTAGCTTTATTAAAAAGCTTACATTATTAATAGTTGGTGAAAACGTTATTAGCTTTGACTCATTCCAAGCAAATACCGGGTTTTATCTTCTTACTCTCTTATTTATTTAGTCACTGTTAGCTTTATATATTATTGTTTGTTGCTTGCTATGTTTAGTGTAATGATGTTTATTGTTATTAGCGTATATTTTTATCATGAGCGAGTAGTTTACTTGTATGTTTGTTTAGAAATTGGTGATTAGGATATTGTGATTAATTCATGGAAGTTGTTGATGGTGATGTTAGTTGTTAGTTTAGGTTAGTTTATTGACTAGAGATTATGTTAGTCGTTTTTAGTATAGATAGATTTTGCGGATTAAAGTTTTTCTTGACTAAAATCATGAAAGGTTTGCCTGATGAGTTTTAGAGCTTTATTCTTGACTAGACAACTTTAGCTAAAAGTTAAGGTAATTAAAAAGTGCTTTGAGTCCTCATCGTAGGCAACCATATGGCCAGCGATTCAAATAAAAGCATATATAAAGCATAAAATGCATCAAAATTGTCCCCAAAGAAATTTGTTTGTTAATCCTTTAGATTGCATAATAGCACACAACTTTGTACATAAAAGAGTTGGATTAACATATCAAACATCTTGGATGACAGCATTCCATCTACTTTCGTTCTTATTAGAAACGTCGTCACCTTATTTGTACCGATATAAACTAAGGTAACTCGCTAAGTTAACAATAAGGATTAATGGAAGGCATAATGTGACCTTTTGTGTATATAGTTTCCTAGGATTGTATTAGTACTATTGACGATCTATCGATGCATCTAGGTCATCATGTATAATTATTAGAGCCTTAGGTGTGGTGATCTTAGGTCAAGGTTTAGCCTTTGGCACGTCAGCGCTACATCAGCTATAACATTCCACCTTAACTCACAAAAAAAACACCCCTTAGAGCACAAGGTGTGGTGCCTTAAGTTAAACCTTAACACCATGCCACGTCAGTGTCACATCAATTTTAACATTTCACCTTAATTCAACAAAAAAACACCTCTTATCATAACATTTCCAAGGTTAAACTTTAACTTACTAACAATTTACAAAAACAACCTCTCATTTAGGGGGCAAAAATGAAAAAAATAGGCCTTTAACGCCCCGTTATGGTGTTAACATGGGAATGTTAACACCCCGTTAAAACCATACGCGGTATTGTTTATACGGCTTAACATGCAAATGTTAAACCTTGACCTTGCCATCCATGTTACCATACCATCGTCTCTTATCATAACTTATCATAACTCAATCATTTTGGGCCTCACTTTTCTTTAAAAAATAAATTTACAAATCCAACCCCTAAACTAATATTTCATTAATAAAAACATTTAAAAAAATACAAATCTATATATTTAATAAACCAAAGTTTTTTTGAAATGTTTGACACCTCACTAATGCCACGTAAGTAATGCCACGTCCTCAACATTTTCACAAGTTTAAGCATGCCACTGTCCCATTTCACATTCATTTTATTTCTCATCTAAAAACTGAAAAACACACACTCCCATCTATACTCCCATTTTCACTTTCATCCTCCTCGACCATAACCCAAATCACATCCGGCCACCACCACCACCAACGAAACCCTCAACTCCATCGCGACCCTTCACTGAGGAAAACCCGCCATTAAAACCCAACCGGAAGTCACCACTGAGGAAAACCCACGACCACATAGCCACTGCGACGAGCCACCACGACCACCAAGAGGGATTATCATGTTTTGAGGTATTTTTCTTTTGAGTTTTCAAGGTTTTTTTTTTATAGATCTATAAGTTTTAGATGTAGATATATACATTTTATGTGTAGATCTATAGTTTTTTTATTAAGGCTGTGTTTGTAGATTTTTTGTCGCCGCCGGAATCATCCTACCTGCCGTATCTGCTAATGTCTCTCCAGAGCTAGCTGCAATTGGTTGGTGTAAAGCAAGTAATTTTTTATTAGTAAATTTTTAATATTTTGTTACTATCGTTATGGTGTAATTTTTGGGGTTAAAGATTTGTGAATCTGCATATTGTAATTTTGTTTGATGATTTGTTGGTAAATTTGTTTGTGTAAATTACTAAATTGTTAGGTAGATTCGACTTGTGATAATTTAGCTTTTTATTTTTTTCAAAATTTTCTTATATTTTATATTTCGAGACTGATTTTTTATATGTGAAAATCTTTAAAATTTTCAAATTGATTACTGTAATTCGAATTTAAAAAAAAAATAGTAAAACTTTTGAAAATACTCCGGTTTTTGGAATCACGAGTTTGTTTGAAATTTGAATCAGTCAAATAGACTACTCCACTTTTGACTAACTTTATACGGAGTATTATTCTAACTCTAACATTGTCTTTAGTTTCCTTTTGTATATGTCTTTTTGTACATGGCAGACAAGGATTCTAATTGTTTATGTAGCTTATGGGCGTGGCAGACAAAGACATAAAATAAAAGATGTTGTCCATCATTCTCAGTTGGTCCATACCACTTTGTTTAATATTATTCCCATACTTGTGAAGAGCCGCCCATCGCTTATTTAATGTTATTAGGACTGTGAATGATGATTAATTTTGTAATGAAAAATGTAATGATAATTAATTATTGAAATGTGAAGTCTTTAAAATTTGGTTATAAGTTAATTTAAAAATATTAAAGTATAAAACACATAAATATTACTCCGATTTAAAACTCTCAAAGCGTCAAAAATATAACAAAATATATATCGAATCATATAACTGGTACATTTTGTTGGTACATGCAGCCATACACGATTAATATGCATTTCTCTTGATTTTTAACATTTTTTTATAGATCTATAAATTTTAGTTTCCAGAATCGATTAATGTGGTACATGCAGCCATACACGATTAATGTGGCCTAAAAGTTCCTACGGACGCATTCTCTCTGAGTCAAGAGTACTTTCCAGAATCGATTCCAAGAGCTTTTTGCAACATGGCTTGAAGAAAAGCTTCCCTCTTCAAGTCCCATTGCTGACATATCATCTCTATTATGTAAATTTAGATACAGATTCTTAAAGTATTATTGCCAAAGCTTTAATAACCGTCACACATGGGTATGGTGATAGTGACAACAGGCTAGGATGGGCATATCAGATCGTTCCTCAACTATGGGCTACAATTAACCGCTTAAAGTCAAGAAAACCTTCATCTAAGGGTAGTATCTTTCCCTTCTCAATTTCGATTAAGTTACTTCTAATGTGTTTGCATCATGGGTGTGTCGGGCAATGGGTCAAAATATGTGGAAATTGGAAGTAAGCAACTTTGGTACAAACTTAACATGTTTACTTTCGCTGCAGTTATAGGTAAAGTTGAGCGGCAAGCCGAGTCGTGGCTTGGTCATGTTAAAGCTGTTAGAGTAGCCTCTGAATTTCACATGAAACAATTAGCGGAGAAACGAATGAACCTTCTTGAATTCTTTAAAATGTGAATGACAATATGTTAGTTGATAATATATGATTCTATTCATTGATTTAACTATATGATTATTTAACACATTATTTTTTGCAGGATGTTGATCCTTTTGTGAAGGCTGCAATCATGGGGACTGAGTGGAGTTACAAATGTACGTTGTTGTGTCCAAGGTAAAAATTCAAAAAGGTTTTAGAGGTTTTGCCATGGTCATATGTACGTTGTTGTGTCCAAGGTAAAAATTCAAAAAGGTTTTAGAGGTTTTGCCATGAATTTAAACATTGTATATCATGAAGTGCTATAGAAAATTTGATTCCGGACAATTAGGAAACTATAGAAAATTTGTACCGTGTAATGCAAACTTTTGTTTCGTGTTAATGATTTTTTAGTATCTAAGGGTCTTTTTTTCAGTGTTGATTGATCTATTCTTAAAATCCCTATACCCTTCAAACAGTTATACAAATTTTCACTTTTGTTTTGAGAATTAACATTTGTTATTGTTACTTTATATGTTTGAACGGTTAATTGCAAAAAATTTATAAGCCACCCGTGATTTATCACGGGTTTATAGGCTAGTAACATTTAATAAAAATTACAAAACTTCAAAAAAATACAAACTAATACTACATTTCATATGTTACCATGATTACAAAAATATGTTACCATTTTAAGCAAATACTACATTTCATATTTTCATTTTTGTATCACTTATAAGCCATCCAAAAAAAAATGTCACCATATCTCTAGCCCAGCCCAACAGCAGCCCAAAAAAAAAAAAAAAAAAAAAAAAAAAAAAAAATAGGTCTCTTCTTCTCCATCGCTGCTGCGCGCGCGCACACACACAAACAGTTAACACACACACAGTTAACACACATACAATCAAACGATTCACAAGGGCCAAAAATGTAACGTTATAAGGGGGCGAAGTGTAAATTAATGTCGCCTTAACGCAGCGTTATGCTGCTAATGCCACCATGTTAATGTGGCTTTAACGCCACCTATGGTGTGGGTAACGGGGGTTAACGCCCCGGCGTTATGATTTAACGCGAGACACACATTATTATACTGTGTGCTCTTACTAACATCAATCCTATGCACTAATCGGGTCATCATACATAATGCGAAATTGATAGAGGTTTGGCAATAATGTAAATGAACATGTTAAAGCTAATGTATGCCGATCAAATAAAGAGAACCAAACGAAATGAACGATTAAGATTATGACTAATGTAGCTAGCACATTGAATATGATGCATGCCCATTTCATATTCTTTTACAAAAACAATTACTACTATACATTAAAATTGGTCATATCGTCCTATACTTCAAAAAAAATCGTGATTGAATATAATTATATAGTCATAAGTCTCGTGCACGCATAGAGTTTAGTTATGCATATATCAAATTTATTTTAACATTTTAGTTTATATATACACATATAAGAATTTGCTCATAAAAATTATGATATAAGTACAACCAATACTTATGCATAAGATGCGAGTTTTTCTAGATATTCTTATATAAATACATAAAAATTACATGAGTCGTTGTTATAAATACAATCGCGCATATTTATTTTCATATATAGTAACCCGTGCTTACAATTTGATGATTATATTTCCGTTTTCAATAATTTAGCCGTATTTAATATTCAAACTCTTGTCTACATAGGTTAAACTTTTAAAAATGGAATAAATGAGTCTTTACTGAACGTATAAAGTAAAAAATATATGGGCTAATAACCTATTAAAGCATTATACTTGTCAAGAATGGCAGTTCTGCGTAGCAAACTAAAAAAATAACTCTTTTAGACATTAATGTTGATATTTTTGTCTTTCTTTAAGTATTAGTACCATTTTACCCTTCGAAAAATATTTCAAAAAAAAAGAAATTCGAAAAAAAATTTAGAAAATTGTTTTAATCTAAAAAATTTAAAAAAAAATCGCATGTCACAAAAAAAATTATTTCAGAAAAAAATTTCAAAAGTAAAAAAGAAATTCGAAAAAAATTCAGAAAAAAAAAATTTGGAACAAAAATTTCGAAAAAAAAAAGTATTTCGAAAAAAAATTCAAAAAAAATATTTTGGAAAAAAAATTCAGAAAGGGTAAAATGGTCATAATATGGTCACAATACTTAAAGAAAGACAAAAATGTCAACATTAATATCTAAAAGAGTTACTACCTCCGTCTCAAAATTATAGTCCCCGTTTGACTTTTTCGGTCTTTCCTTTTCAACTTTGACCTTAAATAATTTTATTTGTGTTATAAAACAATTGATTAAAATTATACCAATGAAAATACATTTAAAAACCCAATCAATTCATATATATTGCATCAAATATTATAAAACACAAACAAAAATACTCAAGGTCAAAGTTGTAATAGAAAGACCGAAAAAGTCAAAGGGGGACTATAATTTTGGGACGGAGGGAGTATTTTTTTAGTTCACTACGCAGAACTGCCATTCTTGACAAGTATAGTGCTTTAAAAGGTTATTAACCCAAAATATATATTTTGATATTTATAATCTCATTCATCTTTATATGTTGTAATTTTAAAACAACATACATATTGCATTCTTAAGATATAAAATATAAGAGGTATAAAGTATAAGGGGTTATTTGTTTATAATTTCAAGTTACTAAAAAATATTGTGGGAAACTAGAAAGGGGGTTGAATAGTTTTAGCGATTAAAACTTCGTTTTAAACTATTTAGATCGACTTATGTCAATCTATTTAAAGTGTGTGTTGGATGATGATAGATAAAGCATATAAACAAGTAATGCAAAGATAAAGAGTAAGGACCACAAAACCACGACACGAGTGTTTATAGTAGTTCGGCTAAAATGACACCTTCCTTGCCCTACTCCACTCCCCGAGTTCCCCACTCGAGAGTTCATAAGCACTACACAACACAAACTCCTTAATGTGGCGGAGAAGCCTTCACAATGTCGCCTACTCTTTATCCAGTACAAGGCTAGACACCGGGTTCTTCCACGAGGTAGAACCAAACCTATCACAACGCCGCCTACACTTTATCCGGTACAAGGCTAGATACCGAGTTCCATTACAAAGGAGGAACTACTACCCAACACTACACCAATACACAACTACCCCAAAGGAGACACACTCCTTATTGCAACAACATAAAAGATATCAATATCCTTTAACCCAAACTAACTATCTTGTACATCGATGCACCATATCGATTGTACACCCTTGGCACCTTTCACTAATGCCTTCGGCACGACCCTTTGGCACCTTTCACTAATGTCTTTGACACGACCCTTTGGCACCCTTCACTAATGCCTTCAACACGGACCTTCGGCACCTTTCACTAATGCCTTCGACACGGATCTTCGGCACCTTTCACTAATGCCTTTACCATAACACTTCTAAGGATGGAGGAAAGAACTATCAACAAGATAACTTCAGTAATCTTGATGATGATGAAGTGATAAAGTTTTAAAATGTACCTTTTTGAGGGGTCGTTTAAGCCCTTATTTGATCACTTTTGTATCCGTTATTACTTAATATCGTTCCTTTTCACTTTTTAGGTATCTTGAAGGCAAATTGCTGGAATGACACTTATTCGGACGAAAAGTCGTGAATATACGAAGAAAATGGCCAAAGTCAAGAATCGAGACACTCAAGCTGCTGAAACTGAAGGGGACGGCGTCAGGTTATACTTGTGACGCCGTCAGAACAAGTTTTGTGACGACTCAGTAGCCAAATTGCTTATTTACTAGTGACGGCACAGGTTTTAAAAAAGTAGGGCGTCGCAGCTCAGACGGCCTAGATTTGATCCAGACGGCGTCAGAGACTCAAGGCGACGGCGTCACGGACATAAGGTGACGCCGTCACAATGATAACGTGGCAAAGACGAAACCCTAATGACGGCGACCCAACGGCGTCACAAACTAAAGGGTGACGCCGTCGCAGTTGTAACCTTATATATATAAACCGAATTTTTTAGTTTTCAGTGTGTAGTTTTGTGGAGTAAAAACCTAAACCGAACCAAGGCTGTCTTGTACAGTATTTTAGGGTTCCATACCCTATCTTACATCAAGATAAGTGTGTTACTTCATTAATTTAATTATGTTTTCAATTGATTGTGTGTATGCTTGCATATTCCCCATGTCCGGCTAATTTACTTGTGTGTTTGTTTAGGTAATATGAAACTTAGTTATTGAATATTGATTGGTTGTCTCTTATCTTAATTGTGATTGACCTAGTATTGCGATAGGTCATTAGTTGTGTTGTTAATGCTTGATTAATCTTTGTTGAACCTTAGTTTATAATCACCTAGAGTAATTATAGGCTATACATCCAAAGAATACCTTAGTGTTAAGTTTATAAATCCTAGAGATTTTGTAGTCATTAACCTTTGGTAGCTTCAAAGAGTTAGGGATAAACGCATACCCTACGACCTTAGAGACACAACGCGATTAAGAATAAGGACGTGATAATTCAACCATCAATAGGAGATAACTAGGGAGTAATAAAGCCTAAGCAAATGCATTTTTAATCATCATACGAGCACACAACAATAGACATAGACTACCCTCACCTTAGCTTAGATAATTAGATAGTAGAAGTAATCGGTAGAAATACCAACCCCCAAATCCAAACCCCGAGATTCGTACCTTTCCATTTCCTAAAAAATATAAAAAGATAAAAAATAATCTTCCTCAACCCCAACCTTAGCATAGTAACTTCTCACTAGCATTCCTATTCCCCTAGAGAACGATATCAATTCCCGTGGCTTACCCTAATACTACACTACAACGATTAGGTTCACTGCCTAGGGTGTTGAAAAACTTGCTCGACGAAAAGGAAGTTTCTTTGACCCCGAACGCGCTGTGTAAGCGTATCACGAAGCTTGGCAACTTATGGACTTGAGCTTGCTCGACTTCAAGAGGTGGTGATATCTTCTTTAAGAGGAACCTAGAGAATCACACAAACACAAAACTACATAGAAAGATCATTTGGATCTGATGTTAGAGAGTTTACAATACTAAGAGGGAGTATGTGTAAAAAGGGGTGAGTTGCAAGAGAGAAATGGCTCACTATTTATAGAAAATTTTCTCTACTCTTCCCCGGTTCCCACGGATCCTTCCTTAGAGGGATCCGGCTAGTGCAATCCAAGGGATCCGGCAGCTGGGTCAGCTTAAGTCCGGATTTTGGGTTGCAAACCGGGTTATGGGTTATGAACCATGGGTTATATAAGATGCAATATATCTAGACATTGGGTCATGGGTCATGGACCATAGATATAAGTATGCACATTTCCATATTATGTAAACACTAGTTGTTGTACATATGTATTTCTATAAAATGTAAACACTATTACTTGTTTAGTGTTTTATATGAAAATGTAAGTGTGTTAGTAAACTATTGGCTCAAACCATTTACGTATTTTATTTGTTTCGTTAAAATGATTTTACGTTTGTTATCGACAAAACATTAGAAGATCGTAAAATATAAATAAACGTTTTTACGGCTTATTTGTATTAACAAATATGAAAACTTATAATATTGCACTTAACTCTACACAATTTTTAAAAATTAAACCACTAAAGTTTTTTTAATTACCTCATATTTTTTTCAAGTTTTTGTTCTCACAAATTTGACACCTATATTGTTATGTGTTTTTTTTTTCAACCAAATATCTCCACCAAATTTACTAAAGTTTGACCAAGATCAATTCAATTTTAACTTTGTTAACCAATCATATCACACGATTTTGCTTACGTGACAAAATCGAGCTCTCCTGTTGACAAAACCCTAATGTTATTCCTCTCCCTAACGTTGATGCCAAAACCCTAATCCTAGTTGTTGGATTTTTTAAGAAACAAACTTTGTTCACGGCGGAAAAATATGAATACATGAAGTTGACCCAACTTGAAAACAAGGAGGATGAATTCACCATGGCATTTTTAGAATCCTCTTCCTTGTTTTCAAGTTGGGTCAACTTCGTGTATTCATCTTTTGCCGCGATGAACAAAGCTTGTTTTTTTTAAGAAACTCAATAACTAGGGTTAGGGTTTTGGCATCAATTTTAGGGAGAGGAATAACATTGGAGGCACAACCATCATCAACAAGAGCTTTGAGGGTGATGGATTGGATTGCGAGTGATTGTTCGATCATGAACACCTCTTTGTCCTTGGGCATTAAGGCTAGACGGCAAGGGAGTTTTGCACTCACCTTATTTGTTCATTCACTCGCTAGTCCCAAGAGTAAATAAGGTGAACCACTCACCTACTTGATTTGTGAGTCTTAAATATTCGACCGTTTGTTTTAGAGTAAAATAAATAAATAAATAAAATTCCCACTACCTAATTTTTTCCTATATAAATACTCACTAAATTCATTTTCTAAAACACAAAACTCACTTTAAACTCTCTATATACACATATCATCATATCTCATTCCTTTAATTTTTCAAATGAATTCCGACACGTTTATGTTCACCGACTCTGAAGAAGAACAAAAAATTGAAAGTCGGAATTTGACTTTTATTGCAAAAGCGATTTCGCTTATTAAAAATTGCCGAAAACCAAATCGGCCGACAATAAAACGGATTAATCGTGATCATTATGGTGCTCATGACCGTTTAGTTGCCGCATATTTTACTGACGACCCTTTCTACGATGAACGTACAGTCCGAAAGATGTTCCGAATGAATCGGTTTCTTTTCAACTGGATAGTTCGGGAGGTAACTCTTCATTTTTCGTTTTTAGTGATAATATTGATTGCACCGGAAAAGAAGGAATTTCAGCTTTGATGAAGTGCACCTCCGCAATTCGTCAATTGGCATACGGCGCGAACCCGGATGCTTTAGATGTATATCTACAGATAAGTGAAAAAACATCTCGTCGATCTGTTGAATTCTTTTGTAAGTCTGTTATGGAAATTTTTGGCCCAAAATATTTGAGGAAACCCACTATGACTGATGTCGTAAAGCTTTATCGACATCACGAAGAAATACACGGGTTTTCAGGGATGTTAGGAAGCCTTGACTGTACAGATTGGCAGTGGTTTGGTTGTCCAAATGCACACAAAGGGCAATATGTTAGGCATGATCATGGTCCGAATCCATTCATTTTGCTGGAAGCTGTTGTGTCTCAAGACTTATAGATATGGCATGCTTTTTTTGGTGTTTCTGGGTCGAACAACGACATCAACGTTCTTGATCAATCCCCTTTATTTAACGATCTTAAACATGGGATAGCATCGGAGACTCCGTTTGTTTGCTAACGGGGTAACTTACCCATTTGGTTACTATCTTGTTGACGAAATATATCCGGAATTGGCAACACTCGTTAAGACGATTCCAAAACCAGCAGATGATGACGAGAAGAGAATAAGGTATAAGCAAATGCAGGAATCGAAAAGGAAACATGTAGAAAGGGCGTTTGGTGTTTTGAAGAAGAAATGGGCGGTACTTGCTAATCCAACATAGATAATGACAAAAGAAAGACTCGAGAATATGATGTATACGTGTATCATATTACATAATATGATACGAAAAGACAAAAAAAGACAATATCTCCTGAATGGTACCCGACGGAAGCACGTCAGCCGAATGACTACATACGATCCGATGAAGAAATGCAAAACTTTATGAGGTACATCAGATCACATCAAAACCTTCGTGCCGATTTAGTCCAGCATTTGTCTCGTAATATTTAATTTCATGTTTTATTGTAATATTTTTAATTTCTGAAGTCTGTGTAATGGTTTTAGTTTATGAATAAAAGTTTTTCTATTTCGTGCGGTTACGTTTTCGTGTTTATATGTTTACGTTTACCTTTTTTAATTCGTGATTATTAAAAAAAAATGTGAGTTAAGGTGAGTGGAAGTGAGTTCCTTATCCGCATAAAGGTTAGTGAAAGTGAGTGGAAGAGAGAGGAGAAAGAAAGCTGACGTGACGCTGATGTGTAAGGTGAGTGAAACACATCCTTGCCTTCTAGCCTAAGGTAAGCATGATAGTGTTCGACATGATGGAAGGGTTTAAGAATGGTACTTTAAGGATGATCGAACTTGTTTTTATTTAAGATGATATGTGAACGGGATATAGGTTTATGAGGAATATGGTGGTATTTATAGAAGTTAGTAGGGAACGATTTAGATTTTCTAAAAAGATTAGGATCCGTAACCAACTATAGTTTCCTTTTTATAAAAACATAAATTGACCTCTTTAATTGTATGAATACGTAATCTTGACCGTAAATTATATATAGGTGTTTTTTACGTGTTATATGATTTCTTAAAATATTTGTATACAAAAGTAAATAAATAAACTAAGTAATTTACGTAAATGGTCGCTACATTCTACCCTTAATTTTGTAGTCATGGTTTACCAAAATATTAGATCGTCCAAACTTAAAGGTTAACATGAACATATGATGATTTTTGTAAGTATATGGCGATATGACCAATTTTAACGTATAGTAATTGTTTTTGTGAACGAATATGAAATGGGCCTGCTGCATATTAAATGTGATAGCTAGCTACACGTATATGATTATGTAGGCTTAATCTTTAACGAGTTCATCTGTGAATTAGTCATAATCTTAATCATGGGTAAGCATGGTACTATTGACGATGATGTTCTTAACGACATGGTAATTGAGATGATGAAAAAGGTTGTGCAAAGAATGGAAGTTGTGTTTAAAACATACAAAACAGGGTTTGATACGGTTGGGTCTAAAAGTTCTTCTCAACAAATAAGGAATCAAGAATCTAATAAAGCATACCGAGCTGACAATGACTTTGTGTATGATGTCTTGAATTTGGAAGAATCCGGTTCAATTGAATCGAAAAGCGAGTTAACTAGGTATCTAAATGAGCCACGGATTAGGTATACAAGAGACTTTGATATTCTTGAATGGTGAAAATTGCATGCATCCAGATTTCCAATCGTATCTCAATTGGCAAAAGGTAATTTACCATACTTTTCAAATTAATTTTTTTCATTATATTTTACGTTATTGTTGTTTACGATGCATTTATAATTTTTAGACATATTGCCATTTGCCAATCCAAATAATCACCGTGGCAGCACGAGTCAGCTTTTAGCACATGAGGCCGTGTTCTTGACCCATATTGGACTAACTTGTCTTACCCCGTCGTTGAGGCGTTGATATGCACTCAAGATTGGGTTAGAAAGTCAAGGAAAGCCATAAAATATGACGTTGATGACATATTAAACGACGACGATGTTGCAAGAGGTATTAACAACAAGCTTTAATTTTCTTTTTAAGTATGTGTAAATAACCAAACATGAGTCTATGAGTTTGCAAAACTTGGTAGAAAGCTGATACAACAATTCTAAGTGGTCTGTACTCTGTACTATTTCAAGTTTTAAGTTGAACAAGTCTGTACTTTTAAGCTGTTATACTACTAGTTTAGTTTGTTATCTAGATTGTTTTAAGGGAGATGATTTACACATATTAGTTTTTGATTTGCACACTCTGATGTACAACCAATAACAAAATATATACACAGTAAATTAGGTTAATGCATAAGTTGAAATGTGCCAATCAAAGAATTGAGTATGCAAATCATTTCTCTTATTTTAATTTCCAAACATGAGTCTACTACTCCAAAAATGACTACTGTTCTGTAAACAACCAAACACGGGTCTAGTTTTTTTTCTACTATTGATCTAATTAAGATATGATGCTTGTGTCATAGAGTTAAAAAAAAGACCACATGGAATATTTTAAGCATGTGTTTCTAATGTTTGTTAAGTAATTAACTTAACTTGTTTGTTGTCGTATGTGTAGAGATTGTATGTGTAGAGATTGAAGATGGAATTAACAAGCAAAATGGTAAAGAAAAAGGGAAAGAAGGCTTGGAAGATTGAGTGCAATTTTCAACATTGTTTAGTTTGTTTATATTGAACGATTTCATATGATTTTGATGTATTTTGCAAGTTTTAAAACATTTTGATGTATTTTGCAATTTACAATTATGTTAAGGGTGAAGGCTGAGAATACGTAATAAACTTTCTCAAATATACCGATGTACGTAACATACTTATTTTATTACTTTTGTACGTAATATACTTACAAATTTGGCTCATTGTACGTAATGTGACCGGTAACTAACAAGTTACCAGGTCAAAAGTTTGAAAAATGACATAAATGGTCCCTGTGGCTTGCGTTGACTTTCACAGGTCATCCATTGACTTTATTTTCGTCCGTTTTTCTTACGTTTTGTCCGTTTTTGTTCCGTTTTTGTCCGTTTTTCTTACGTTTTGTCCGTTTTTATCGGTTTTCATCCGTTTTTCTTACATTTTTCTTAATTTTTTGTCTGTTTTCTTTCGTTTTTGCCAGTTTTCATCCGTTTTTGTCCGTTGTTCTTACGTTTTGTCCGTTTTCCTTATGTTTTTATCAGTTTTTGTCCGTTGTTCTTACGTTTTGTCCGTTTTTATCGGTTTTCATCCGTTTTTCTTAATTTTTTGTCCGTTTTTCTTACGTTTTGTCTGTTTTCTTTCGTTTTTGCCAGTTTTCATCCGTTTTTGTCCGTTGTTCTTACGTTTTGTCCGTTTTCCTTACGTTTTAATCAGTTTTTGTCCGTTTTTCTTACGTTTTGTCTGTTTTCCTTACGTTTTTGTACTCTTTAAACATATTGAAATTTTTTTCCAAAAAAAAAAAAAAAAAAAAAAAATTGGAAAAAAAAATTCCAAAAAAAAATTGGAATTTTTTCCCAATTTTGAAAAAAAAATTCCAAAAATTTTTTAAAAAATTTGGAAATTTTTAAATTTTTTAAAAAATCTTGAAAAATATTTTTCAAATTTTTATAAAAAATCTTCAAAAAAATTTTTTTTTTTAAAACATATTTTTTTTAAATCTTAAAAAAATTGGAAATTTTCAAAAATTTTAAAAAATATATTTGAAAAATAAATTTTTTTATTCAATTTTTTTGAAATTTTTTATTCAATTTTTTTTTTGAAATTTGAAATTTTTTTATTTTTTTTTGGAAATATTTTTTTTCCTATTTTTCTTTTCAAAATTTTTTTGGAAAT
This sequence comes from Chrysanthemum seticuspe, assembly GCA_019973895.1. Lineage (NCBI taxonomy): Eukaryota > Viridiplantae > Streptophyta > Magnoliopsida > Asterales > Asteraceae > Chrysanthemum > Chrysanthemum seticuspe. The sequence goes on from BPTQ01000005.1 coordinate 327,721,270, forward strand.
TTTTTTTTTCAAATTTGCGAAAAAATTCTAATTTTTTTTTTCTTTTTGGAAAATTTTTTCAATATGTTTAAATAGTACAAAAATGTTAGAAAAACGGACAAAAACTGATTAAAACATAAGGAAAACGGACAAAACGTAAGAACAACGGACAAAAACGGATGAAAACTGGCAAAAACGAAAGAAAACAGACAAAACGTAAGAAAAACGGACAAAACGTAAGAACAACGAACAAAAACTGATAAAAACATAAGGAAAACGGACAAAACGTAAGAACAACGAACAAAAACGGATGAAAACTGGCAAAAACGAAAGAAAACAGACAAAACGTAAGAAAAACGGACAAAAAATTAAAAAAAAATGTAAGAAAAACGGATGAAAACCGGTAAAAACGGACAAAACGTAAGAAAAACGGACAAAAACGGACAAAACGTAAGAAAAACGGACGAAAATAAAGTCAATGGATGACCTGTGAAAGTCAACGCAAGCCACAGGGACCATTTATGTCATTTTTCAAACTTTTGACCTGGTAACTTGTTAGTTACCGGTCACATTACGTACAATGTTCCAAATTTGTAAGTATATTACGTACAAAAGTAATAAAATAAGTATGTTACGTACATTGGTATATTTGAGAAAGTTTGTTACGTATTCTCAGCCTTCACCCTTATGTTAAAGATATGTTTGTTTAGTTATTGTTCGCCTTTTTGACATATTGTTCGGTTAAAATTGCTCGAAAAATCTCCATATTACCTTAAAATTTGTTGTTGTCACAATGAGTTAACGGGTCAAACTGGATTTATTTATTTATTTATTTATTTATTTATTTATTTATTTTATTTTTCTTTTTGACTAAAAATAAAAGATCATGAAGCTTATTATAATAGGATTTGTACTATATAACTGATTGAGAAAAGTTTCGTGCATAACCAAATTTTTCTAAAGATCAAATTAAATTAAAAGATCTCAACCATCCATCTATTTTAAATCTAAGGGTGTAGATTAATCCTAATTTTAATATAATTAATTATCGAGGGGTATGTTTGTAATATCACTCACAGTTAACACATAGTCGTCTCATTTTCATTTCATTTATTTTCTTCATTTCACACAAACGGTCTCTCTTTTGCTCTCACCAACAAAGGTTTCCTGCAGATTATTGCGAGTGTTCCGGCGGAAGAGCGAGGAAGGAAGGGGCGCCCCAAAAATGACGGTTAATATAGGTGGGGATTTTGACTCTGGTATTTATTTTCCAGCGATAGGTTAATAGAGTCATCACCTTCATCGGTTCACAGAATCTGATTAAACTTGAAGGTGACATCATCATCTGGATCTGGATTCATATGTATTTCTCAGTGTATGTGATAAGTTTACTTTTTCGTATTTAGAAAGGAATTAGGTGGTGTTTGGGAGATGAGTTTAGGTGAAGATATAGGTGAAATACTGAAATATGAATGGGTGGTCAGTAGGCTAGATGGTGTTACTCTTGTATATTCATCTTTCTTTCCACTAATAAGAATATGATGATTAATAAAAAACAAAAGCGAAGCATCGAGAATTTTAGCCAAGAACACAAACAAATACTTGGTACAAACTTAATTTTTCTTCCACTTTTTTACGGTAACACTTTTTTTATACAAATAAACAGTTGGAAGATGCTCTATTTCACAACTATATTTTAACACACTTAATAGTTAGTAAAAACTCAATTCTCACTGCAATGATTACTGTATACTTTTTTATGTATTCAAACTACAAGTAGAAACATGTTATACTGTTTTAGTTTGTTGACTTTGTAATATTTGTTGAACTTGTTGTTAATTGGGTTGTTGGTTTTGTGAATTAGCGATTACCGTGAGTTGTTAGTCTCTCAAATCCTCATATCCCCAAACCACCCTGCAAATAATTCTTATAATGATTCTCAATCAACTGTTTAGCAGAATCCCATGGGATTCATACAGAATCCCATCAGATTTATACAGATTACTCATGAGATCAAACATAATATAAGTAACAAACATTATATATTCAAAGTAAACAAGATATATTCAAAGTGAACAAGAATTTTTCTCATAACATTACACAACAAAAATAGAATATCAAGTGATTTTGTATTTCCATTTTATATAAAGCAAAATGAAAATCCTATGGATTTATACAGAATCTCATGTGATTCTCTCTAATCCCTTGTAATTCATATATAATTTCATGTGATCCATACAGAATCCTATGAGATTTTTTGATGAATCACTTGTAATTCATAAAGATTACCCATGTGATTCATACAGAATCTTACAGAATCCTATGGGATTCTGTATGAATCACATAAAAGATACTCGTCAAACATTTTTATGGAACACATGAGATTCTATATGAATTCCAATTAATCAGAGAGAATCACATGGGATTCTGTATAACAACATACAACTTTTTAATAAAGAGATTCCAAAAGCTCATTTCAACAATCATATAAAAAACATCTACCCTTAAAAAGTCGTGATATAAAAGTATAAAACAGTGATTAACTCATTTTTACAAATCACTTGTGATTTTTAAAAAATAACAAATCACAAGAGAATTTTTTACGAATCCCGTGGGATTTTTTTACGAATCCCGTGGGATTTTTTACGAATCCCGTGAGATTTTTCTGGACGGAAATTTTGAAAAAAAAAATCGTCTTTTTACCAATCCCGTGGGATTTTTCTGGATAGAATTTTTTTTTAAAAAATCGTCTTTTTACGAATTTCATGGGATTTTTTTACGAATCCCGTGGGATTTTTCTGGACGGAAATTTTGAAAAAAAAAATTCTTCGAAAGTATATAAAAGTGCATATCTATATTTAATTCTCGTCGCGATGGTGTATTTTTCGTAGCTTGAAGATTTACCGTTTGCAAGATATGTTGTTTTTTTTTAAAAAGTGGAAAGTGAGTTTTTATATTAAATGAGCTAAAATGCCAGTTTTGCCCTCTTTTTATTATTTTTGGCTTCATTTCAGCTAGATGAAAGGTGGATGGATGGTTGAGATTGGCTTATTTGTTTTTTAAATGATACATATTTTGCGAGGATATCGTTATGATGAGCTTTTACATGTAGATCTATTTATAACATGAGTTTAACCATTAAACAATTCAATTAACAATTTGATATTTTGGTTAACCATGGTCCATCACTAAAAAATTAATGGTAAAAATAAGTAAACATTATGGAAATCACTTTTTTAATTAACTTATCCGTGCAAGTCTCTTTATATCTTTTTACGAAATTGTATATGTTCCATGCATGAAAAAAATGATAAAAAGGAAATTGTACTTAGTTACGGATTCTAATTCTAAATTTGAATCTAAATCGTTTCCTACTAACTCCTATAAATACCACCATATTCCTGATAAATCTATATTCTATTCACAAGTTCGATAAACCCTAAAATCATCCTTAAAACCGACTAAGGCTATGTTTGGCACACAAGATTATGGAGAGATTATGCTTATTTTTTAAAAAAATAAGCTACTTAAAAAATAATCCTTGTTTGGCAACATAACTTATAAAAGATTATAAGAAAAATAATCTTCCATAATCTCTAAAAATAAAAGGTTACTTCATGTAGCTTATAAAAATAATCTCTTTTTATAATCTTTTTCAGCAACAGCACCAGCATAAGCAACAGCAACAGCACCAGCACCAGCACAATCTATTTTTGCCAAACATACCCTAAATTTCTTCATCATGTCGAGCTCGACAATGCTAACCCTAATGTCAAAGGACCAAGAGGTGTTCGCCATCGAACAATCACTCGCGATCCAATCTATCACCATCAAAGCTCTCGTCGATGATGATTGTGCCTCCAATGTTATTCCTCTCCCTAACGTCTATGCCAAAACCCTAACCCTAGTTATTGAGTTTCTTAAGAAACATGCTTTATTCACCGCTGCGAAGGATGAATACACGAAGTTGACCCAACTTGAAAACAAGGAGGAGGATGCTGAAAACGCCGAGAAGAAACGGGCTAGGGAAGAGGAGAAAAAGAAACTAGATTTGCTCGAGAATGATGTGAAAAGTGTCTATAAAAACTTAAAGGGGATCCTTTGATTGAAGTTATTCTGGCTGCTAACTATCTTAACATCCCGGCATTGATGGACGTGACTTTTCAGCAAATGGCGGATCATATCAAGGACTACGAGGTGGAGGACGTTCGAAAGAAATTACATATCAAGAATGATTTTACGGAAGAAGAAGAAGAAGCGGTTCGTAAGGAACATGCATGGGCATACGAAAAAAATTAAGTTTAGGTTCTACCAACATATAGTTATCTACTATCATGAGTCCTTTAACTTTAAAAGTTTTATTGATCATACATACTTCTAATATGAATGTTTTGAGTTATATGATTTTTTTACTAGGTTTTCAATCTTTATTGGAGTAACACCTATTTATCGGTTTATGATATGGTTTGCAGGATTAAATTGATTATTTTTATATGTCAACTAGAGTTCTCGATTTCGAGCTATATTTAAGTACTTATTTTTTGGTTTAAACCTGCATTTGTCAACAGGATACAAGTAATAAGGTCCTAATCATATCATATGTGCCGTTAGTGACGATCTTCACATGGCTTTTGTGATGGATCAAACAGCTTTTTCACAATGTTTATTAGCAAATATATTTGCAAAATCAAGATTAAGCTTATAAACACACTGTTGTGTATTGTTTAGATAATTAATATGTGTAACATATACAAAACTCTTCATTCTGTTTGCATTAACAAACATATGTGAATATGTGATGTGACCATAATAAATAAATAAAACTCGTTTAAATGTACAAAACTGAGTGGACAGTGTTTAGAACTGTTAAAATATATCTCATTAAGTTTGCAACAATCGGCAACCTAGGCGTGCTTCTTCCACACTTGTAAGAAATAAGTAGTTACTAGTTAGATTGCGAGTAAGAGGAAGATGCAGTCAACGACTTCATATCAGGACTCCATGTTTCTTTGTTGAGACCTTTGTATAGATTATGTTAACATACGTGGTGAAGAATTTGCTCACTTTTTCTTCCACCTTGTTTGAGTGGTGATGATGGATCATATGCCATCCTTAGATAAGAGATCGTCTTCTTTGAGTTTACTTATTTGGCTCCGGCTCCTCCGCCACCTGTCTACTTTTCCACACGATTGGGGCTACCAGCATCCACACTACCAAAGCAAAAGGTGAAAAAAATAAATAACTAAGATAAATATTGCCTCATTGCCTTTAAGCAATGTCTGGACGTGTTGCAAATCTGTGAAAAACACTAATGTTTCATATGGGTCAAAAGTCAAAACTTACAGTAGACACAGACGGCTAGCCACTCGTTTACAATTCTAACCCAAGTACTAGTCCAACCAACATCAATCGTCCACCTGCAAGACAATTATTTAAGTAAAAGAACATTAGGATCGGCTTGCCTTTGATGGAAGATATTAATCTATGATCACTTACTTTTTCATGGTGTGATGAGAACTCCAACCAATTAATAGCATTGCAAAGTACATTGTTCCAGTGGCAAAAACAAAATGGAAGAATCCAAAACTATAAGGAAGGTCATCATCAGCCTGTTTCTCATCCTTTCGGAACTGCGAATATAGTTATCAGATACATTTAGATCCATAGGTGTGAAAGACCTATTGAGATGATGTTTGAACGAGGTTCTAGTTTTACCTGAAAGCATTTAGAATCGATGCCAGTTGAAAACGTGGCAATCACCATTGCTAGTAGTGCGACAACAAAGCTCTGTAACAATAAGAGGTGCGCTATTAATTTCTTTGAAGACTACTAATTTCATGCTCAGTTTTTATGATATTATAGTATTTTGATTCTTTCATGGAAATTCAAAGAAGTATCAGAAATCGAAGCTTACAATGATAGTTAACCAGTCTCTTGAGCCTTCAGAACTCCTGAGACATTTGTTATCAGCTGGTTCACTGTAGGCATAATGACATGGTTAGATTTGAAGCACATGCGGTTATGCTGTTAAACTTCCACTTAGCGGTAGAAAATGGGTGGGTCAGGCAGGTTGGTTAACGGGTCAAAATGGGTACTCTCTATACAGATCAAAGTGGGTTGGTTCAAGTTGCGTCAAAACACCTTTCGGCCCAAAAATCAATTTAGGTGCTTTTTAACTTCTTATGATTTAAGAATACACTTGGGGCAAATTTCACACTCGTTTTGTTTTTAGCTATATTTTGATATTTGACCCGGTAGTAGTAAAACAGAACTCGGATTAACCCATTCACATTTTCACACTGTGCCACTGTAAGTGGTAAAATAAGTGTACCTTCTAATAGCAGACCAGCATAAGAACACAATATACAGACCCATAAAACCTGGAGTCAAGAAGCCCGCGCTAACCTGTTCAAGAAAAAAAGATGATCAATATGACAACAATGCGAAGAAACAAATATTGAAGTCATTTTGGTAGCTGAACTTACTTTTGGGTGAAGAGAGACACTAGTCATAAGTTGTAGTAGAACAAGCGTCCATGTGATGAAAAAAATGTTAAGCAAGCATGTTGCTTGTGGCGTATACCAAACGTACATTAAAATAATCCCAAGTATGCACACGACATATGCAGCAGTTGCAAGCAGCATGAAATGAATATGGCTGCAACAGAAGACCATAACAGTAACCATGAATACTTCGAAAAGGGCGTATTATTTCTTTAACAATGTAAATATTTCTGAAAAACAGTTACCATCTCTCTGCATATTTTTCGGATAAACAGCACTCATTCAACCATGTAATGAAACTGATTATGCTGATTAACTGAATTAGCAAAAAGACCCTGCAATTTGTCATAATTATGATGGTCAACATCTCTTAAAGGTGCTACTAAAAAAGTACAAAAGATGTAAGGTTCGAAAATTTAGATACCCTGCGCCAAAATGTGCAATTTCACCTGTCATATAAAAGTATAAAAATGACGTATCAGAATACATAACAATGATGCAATGATCAAATTATCAAGATGAATTATTAAGCGAACAATACTAACCATATATCTGAATTATTTCTGAAGGAAGCAAGAATGGCAGCAAGACTAGCGCGATCATGAGGACGATCTTAGCAGACCACCAACTCGAATGCCACAATTCTTTTTGTCCATGCAACTTTGAGGTGCCAATGGTCGAAAGAAACATTGTGAAAAAGAACATCTAATATATCATTAAGGTCTTTTTCAAAATGTTTTCAGGATATATATAAAAGCTTGATTATGTCGTTAATAAAGTTAGTAATAATATGAGAAAAGGATACGAAACATCCAAAGCTCACTCGCAGAACTCCTTCCGTCCCTAAACAGTTTTCACCGGCTTCGCAGCTTTTTAATCCTACAAACAACACGAGGTCGATCATGACTTATGACCTGGAATTACATCAAGTAGATTTAAAAAAAAAATGCTGATACGAAGAAATCTTACTATGCATTTCCGTAAACTTGCTGGGACCATAATCGCGTACAGCCCAAGCAAGCAAGTTAGCTAATAGAAACATCACACTATATACATATCTAGCCATCCAAGGGTTGGATCCATATCGAAACTGAGCCCACCAAGGACCCCCCGAGACCTTAACGTACCGATCACTCCTATTATTCGTTACATCCACCCCAGCTTCAAGTTTCTCCATCGTCATAGTTTACGTTAAACTATCAAAAGAGAGCTAGTGGAAATTATTCCACCAGCCCCCTTACCATCTGCAATCTGTAAAACAGTTAGGTCGATATCGGTGCAGCAATGCCTACAAAAAGATCACAAAAATATTGGCATATGGCTTAGAAACTCAAAGCTTTAAAGCTTTTTGGCAAGCACATGACAAGGAATCAAAATGTACTATTGTTCACATATAAATCATGAAACAATATTAATGTGCTACCTAGAGCTTGAACAATTGAACATGCCATGAAGTAAATTATTGTCATCATTATTCAGTTACTACATACATTTTGGTTGTATTCTAACTAACATAATTATGAATCAACAAGACTTTAAAAGGTATCCTAGGTTCATATCTAACTTTGTATCTTCATAATTTCATTGAAATTTATTGAACTGCCTAAAAAAGTAAAAAGCCTATGTATTACTGTAACATTCATGTGTCACATGGGTTGTAACTAGATCATTTATGACATGGGTTCATTTAGATCTGTGAGTATTACTTAAATAACCGATGGCTAATAAGCTATGATCTACAATAAGTCAAAGCGTTATTTTCAAAACATTTATGTTAATTTATGTTATTATTGTTGAAAAATATTGGTGTGTTTAGTCAACTAGGTTATTTACTTGGATATTTTTAAAGTTAAAGTTAGTTTGTAACAGAGGGAGCAAATAGTATAAAAGAATGGTGAAAGATAAAACATGAATAGTCAATAAAGTATGTGTCTGGTTTCCCACTTGATGTGGAAACATAACATGATGTATCATGAACATTATGGTTGTTGCTAGTTGCTACATCAATGTCAAATTGTCAAACTTGGGATACCAAAATGTTTTGCTGACTAAACACAACTGTTGGATGTCATGTTGATGCAACCCTACACTAATTCTGGTTTTTGTTTTTTTTTTTGTTTTTTTTTGGAAAGAAAACATAGCTACATGTGTGGAGATGGATAAAAAAGATGTAAAACTAGAACCGGTTATGAACTGTCCGAAACCCGTTCTAAAAAAACCGGCCCATTTGGTATTGGAACTGGTCATACATTCGGCGACGGTCTTGAATCAGTTCTACTTTCATACAAAATCAGGTTGTAACCATAGCGAAAACCGGCTAAAAACTTATTAAAACCATAATTGATTAAAGGTAACTTATTCGAAAAGGTGTAAATCGGTAGGAATACCTTGACCCATACACCTCTAACCGTGATGCCAATCTGACTCTTTATTTAAGTACCAGGCCTCAGGCAATGATCACATGTCCCAGTGACATAATTACTTAGGAGTTGAGATCGAACTCAGAACATTCTCCGAAGAGGCCTTTGACCTCACAAAATTGAAAGTTATTCATTTCTTCGGATTATTAGTCAATGTCAACATTGAAATAAATAGCATACATAAAAGCTATGACTTGTTGAACTTCCCGTGTGAAATATTTGCCCTGCCTAATAAGTCAGTACTAACCCATGACATGTTGCATACATTATCTGTGAAATAATTTATGGATCTACAATATACATAGTTATATTCACAGCTTGATCAAGTAGCTTTTCTATATTATTAAACCCTTTTTGCAGTATACGCATGTGTGAAAACCACTTGTCTAGACCAAAATAAATGCGCAACGGTCGCGTACATTTGAGTAAGAAAAAAAGTTAGATTTGGTGTGATATGTAGTCACCTACGCGTCTGTGACCACCACCCCACGCGTCCACCTTATAAAACTCATCCCACTGACACGTCTGCGACAAGTAAGCCGGTTTTCGACCGACCGAGTTGGTGAAGGTGAATATGCGTCTGATTTTAGTTTTTATGAAGTATATTGAGTTTTAGTGAGGTATGTTTGGCTGATGAAGTTGATTGTTTTATTACGCTATATTGACGATGATGTTGATAGTGTAGGAAAAAAGTGATATGACGCTGAGTTGACGGTGATGATGTTAGTAACCACCGCACTTATCTGTATTAGATTTTGATTCTTATTTATGGACCTACCACTTACAATCTTCATATTGGTTTCCTTGCATATATTCCATTCCAAACCTATACAAACATCCAATAACTTTTTCAACTAACAATTTTAACTTCCACTATTCATGGATCTCCACATTCCATATGTTCAACCAAACTCCATAGATTCCTTGTGGCCAACTTTTATCAATGGTACATGCATTATTTTTGTCTAATTATTTTTGGACAACTAGAAATATCTTATATTAGCTGTTAATTATGTTTAATCTACCTGCAAATCACTTTTTTTAATTATTATCATTACATACTAATAATAATGTTTATGGACTTTTGTGTATCAGTAATTATTCGATGCACCACATTTAGTATAAACTATAAAGAGTAAATTGCAAAAGTCGTCTTGGCGGTTTGGCCAATTTGCATGTTTAGTCCTTATCATTTCGAAAGTGTAGACATCATCCCTGTGAGAAATTTATGAGTGCAATTTTGTCTCTAACAAAAGTGAAATGACTAAATTACCTTTGCCTTACTTCTATTTGACAAAAATAGAGTATGGGTATTTTAGTCATTTTGGTTCAGCCAAGGATGAAAATCGCACTCTTAAGTTTCCCACAAAGACGATGCCTGCACTTTCGAAAAGATAAAAGACAAAACATGCAAACTAGCCAAACTAAAGGGACGAGTTTTGCAATTTGCTCTAAAAATAATTACTCTTTCACTATCATGGCTATGAATCATTGATGCTCCTTGATTTTAGTCGTGGAAAACTCTCCATAATTAAAACACAAATAAGTAATTAACAACTTCATATTAACTAAACGTGAACGTCGAATTTCCATAACAAATATCTAAGAATGACATAGTATATGTCGATACTTCTATCTATATTATATGCTACTTTCAATAGGAATTTGTTCGTACGTATGGGCAATGGACAAGAGTAACGCGGGCATATTACGCTATCCTTATAAAATGAAATGAAAAGACATATTCCTTCTCTTAATCGTTGCTGCTCAAGTTGGAAATATTGGAATCATACCTTTATGTTTATTTCAAATCCTATCCCGATTAATTGATAGAATAATGGATTAAAGCGGAATGTTTGTTACAAAATGGAAAAGCATCTAGGATTAAGATCATTTATACGTGTCCGTGCAAGTTTTGTTATAGTAGTGACTCTAACCAAACTTTTTTTTATCGAATATCCTGCATGAAGATTATATTAAGACGGTGTTTGGAATTGCTTTACGTAAGATAAATGTGTTATTGTGTTTAGAAAAACGCATGCGCGCTATTGCATTCTAGTGTTTGTGAAATGCAAGTAATATGAAAACCATGTTTCGCTAATACATAAAAAAAAAAAAAAGAAAAAAAAAAGTTACTAGTATGGAAACTGACATAAGGCATCATATATATACAATGATTTTGTACTGTAATAACTTTTTATTTACGTAACATAATTAATGTCATCAACTTTAACAGAAATAAATCATGATGCGCAAATCAGCTACAATCAAGGAAGCAACATATAACGAAATTAATAAACTTAGTTTGATCATCAATTATCTATATTACATACATATATTTAAAAAAAATTGATTAAAACTTAAAAATTTAAAGAATAGTAATGTTGTAAGATTAAAGTATTGATACTTATAAAAAAAATAATGCAATCTATTAAATACTTAAATAATACGTACTTAATTACAATTTATCTGATTAATTAATTTCTTAACTCTCTCTTACTTGACGCCCATGTATGCATAAAAAATATATATATACAAACAAATTAACGCTACTATAAACTATCGTCGCCGTGCACAGTTAATCGTCTAGTTAACGTTAAAACACATAAGGTTTAAGGAAAGTATCACATTCATATGCGTAACTCAAAAATGAAAATAAAGCTAACCTGATGAGAAAATGGAGCCAGAAAAAGAACTCGATCGTTCGAGACACTTATTAATCCCTCAATATATCCCACAAATGCTCAGATCAACTTGTTCTTCAGATTCACGTTCACTGTAACTGGATTTCTGAAAAGACACACATACATGCATTTCATCAACTTTCAAACATTAATAACCAGCAAAACATTGATAACCAGTTAACAACAGCAGGACCGTCTCATAGATTTCGGTGACACCACAAAGAGGCCTTAAACCACACACAAAATACACATGTATCATGTATCAGTAGTGCATGAATATACTAGAAGTGTATGAACTTTTGTGGCTAACGATGTGCAATGGCACTGCTTGCACTCTTCTCGAGACGGCCCTGGTTAACAGCGAATATGAAATGATATTCAGAAAAAACAAACCTGTACTAAGAACGAAGAATCCAGATGACGAAAGGTGGTCAAGTAGAGACGAATTAGCTTTAGAAAATTGTGGATCAATCTAGCTAGCTTTTGCACTTTAGGACTGTTCTTCAAATGGTTTCTTTACGTCTTTATTTATATATACGTAATATATAAAATGTGTGTGTGAGAGAGAGATTGCTTTAATCGTTTGGTTGCTGCCTTTTGCTTTTATCCGCCGAATAAGATTTTTTATATTATTTGTTTTTGAAGCTCAAACTCATGATTACATATGTTGAGCTCCTGTCATATTTATTTGGTAAGTTGGTGGTTTGTGAAGTTATTTTTATATTTGGAAATACAAAAATCTTTCTGTTTTTTTATTTGTGGCGAATGAAAATAAGAGGATGAGATATTGTAAGAACTTTAACGTGGTTGGAGAAAATAGAAGCAAAGATGGTTACTGTGATGTAACTTGAAATATTTTATACCCACATATTTATTACTAGTATTATTTAAGAGATATGTATGATTTTGACATTATTATTTATCATGCCATAATAACTTTTTTTTAAGAGCAAAGATATTATTAACCAACAGGCATAGAACTATCGAGAAAAAAAGAGCTTAAAGGACGAGCCCAAAAAGATATATACAAATACTATCAATAAAACTAGAAAAGACCTAAAACACTCATCTAAAAAACCCACAAATCTCACGAGCAATAGTTAAAGAGAGCACGATTAAAGATTAATATGAGGGATAACCTTTGAACGGCAGAGAAAATGTCTTTATGACAAGCTGAAGTCGCCTCCTAATAGATATCGTATGAATGATTTTATTTCTTCATGCCCAAACATGCCAAATGACAGTCATACAAACTGCATGAAAAATTTTAGACACCCCCTCGGAAAAATAAGAAATTCCTATCAAAATATCATCCAAAGAAGGGTTAGAAGAACCCGAAACCTTCCATCAACTCCAAATCTTCATTTTTAAGGTTTTGAGTTCGAATCTTGATATTGTCTCTCTTGTTTAAAATATAATATACAACTTAAGCCTAAATAATAAATGACCAAATCAAATCTCACCCTTTCATTACTAGTTGTCACACTTGACTTATCTATATAGTTTAAGCTTCTAAGTTGAATACTTCAATATTTATTCAATGTTATCAAAATAATTAATGTCTTAATAAAAGTCTCATATCAAGTCCAAGGTATATTTTGGTAGACCATACAATATTTTGATATTTTTGCGGCCTACAAAGTTAGTTTAATATCCAATATAAAAAATAATGAAAGTGATTTTCAAATATAGTAGGAATTTTAAATAAGTGGTTGTTTGGGTTTGGGGCCTAGAGTTAAGTGTGGAAGGATGACACATATTCATGCGTTCAAGTGTTAATGAGTGGGAAAGCAAATCGTGCTTGCTTGTACACCACACCGCGTGCTTTGTTTTTGCATATTTTATTATTCCTTATGCATCATTATCATTATTATGATTGTCTCTTCTAATCATATCTAGAGTTTTGCAAAAACTGGTTGTTTACGGTCAGGTTGTAGTCGCAATCTTTACAACTTTAACTGTGCAGACGCAAATTTTGTGAGTTGAAGAATGCTAGTGTGCGTTAATCGCTTTTAGCATGAGAACATATGAATTTTAAATTGTATGCACAATTGCTGTTAATGACGATATCTGCACACCAAAATCTTCGTATGAACCAACACATTCATTTTCTAAATACAAATGCAATTTGACAAACTCACTACGAGGAAAGTTGGACGAGCGACGAAGGCTCATGTCCTCGCTAAAAGCCGCTAAATGTTACAAAAATCTAAGTTTCACAATTCGACTAATGCAAAAATCTAAAGAAAATTTGACCAAAACTTTTGGCGATACATATTCTCGCCAAAAGTTTGACTTTTTCCCTCTTTTTCATTTTCGCTAATTATTTCCTTTACTTTTAGCGAAGACATGTCTTTACTAAAAGTTTTGACCAAAGTTGACCATTTAATTATAACTTTAATTAACACTTGTTGGCTATGAACTTGTGACGTGGCTTTGACTTTGGCGACGACATGTCCTCGCCAAAAGCATTAACCAAATGGTATCTAAACAGATCAGTCGAGATGATATTTACTACATAATCTCACTTTTTTAAAACGATATCAAGAATGTTAACAAACAGTCAGAACAATGTGGGGTTGTCTCGAGTGTTGAATTTGGAGACGAGTTTCAATATCTTGTTAAATTCGTTTTGGTTGATACGATAATGAAAATGATAAACCCCGACAGCTTAATATATTATGGGGCATGTGGAGTCACTAAACAAAATCCTTTGAGGATCAAAAGCTCGAAAGAGAAAATTTAGCTTTGTACAACAATATAGTTGCCAAGCTTTGTATACGGGTTATTCTAACAAATGTATGGTGGATCGAACAATACTAACAATTAGTTCTCATCTATACGGGTTATTCTAACAAATGTATGGTGGATCGAACAATACTAACAATTAGTTCTCATCTACACATGTAATATTTGTCTATATTTACCTATCAAAAGATTACAACAATTAATTTCCTTGTGCGCTCACCAGCAATAATATCATCATAGGTACATCTCTTAATAATATCATCTTATGGAAGATGTGGGAAGATAATAGTAAAAAAGGTGATATTATTGATTTGTGATTACATAGTTAAAACGAAATATTGTATCATATGCTTGCTTTCTCAAAAAAGAAATTGTATCTTGTTCCAATTAAACAGGGGATAATATAAGGAGGTTTGGGGCGGTTTTGGCTAATGTCAGTCCCTGAATTAAAAGTTCGGCTTTATATTTTCTAAAACTAAACCCCGTATCAAAAGTTAGGTTTGGCTTCTTTTTTTTTTTTTTTTTTTTTTTGGGGGGGGGGGGGGGTGGGGACGGGGTTCTTCGGTTCGATTTTTTTTTCATTGGAGTGTCATCTTTTCACAAGTTTGAAATCACTTTTGTTAAGAGTTACCGCATAAATTGAGATAAAGATCTGCAAGAAAAAGATTTACTGAAGAGGTAAATACATGGTATTAGAGCCTTCTCATGATTTTTTGATACCTAGAGTGAAATATCAAATGATACATTTTCGACAATCATTTTTTATTGTTAATTTAAATAATTTAACGGACTTGTCAATAATAAGTTATATCACAAATTTAGATTTTAAAATTTAGAATGATAGTTTTATGTTAGACACATTATTTAACTAAAATTTTTCAATTTGGATATCCGAAATTTCGGATAACAAATTTATATAATCCGAATATCAAAAAATCTATAATTTATAAAAAAAAAACTTTTATATGAATTCCAAACTGACATTTCATAAAACTCAACTTTTGAATAAATTCTGATTAAATTTTCGGATATCCAAACACGGATATTGTTGAACAGCCACAACTTAAATTAAGAAATCTAAGAAAGTAAGTAGAATATTTTATTGAAAAATAATAAGATTACATTACATGCATATAAAGATGAAATGTGAAAACATATATGAAAGAAAAGTTTATATTATTGATCATACAACTAACGTTAACTAATTTATTTGTACATAAATGAAAAAAAACAAGTATATAGAAGGCTATTACATTAAAATCTTTTGCAAAATTTTCACGCAAAGTCTACAAGCGAGCTTGTAATTGAGTTCAGACACAAATATTCAATAATTATTTTTATTTTATTATTATTATTTTTTTTTAAAGGCAAAATAAATAAAAATCGCAAAAGCGCAACCAACTACAAACCAAGGCATCCACCAAATTAACAAGGTGATTAACATAGTGGACCCTAAAATAGAAAATTACAAAGCTCAAAACCTATACAAAAAAAACTTCCACAGAAGGCACAAAGCCACCAACTGAGATTGCACAATCCCACAAAAAAGAAATAAACAAGGCCTAACTCAATGACTTAATAAACAAAGGACTACAAAGCCCACAAGAGACTCAAAACATTGCATCCCAAAAAATAAAAACAACCTTGTGCACTACTGCCATGAATTAGCCAAACACACCATAACTTTTAGGTGCAGCCAGACTTGCAGACCATAGGATCTGTCCAAAGTAAAACCACTTCAATATTGCTGCAGACTGCATTTCAATACCAATGAAAATCATATAACCACTGAACTCGCATATCTTAGGCTGCCCCCAATGGTGTCGAGCGTGTGTCGATCGAGGGAGTTGGGACGATCGATTCCAATCGATCTCCTTGTTGTGGATGTTGTCGATCGCCAAGCTTGTGGATGAATTGGGTCGTCTGGCCGATCGATACCACAAAGCACAAAAATGAGTGTGAAACACACATTTAATTTATTCCAAACTTTTTTTTTTTTTTTTTTGAATGAAACTTTGGCTGTGTAAAAAAATGGCAGATGATAGATATATTGGAGATGATGATCAAAGTTGGGAAGGATACTTATATATAGAAATCTTTCATTTCAGCCCCTGAAGTTCTTGCAACCTATCAAACAGAACCAAACATTCAAAGTTTTACTCCATGTGTTAAAAATGTTTAAAAAAATGTTTTAAAAAAAAATGAAATTAAAAAAAAAATGTGTTAAAATTTAATTATTAATGAAATTTTTAGTTTGGGTAAAAAAAAAAAAAGAAATGATCTTGGTCGCCTTTACTGGGGCACCTAATCGTCTGAAAGTCGCTGGAGAGAGAAAGCTGACGTGTCAGTGAAAAGTAAGGGGATTGAATCCCCTTACTGGGGGCAGCCTTAGGATCTCTATCACACTAACTTAAAGACAATAAACCACTGAAAACACACTGTAACATATTTGGTCAGATTTGACATTTTAACGGGTCAAAAAGCCAATGTTGCCAATTCATCTCACTTTTCTTTCCCGACCTTCTCACAATCCATTCGAAACTTTTAAGTTGAATTTCTTGAACAACCTTATTGATACTAGAAAATTTTCCCTTGAAAACACGTGTATTTCTCTCTTTCCAAATGAAATACCCGGAAGTCCATATAACCGCTTACCACAACCTTGATGAACGACTATGAATATTTGCATTCCCATTGAATGAAAAAAATTCCTCAATGGAAAAAGCATTTACATTCCCAATTTTCCACCAACAAAAGATCTTTTCCCACACGCTCCTAGCAAAATTGCACACAACCAAACAATGAGAACATGATTCCACCATGTCGCCACAAGATTTGCAAAGAGTAGAATCCAAGTCGATGCCCCTCTTGTCTAGCTCTTCAAAAACCGGTAATCTTCTTTTTAAAGCTCGCCACACAAAGATATTAACTTTTTTAGGTACCCATTTATTCCATATCGTCGCATCATCTCCATTATCCACATTTAAAATCTTTGATTCCACCAATTTTGTTAGCTCTTTAACCGTGAATTCTCCACTCTCATGAAGCGCCCATTTCCAACGATCCCTACAATCAAACATAATAGCCACGTTTTGCAATAGACTTATTAACTCTTCAAATTCATTACACACCCTTCCTCTAAGACTCCTAACCCATTCCCATTCCCAACACCAAACCCCTTCCACCCATTTATCTTTTTCCGCCACCTTACCCTCCTTTCGTCTATCTAGGTGATATAACCTAGGAAATTTGTCACATAATCTAACCCCGCCCACCCATTTATCAACCCAAAATCTAATATCTCCACCATTCCCCACCTCTCCTACAAAAGATGAATTAAACTCTAAACCTAAACCCTCCAACTCCTCCCATACCTTAATGATGTCATTCCAAACCCCTCCCCCCTGTGTGGCCCCCCACTCCCCTAACAACCCCGAGCCCCCCACTTTAACCATGAATACTCTTTATAAATTTAACCCACAAAGAGTCCCCTTCCCTTTTGAATCTCCACCACCATTTCCCTAAAAGAGCTAAATTTTTTCCCCGTAATGACCCAATGTTTAACCCCCCCTCCCCATGTGAGGCTAGTAACGTATCCCACTTAACCCATGACAATTTATTGCAATCCCCCACCCCTCCTCAAAAGAAATTTTTTCTCACTCTCTCAATTTGCTTTATAACACTCAAAGGCACGTGGAACATAGAAAAGTAATACAACGGTAAGCTTCCTAGAACCGACTTAACCAATGTTAATCGCCCCCAAACGACATCGTTTTAGCTTTCCATTCGGTTAACCTATTTTTGAACTTCTCGACCACCATATTCCAAGCGCCAACTCTCCTCATGTTTTCACCAATTGGTAAACCCAAGTATGTAAAAGGAAAATCTCCGATTCCGCAATTCATCCATCTCACCATATCTCTCAATTCCTCCTCATTTACTCCAACTCCATAAAGCTTACTTTTATTGTAATTCACTCAAAGCCCAGATACTTCTTCAAAGCACTTAAGAATACACATTAAAACTTTAGCGTTTTCTCTACTCCATTCCCCGAAGAATATAGTATCATCCGCGTATTGAAGATGAGATACTACTACATTATTTCCCCCAATTTTTACTCTCTTAGAGACGCCTTTTTCCACCACTTCTTTTACAATGGCATTTAATCCTTCCGCCGCCAAGATGAACAAGAATGGTGAAAGAGGATCTCCTTGTCTAACCCCTCTCTCCAATCCAAACTCTTCTGTGGGTGAGTCGTTAACTAGAATTGACATCGTAGATGACCGAAGACAACTTCCCACCCATTTACACCATTTATCTTGTTAGGTCACTAGATTTACAACACAAGTAATATAAAAAGAGATAAGGCGATTGAACAAGATCCAAACACACACACACGATAAAGTAAGACCGGTTACGCGTAGAGTATGCGATGAGAGAATAACTTGAACAACCAACCTTCAAATGAAGGTTTACAAGAGTATTTATAGGAGGAAAGCTAGGGCAACACTCCTAGTTTCCATCATTTCCTTAATGGACTAAGGCCTAGGCTCATGGGCCTTCTACACAAGCCTAAGGCTAATTACAAACATAAAGATTATAATAAAGCTAACTATTACATATTAATTACTAACACTTGATTATGGTTTAGGAGTGATTCCAACAATCTCCCCCTCAAGTGTTGGTGATGAACGGTGAAGGCGTTGATGTAATAGTAGCTCTGACGTCTTCTGACATTCTTCTTTCTTGTGAGAAGAATTGCCTCGATTCGAACAATCTCCCCAGTGTAGAGAGATAGTTTTCCTTGAGCAGTTATGCTTTGACGTCATCATTAACTTTGTTCTTAGATTATTGTTCTTTGTGGTGAAAGTGATAGTATGTTGTTGTCTGCATCAAGTCTGCCTCAGGTCTGCTTCGCTGCTCCAGTGTCTCCACGTCATTCTTCAACATGCTCACACGCTCTTTGACGTTGGAATTCAATACTGATGAAGTTCTTTAAGTCTTTAACTTTGTAGATTCTTTGGTTTGACGAAGAATCATTCTGACTGTTGTGTTGCATCTGAATAGAACTTCCATTAGTGATGATGTTGGCGTGAGCATGAGAAGAATCTGCACGATCATCCCGCTCCGGAGCTTCCATAAGAAGAAAACATTTCAAACGGTTAGTAATAAGCGGATTCCGGCACTTACAGGTTTGAACTTCGAGAGAGTTAACAGCATAGTGTGAAAACCCAACTCTAATTCTTACAAAGGTCGTTCCTGAACTGGAGTCCCACAAGTGAGATAACGCGATGTACCGAAGTACATCTACAGTTCAGATGAGTCGCTGAGGTACACCGAAGCATCACCTCACGACTGTAGACCGTTTGAGACACACTCCGCGTAATCCACGGGGAGTTACCGAAGTGACCTGCTGTCAGGGCTGTATGATGTTGACCCTGGCAGGAGTTTCCATTCAATCACTGAGGATCACAGATGTGAACCTCTCATAAATGTTCTCGACAGATTGCTAAGATCTGTGAAGGACTCGATAATGTACCACTGAAATTCTTATTGTTGAACGTCAAGTGATAAAATGTCAAGTGTACCTATGAGATCTTTTGATGAATCTCGTGGCTCTAGACTCAATAGTGCGTTTTGGTTTTCCTGAGCGGAGACTAGGGAGAGGGTCTCCTTCTTCAATACCAGCGATCTCTAAGAGAAAGCCAATAGTTTACGTAGGGTTCCCTGTGAGAATGAAGCAAACTTCTGTAGAGAGAAACTTGAGTGGCTAAGAAGGTTTAGTGCATGCGTCACTGGGTCCATGACGACTTTTAATCTTCAATACCGGCGTCACTAAGTGACAACCAGTAGCATATGAATTGAACCCGGTGTCTGCCCTAAGTTGAATAATCTGGAGGGCTATTTCTTTTCACCCTTTTCTTTACATTTCTTTTTGATTCTTCAACTCCTTCTTTCTCCGATTCTCATTTTCTCCTTTTTATAATCATACCTAAGGACTTCTAAGTACTAACTGTTTGTGATGTCCTTGGGTAGATCCCTCCGGCTCTGGCGGATCATAGGACGGTTATTCCTAACCTTAGTCACCTTATAACACCATGACTAACCTATGTTGCCATTAAAACCACAGTTGTGAAGAATCTCTCAAAGGGTTTGTAAATGAAAATCATGTTTGAACCACTGTGAGAGATAGGATTTTGCATAAATACTCCCCCTCCACATGTGCTTTAGAGTTTTGACGGAAATCTGCACTGTGTGGGAAGAGCGCGCACTTTTGAATTGATCAACTCAAGATACACAATCCCTCGCGAGACACGGTTACATTGCATAGTTAAAGAGTTACATTGTCAGCTTTTAGGTGACAACTAGCTCTAATAACTACCTTAAAGGTGTAGACAAACCTCGAAAGGTTGTCAAACCCGTCAGAGTTCATGTCTACCAAGAGTATCTCGAATGGTACTTTCTACTTGGACAAGTCCTTTGCGAGACACGTTTACAGTACTAGCGAACTAGCTTGAAATTATTACCCGTCCAGGACAAGTCTTTTCGAGTTACTAACAGTTTTAGTACCGTCAATTCGTTGGTTAAGTCTGAAGTACACAGATTCATTTGAATTTTGCACAACATATTTCTTATCACACAATTTTCTCCCCCTCAAAAATGGCATATCAAATGTTATTTTTGAAAAGTTGACAATAAATATGACCATTTCGAGTGTTGCGGGAAGATGACCACTATGAACAATTTGTGAACAAAGTTTACATCAAATACTCCCCCTCAACTAGTGATATAAACGGTTGAGGTTTTGAAAATCATATGGGGAAGTACTTGTCTTTTTGAGCAAAACCTTGAAAAATGAAAGGTTTGATAGGTTTTACTTAAAAATAAGAAGCTTTCGCTCCTTTTATAAGGATTTTGGCACTGAGGCGTACCACATGGTCCTTTCTTGACAAGAACGGGTTGTACACTGTTATGTGTGCACAAGCCATTGACATATATAATCACACATCCAAATGTAATAATAAAGGAAACAATTCAAGGGGTACCAAGAAGTGCAGTGATGTCGCCAGGAGTGCGAACAGGGCGTTGATAGCCGGTGATGTTAATCCTGGGTCGACCACCAACAAAGCTTTCCAACGTTCTGAACTGATCCCTTCGAAACAACCTTTCATCAATCATCTTGATGATTCTCCTCACATCCCTTCGATCCTGAGAATTCCATCGCTTAGGAGACCAAATCTTGTGACGTATGTCCTTCAACCTATAGGCCAATCCGTCCCTAACCATCTTCAAAGTGTGATCCCCAAACTTGTGAAGTTTACTACACGCCATTAAGCAATTTCTTTGTAGTTCACTACGGTAAACGACGCCGAAAGGTTTGCTGATGAGTGTGTATTGTGAGAGCTGGTTGAGGTCGGGAAGATCTAGCTGAGGTGGAGTGAAGTTGACACGGGTCTGATAAGATTCAACAGCCATCTGGAGATCTTCTACACGTTCCTTGATGACTATGCGTCTGATGAAGATGAGCAATGACTTGATGAATTCACGTTGTACTTCGGTTGAAAACTGTCTCATGCGACCTTGTACTTTGGCAAGGTACATGTCTTCGATGTCGTTGATAGACAAATTCTCAAAGTCAGCTTCAGAGAATGCATAATCCCTTTCATCTTGTCGTTTGACCACGATATTCTTTAGGAATGTGTAGTCCCACTTAGATGACAGAACAACATGTTTGATGGAAACGATATCCTTAGTACTGAACACCGCATGTTGAGACTTCTGAACCTGACAGCTTCTGTAGTAGATTCTTCGGTGTTCCGGCCAGTGATGAATCCCGTACATTGCATCTCGGTCGTATGCTTCCACGTTGTTGGATAACAAATGATTGGCACGTTCCTCGATGGCTATGCAGTTCGAGTATATAGCTGCTGGGAATGGAAGTGTCAACGATGTAGCGTATTTCCTTGAACCATCGCCACCATGTAGAAGAAATTCCAGGTCTTTGTTGAAGAAATATCTGAATGGAATTCTTGGTTCATCTGGTTGGCCAATTGTTGGTAAAGGTTTTGACCAGTCGGTGTAGTATGGAGGGTTGTCCCGTTTGGTGAAGTCGACGTTTGCTTCTGGGTTGAGCCAATCCATGTTGTTAGACATAGCTCGAGCAATGTTCTCAAGGTGATATTCGACCTCGATGGCACTTTCGGAGCTATCTTTCCACAGTTGAAAAGCTTCATTCTTGATTCGCCTCAACTCGGATTTCGTCATCTTCTTCACCTGGAACTTTTCTTGCAAAAGTTTTGCATGCTCCAATGTATTACCGTCTACCAAATTCTGACCTTCTTCAGGGTAGGGAGTGTTGTTAACAAGAGTAGAGAACCATTCAAATTCTTCAGTTTTATCGTCATCTAGCCAAGATATGACGTCAGTCTGAGGCGTCTTCTTCTTCTTCTTTTTCGAAGGCCTAGATGATGATTCTGGTTTCTGAACTTGTTTGGGAGAGGTGGGTTGTTGTAGGGGCTCAAGGACCTCTTCATCGTCACCACCCGTATACTCAAAGTGATCACCGGTTTTCTGAGTCAGGGGTGGTAACTCGGAATCGTCCTGAGGTTTATCTGTAGAAGAACGGGGAGGAGACCTTTGTTGAGTTGGAGTCCGTTGGAGAGGAGGTAACATAGAAGATGATTCACCAGACTTCTTCTGACGTTTAGCTTTATCATGCTTATCCTGATCCTTGTCTTCATCGTCTCTAGGACGTTTAGACTTTTCTGCTTCGAATCTACATGCTTCTTTGAGTTGGTAGTCCAGCAATGCTTGAAACATCTTTCCTTCCTCAGAAGTAAATGTCCCAGATCGTTTAGACATTTGTGTGACAAGCTTGGCCACCAATTCATTATCCGAGAAAACTACAGGATCAGATGGATTGATTGTGACGGTTAAAGGTGTTGATCTTGTAGTTTGCTTGGCTATCTGCATAAGATTTGGATATAGTTGTCTGGTAAACAGCTCCTTTGTGACTTTAGGAACGATATCCTGAAGGTACTTGTTAGTGTAGCCTTAGATCATTTCGTTCAGTTCCTCTTGACGATGACTTTTCATGAACTGCTGAACAAATTCCCTTTCTTTCTGCATCTTGTCTTTCTCATCATTTAGGTACTGTATTTGGTCAGCAAACCAATTCAGTTTTCTGTAGAGCATGTCCTTCTTTCTGACTTGTTGGACAACTTTCACAATCCTTTCATGAGTCTGAGAAATCCAAGATCGAGGTGGTTTCTTCACAGATTTGGATGTTGATTTGGTTGATTTCTTTGATGGTGGTGGTGAGGAGTGAGATGATGAATCTGATGAGGAGGAGACATGAGGAGGCTCTGGGTCCTTTGAAGGTGCATAAGTATCCTCCTTGGAACGAGTTGGACTATTGAGAAGATAATCATCATAATTCTCTTCGTCATCTTGTCCAGTTTTAGCCTGTTCTTCCGTCTGAGCCTTAGCTTCTTCACCAGTCTTTTCTTTCTCAGTTTTATCCTTTTCTGGTTCCTCAATGTTATGTTCAGTAGACACCTCCACAAGCATTTTTTGTTGCACAAGAGTGGTGGCACCAGATCCCTTATCGGGTCGATTAACCGCATCAGGATCTGGTGAGGAGTGGGCAACACCACTTGATCCTCCGGGGCCACCCATTTGGTCTTTTGCAAATTCTTCAGCTTTTTGAATGTGTCTAACTAAATTAAACTTCTTCCTGTATGATTGATCCAGTAGCTCTTCTTCTTCTTCAGAGCTCTCATCATAGGGCACAAGTGCGGGAGTCTTCCCTTTTCCTTTGTCAGCTTGAGGACTTGGAGGTTTTGGTACTGAAGGATTGTCATCCTTTGCAGTTTCAGAGTAGGTAATCTCTTCATCTGTGTCAGTACCTTCAGAGTCCTCGTCAATGAGCTTTCTCTGCGGTTCAGGTTTAGGTAAGGGAATGGGAGCAGCTTCCTTAGAAGGAACAGTCCTTTTAAGAGGAGGATTCCTCTTAGGAAACTTCCTATGACTTTCAGTACTTGCAGCACTTCCTGCACTGCCTCTTCTGGTTCTCCTTAAAGGTGTTCCAGAAGACTTGTCATCGATATGACCAACTTTACCTTCTTTTACTGCTACCCGATACCTTTTGTACGTTTCAAGCTTCTTGATTTCGTTAGTCAGAAGATGATCAGGTAACACAACACCTTGTTTCTTAGTTGTCGATTCCTTGATTCTGATAGAAATGATGGGTTCGGACAACACGTCGTGATTTTCAGGGTCATTGAGCCTCATGGGGATATCAGGATTAAGTCCAAGTGCTCTCTGGATCAAAAGCTTTGTGTATCTGACATAGGGAATCTTTGAGCCAAGTTTCTTGTGAAATGACATCATGTCTTCCCATAACATTGCTTCGATTTCGATGTCCTTCTTATTGATCAGAGACCAGGAGATTTGTAGTTCCATGAGCTTTGGATGCTCATAACCACTGTCACGACCAGAGACAGACTTGGTAATGATGATGTAGAGAGTTCTCCACGGTTGAGGGATGTTCTTAAGATCCACGTGAGAATGCTTAGTAACAGTCCCTGAAGCTTCATCATAGCCAATGTCAAGAAGAAATTGCAGAACTGTCTCTTCAGTAGGTGTGGCAAAGAAGTCAGTTGGCTCGATTTCAGGAATGAGAAGTGATGTGCCCGGTTGGTGCAAGTTTTAAAAATTTATAAACACGATTTAACCGTCTAACCTATTAACACATACGAGCAAGTATACTCGTCCGCAATAGCAAAGTTTGGTAAGTCGAGATCGTCTCAAGGGATTTTGTGTATGAAAGATATTTGTTTAAAAAGATTCCAACAAGAAAGCTTGTCAAGGCTTTCCCCAAATAATTATGTTCTAGCGAAATTCAATAAGAAATATATATATATACTTGTGTGTAGTCTATAATCAATCATAAATAGTATTCATGAAGGTTTGGTGTATACTCTTTATATGATGCACAAATCATAAGCAAATGATTCCTCAACCATGGTATGTGTTTGTAAAAATAATTCTAAGAACAAAAACATTTAGGTAATCCTTTCGGTCCTTATCCCAATGATTATCCTATAGAAATTCCATTTGTTTGCAACATGTTCTTATTAAAGTTGTTCTTACGAATCTTTCGACCCTTCGTGATGAAAATATTCCTAGTCTTGTTTTAATAAGCAAACATGGTGGTTGTCAATCACCATATCCCCATACTAGTTTGTCACTTCACTTTTTGGAATAAAACACAAGAGAAATCCTTTCGGTCCTTTTTCTTAAAACATGTTTTATCAACAAATCAAACCAAGACTAGTATTTTTCCAACAAACTCATTTAAACAAGATCATATGTACATGCATCACATTTTGAGAACACTAATACGATTAACTACATCCCAACACACAAGTATATCCCAAAATTACACCATGATAATAATAATAATAACTAAACACAAATAGTAACAAAGTAATTCCAACAATTCAAGAGAATAGAATTCCATAACAAAGTTCATAGAATACCTAAACTTTTGTGATTACAAGAATTAGAATTCGTGGATTGTAGCAACCACGCGCCTCCAATCACCTAGGTTCACCGCGCAACTCCAAACTACCAAAACAATGGATGAGAATGGTTCCCTCCTTGCTCCTGGACGTTTTTCAGTAAGTACTAAGCTTTTGGGCTGAATAAAATGGTTGGTATTAGTTTAGATGTAAACTAATACAATTTTGGTTGTGTCACACTTAGTATACTAGTACTAGGTTCATTATATAGCCAAGGGTGCTTGCCTAACTGTCCAAAAACGTCCTCAACAAGTAAATATCAAGAAATGATTGGACTCCAATGATTATGGGGAGTTAAGGTAACAATAAATGCGACTTTGTGTAACTGCAGTACGAGAAACCGGATCGGTTTCATCTCCGACCGAATCGGTTTTGTCTTGACCATTTGTCCAGCCGGATCCGGTTACGGGTTGTGACCGATCGGCTGGGTTTGTGCTGTTTTGACTTTTTGTTGACTTTTCTCTTATTCGCTTCATTCTTTGCTCTCGCTGATGATTTCCAAGGCAAAACTTGATCTTTCCTTGCCGTAGATACTTAGAAATCATTGCGTTTCTTAATCATTGAATCCAAAAGCTTCCTAGCTCAACTTCCTTCCTCGAGAATCTTCCAAAATGTGCATAAAAACTTCATTTCTTCGTTATTCGCGATACCTGGCTACATATACATACACAATACGCATCTTTGCACTTCTGCAACAGTTATGAGTAAATATAGCCGATTATCATGCACAAAACTAACAATAACGCTACTAAAAACATGTTCATTTTAGGCGTTATCAAATTCCCCCACACTTAAGCTCTACTCGCCCTCGAGTAGGTCTAACATTTGCAAAAATTTATTTCAATGGTCTTTGACACCATGGTTCTAAAAAAAATGTAACAATTACCCCAAAAGATAATCATCAGTTTGCTTATAATATGTGAAAAATTTTAAAAATGGACCAAAATACTTTAGATAACATAACTAGAACACCTCACGAATGATGTAGAAAAATCACTCAACTCTCATATATTGGTGGGTATATGTAAATCACTCATTGCCTAGTCATGATCAATGCTTTTTACCATAAGCTTGTACAAGTATCAAAACAAATAAAATAATTTCATCAAAGAGGGCTTTTATTCGGGTTATAACGTTAAGGCTAAGGGTTCATAAGAGGTATGGATAATGCATGGGATAGTTTATGAAGTTGGTGTTAAAATAAAAATAAAATCAAGTCTAAACCTCTATGTTGCTAGACATCATACAAACCACAATCCCGAAAATGATTATTTCACCTCTTCTCATATCGATCTCCAAATATATATATCACGTCTTAGCACATTGGCTAATCAATATCTCCAACATACTTCATCTTAATATAGCACATTGGCTATAACCATTTTTTTTTAGTTCCCCCACACTTAGTGTAAGCATACACCAAAAAAAAATCGAGAAAGACGTCTCTTTCATCCAAGATGGAGAATGGTATACACTATAAACAAAGTGTAGCTTCTTCATAATCATCAAAAACAATCCAATCATTCCAAACAACTAGCAACAAACCAATAGACTTGATAAGGGTTGGCTAAAGCTTGAAAGTGTAAAATATTTTTGTAATTTTCTGAGTTTATCAAAACGAAAAGATTGGCTCGGAAGGGTGTACTAAGGGTATCTAGTGCTAAATATAAGCACTAACAAATGGGTCCATATGGGTGATTAACTAACCAATGTAGTCAGCTAATATATCATTAGATGTAAATGGAAGGCCATTTGGGTTAAATCCTAAGGTGCCTCTTATCATTTGAACATATTTAAATCACTCGAAAGTGATTTTAACCGTAATGCATAACTAGTACAAGTTCTAGAATCGACATAATCACCGGCACACTCATAGCAAATATAAAACAAAAGATGTGTTTTATACAAAAAGAAACCTCACAAAAGTGTGGAAAAAGGCTATTATGCATGCTAGAAAATGCTATCGAATCCAAATTGAATTACTTCCGTAATTTGGTTCAAATCCAAAAATTTTCAAAAACTCTCATTTTACCATTGAAATCCCAAGTTATAAATATCAATTATGCGTGAAACAACTAGACCAACAAGGGCGAATTTCTTCTAATCACTTGCATCCAAAAGTTAAAAATGCACATCATTTTCCTATTTTCTTCCCTCCCCCATACTTAAGTTTTGCATTATCCTCAATGTAATGAAAAATGAACTTCAAAGTAAAGAAAATGGAAAAAAAATAGTTAAAAGATACCACGGGATAGAATATGCAATATGCATATTGGGTCATAAGAAAGCATGTGAGTTATCCAACTCCAAATATTTGACCATCAATAAGCTTCCGACACATCCATCCTGCAAACAAAACTGCAACACGCAACACACAAAACAAACAAACAAATGCAACTAAAAACTAGATAAAATCAAGCAAAACATGCTAATTAATCTAAAGATAGAAATAATATTGTTTAACACATCATAACCCATTGTCTTTGAAACCATAATTCACGAATGATCCACAATCACTCTTCATCTTCGCTCATGTCATCTCCTTCTTCATCATCATACTCATCATCATCACTTTCGGTTACGTAGTTTTCGTCCACAATCTCCGAACGAACTCTCCTCTTCTTCTTCTTTCCTCCAACTCCTGATGATGATCCTCCAACATCGTGGCTTGCTCCACCAACTTCAGGTAATCGACCATATGGGGGTACTGGATCAGGAAATGGTGCGTACCCAGGATATGGATACGGATAGGGTCCAGGATAAGAAGTGTAAGGGAAAGAATATGGTGGAACATTGGGTGGATTGTAGGGTGGCAACTCATAATTGGCTTCACGAGCCATGTTTTGAAAAATAGGCATGGAATAATCATTGATGTAGTTGTTTCTCAACATCATCGAGTCTCTCCATACATCCCTACATTGAATCTCATCTAAATGTTTGTTCCACTCTCCCCAACCTGAATCAAAACTACTGGACGTACCCATTTGCACGTTCTACATTGGTATACTCCCTTGTTGTTGTGGTGGTTGCTGTTGTTGTCTTGGTTCAATCCATACCCCTAAGGTTTTCAATCTCCTATTCAAAGCATTACCAAAACCTTGCGCAGTCCACGTATCACTATACTTTGGCTCTCCACACTTAGCCAATTCCTCATCAACATAATACCCAAGATTCTTCGCCAATTTTGTCACAAAATGTCCTCTACAAATGTAACTGTTGCTCTTGATTCTCGGGGCTCTCCTAGACAAATATTCGGCTATCTGCCAAATGGCATTACCGTCCTTAGTTTCTTCCAGCAACTTCATAACCCATAAGTCCGGTTTCTGACATTTGTCCCTGCTTCCAAATCTATTAAATGGCCCAGTCACTATCAACTTGTGAAGTATCCTCATCAACGGATTCCTGATGGTTGAAGCATTCCTCCTAGCGCAAGTAGGATCTCCCACTTAATTCCAATACGCAGGAATACTAGGATAGTCTTTTTCAAACCTCCGAAGTCTAGAAAAGTGAGTTTCAAATAATCGATGATTAACCTCATGTGGCTCATACAAACCAAGAGCCACGCCAAAAGCTGGCAACGTGTAAGCATGATCCCTTCCACAAAGCCTAAACCAAACACAAATCTCCGTCATCAAGTTCCGAACATCCACCTTTCTTTCAAAATACATGGTTGAAAAGAACTCCATACACCATTCTCGATAGACCTCTTCATTGACGCTAAATGCTCTTTCCCATAACAAATCATTGAACGAATCTCCATCTCCTGGATATACATAAGACGTTCGCATCATTCCTCTTAACTCATCTTCACAATCACATTCCTCAAATAAATCCCAATTAATCACCCTCGGAACCAAACATGTCCTATGTTGTAACTTCGACAACCTTTCCCGAAAAGCATATTTCTCCCCGTCGGTGAGATTTTTGAACTTTAAATTAGCATTTGCCTCCGTCTTCACACTATACTTAACCTTCTTCTTCACGTTTCTTTCACAAAACTTCGTAACAAGCGGGTTCATTGGAATTTCCTCCTCACTCGAGCTCCCTACAATAATTCTCTGTAGAAATCACAAATATAAGACCATATGAGAG
This sequence comes from Chrysanthemum seticuspe, assembly GCA_019973895.1. Taxonomy (NCBI): domain Eukaryota; kingdom Viridiplantae; phylum Streptophyta; class Magnoliopsida; order Asterales; family Asteraceae; genus Chrysanthemum; species Chrysanthemum seticuspe. The sequence continues at coordinate 327,751,281 of BPTQ01000005.1, forward strand.
TGTTAGAACAAACAAGAAGGTTCAAGGAACCCTCTAAGATTCATTTCAAAATTTCAAAAATTTTAATACAGAAACCACAACCGGATTCGGTTGGATCACCAACCGAATCGGTTTCCAAATGGTCAAACACCAACCGTTCGGTTGCAATGCGCAACCGAATCGGTTGTGCAGACTGCATAAGGCTTTTGCCTCCTAATCCTCTTAAACTCGAATTTCTAATTCCCAAACCACTCTTAGATCGCCTTCTATCATCCACAATGATTTCCACATCCTTGAATTATTCTTAACTCGCTTCTCAAAACATCAAATATCATCAATCATCATCTTAGAATTCAACTTGATAAACCTATATCCTTCATTCATTAGTTCCAATAATGTGGCATCTATCACTCAATCATAAAAAAACGCATCATCTATCATTAGGAACCATCAATTGCAACTTATCTTTATTCAAAAGCACAACCAAAATAAAATCCGAAAATTCAATCATTTATTATTCATCCTATGTTGAATCAATCAATCCAATCCTTCTTGCAATGCACTCCTATATCAATTACCCACTCAATCTTAAAATATTACAACTTAATTCGAATTATAACAAAAACCCCCAAATTGATGACCTAATATCCAATTCGAATCAAATGCTCTAATAAAACCTTAATTGAGTTAATTGACTGTAGATGCTTACTTGTTTAGGTGCCATGATGTTTTCCTACAACTTAAACAACCTCCAATCTGCTTCTCTTGGATGAATTTTTTGCAAAACCACCTGGAGAATTAGTGTTTTTTTTTTTTTTTTTTTTTTTTTTTTTTTTTTTTTTTTCTGGAAAAGTGAATTTTTGGTTTTATACTCAATTGCAACCGGTTCAGTCAAGGACACAACCGTTTCGGTATGCATTTCACCAAATTTTGCATTTTTACATGTTACTTAGGCATTTACCTTCCAAGCAACAATTTTACTCAAAAATTCTACTAAAGATTCACACAACATTCACCCACCATATGAAATTTTGAACAATCATCCAATCTAAAAAAAAAACTCAATCTCAACTCATCATACTAATGAACTAAACCAAATTCATCTCAAAACTCAAAGTTATAATGCATTAACCAAATCACTCAATCATAAAAGAAAAATTAAATAAGAAACAAAAATCCTAAATGCATCAAATCAAAAAGAAATAGTTCATGAAATTCAAGCAATAATTGCTTGTTTATTACGGCCTCTTGTCTTCTCCTCAAAATACTCTTGTCTTAGAATATCCTCGCTTTGAAATTTTCCGGTCAACTCACGGAACGTTTCAAAAGTTTTGAATTTTCTCATAAATCTTCGTCCGTCCGGACATAGTATATCAAACTTAACATGCCATGCTCCATCTCCGGTTTGTCTCTTGTAAGTCCCCGACCCTTCGGGTCTCCACTCCAAATTCTTAAGTTGCACCGGTAAAGAACCTAAAAAGTCGGTCAACTTTTTGTAAACTAGTATGTTTTTGAATGGGTTATAGAAAGCTTCTACCGCTAATGCACGTTCCATTTCGTCCTCTATATCAAAATAAGGCGGAGCTAACGGTCCATACATTGGGTTACCTTGGACATCACGTCCCACTTCAAAACATGTTAAATCATCACCTGCTTCCATCCATTCCAAATCCTCCATAAATTCCAAAGTTGGCCCTCTTGGTTTTGGGTAGTATGTTTGCATCGAAATCCCATCATCAATAGTCAAAGTGCCTCTTCCCATGTCTATAATCGCACCACAAGTTCGTAAGAATGGTCTCCCCAATAGTAATGGTAAACTCTTGTCCACCGGAATATCTAGGACAAGGAAATCTGCCAAATACGGTTGATATTCAATTTGCACTCTCACATTCTTCACCTCTCCCATTGCCTTCGCTTGAGAGTTATCCGCCATAGTAAGCTTAGAATGATTAGGTTGCGGATTACTTAGTCCCAAAGTTTTAAACAATGGATACGGCATCACATTAACACTCGACCCCGTATCGGCTAAAGCATAAACAGGTGTTGTTCCATTCACTTTGATTGGCAATACAAAATTACCCGGATCCTTTTCCTTCCTCGGCATGCCTTTAAACAAAATTCGATCTCGCTCCTCCTCCGTGAGATTCTTTCCTTCCAACCTAGCCCTTGCTAGCATCAATGCATCCAACTTCTTACGGTAAAGCACATAATCTTGGAGTACTTCTATCACAGGTTTCTTTTCATTAAGCTCAAGAAACTTTTGTTCTAGATTCTCTAAAATAGCTTCTTTTTGCTTATCGGTTAAGGGTTTGAGAGTAGTAGTCGGTGATGATGGTGTGGAGTCATTTTTTGTAGTAGAGGTTGTTGTTGGGGTTAGTTTGTTTGATGTCGGTTTCTTCCGATTTGCTTTTCCCATCTTAACCACTTCCACTTCTTTCTCTTCCATGTTTGCACAAACTTCCACTAACATCTCGTTTACTCCTTTTCCTTCTTCCAGATCAGTTATGTTAATTCTCATCTCTCCCATTGCAAAATCCACTTGACACTTGGTCGTGACAAGAAAATCTCGACCAAAACACACGTTAGGTTCATCCGCATTCCCTTCTTCTACTACAACAAAATCAGTTTCAAAAATATGTCCATGAATATTGACCTTCAGATTTTTGACCATCCTTCTTCCATATGCTTCATAGTCCAATCGTACATGACCAATTTCGTCAAGAACCTTCTCCAAAATATAGTTTTCTCCATAAGCCATATTAAGCTGCGCGTCCCAAGCACTTATTCCTTCCACACTGCAAGGCGTTCCAAACCTCATTAGCGGTGAATCATACACCGTTAAAGGTGCTTGTGTGAACACTACGACTCTTCCTTTCTTGGGTAGCTGAACCTTATTTTCACCAATTTCCTCCATATTACCCGTATCAATTCCCAATTCTTTCTTACTTTCTTCCAAGATACCTCCAATCTTTTCCAATGAACTTCCAGTATCCTTGAACATTTCATCCAAAGTACGAAGGTATTCCGAGATTCCACTCAAACTATCCATATTACTAGACAACTTGACAAAACAAAACAAAACACGAATATTAAACGTTAGAGTTAGTAAAAACAAGAACAAACTATAGAAACATAAACTAAACAATGTAAGACACTTAACAAAACTAAAAACACAAGTTAAAACTCAAGACCTAAAAATAATAAAAATCAACACAGAAACACCAACCGGATTCGGTTGGTTAATCCACCGAATCGGTTAGTTGAAAAATAATTCAGACAGAAACTGTAACCGGATCCGGTTGCGGGTAGCAACCGATCGGTTTGATCGATTTTTTTTTTTTTTATATATAAATAAATAAATAAAATTAAATGCAATTAAGGAATCATTAAGATGTACTAAATTCTAGTTAATAAAGAAAACTCTTCATAAACCAACAATTTAATAACATAATAAATCACATTAAACTAAAACTAAAAAAAAAACTAACAATTAAAATCTATCATAAAAATAATTAAACTAATAACTGAAAAATATAACTATCTAATCATTAACCATAAAAACTATAATTAACTAAAACCAAATAAATAAATAACAAATGCAAAGAAAATAAAAATAAATCTAGGAATAATAAAACTACAAGACATAATCTGCAAAGAGAATATAAAATTACCAGAATTATTCTAAGAATCATAAGACAAATAACTAAGAAGTCTAGAAGAAATAAAATCGCAAATAAAATCAACACAGAAGGTCTAACCGGATTCGGTTGGATAACCAACCGAATCGGTTAGTTTGTAACCAAAACTTTTTTTTTTTTTTTTAATTAAATACTTCCAATACTATCAATTTTACAGAAAATCAAAGAAAATTAAAGAAAATCCACGGCAGCGGCGCCAAAAACTTGATGTGCCCGGTTGGTGCAAGTTTTAAAAATTTATAAACACGATTTAACCGTCTAACCTATTAACACATACGAGCAAGTATACTCGTCCGCAATAGCAAAGTTTGGTAAGTCGAGATCGTCCCAAGGGATTTTGTGTATGAAAGATATTTGTTTAAAAAGATTCCAACAAGAAAGCTTGTCAAGGCTTTCCCCAAATAATTATGTTCTAGCGAAATTCAATAAGAAATATATATATACTTGTGTGTAGTCTATAATCAATCATAAATAGTATTCATGAAGGTTTGGTGTATACTCTTTATATGATGCACAAATCATAAGCAAATGATTCCTCAACCATAGTATGTGTTTGTAAAAATCATTCTAAGAACAAAAACATTTAGGTAATCCTTTCGGTCCTTATCCCATGATTATCCTATAGAAATTCCATTTGTTTGCAACATGTTCTTATTAAAGTTGTTCTTACGAATCTTTCGACCCTTCGTGATGAAAATATTCCTAGTCTTGTTTTAATAAGCAAACATGGTGGTTGTCAATCACCATATCCCCATACTAGTTTGTCACTTCACTTTTTGGAATAAAACACAAGAGAAATCATTTCGGTCCTTTTTCTTAAAACATGTTTTATCAACAAATCAAACCAAGACTAGTATTTTTCCAACAAACTCATTTAAACAAGATCATATGTACATGCATCACATTTTGAGAACACTAATACGATTAACTACATCCCAACACACAAGTATATCCCAAAATTACTCCATGATAATAATAATAATAACTAAACACAAATAGTAACAAAGTAATTCCAACAATTCAAGAGAATAGAATTCCATAACAAAGTTCATAGAATACCTAAACTTTTGTGATTACAAGAATTAGAATTCGTGGATTGTAGCAACCACACGCGTCCAATCACCTAGGTTCACCGCGCAACTCCAAACTACCAAAACAATGGATGAGAATGGTTCCCTCCTTGCTCCTGGACGTTTTTCAGTAAGTACTAAGCTTTTGGGCTGAATAAAATGGTTGGTATTAGTTTAGATGTAAACTAATACAATTTTGGTTGTGTCACACTTAGTATACTAGTACTAGGTTCATTATATAGCCAAGGGTGCTTGCCTAACTGTCCAAAAACGTCCTCAACAAGTAAATATCAAGAAATGATCGGACTCCAATGATTATGGGGAGTTAAGGCAACAATAAATGCGACTTTGTGTAACTGCAGTACGAGAAACCGGATCGGTTTCATCTCCGACCGAATTGGTTTTGTCTTGACCATTTGCCCAGCCGGATCCGGTTACGGGTTGTGACCGATCGGCTGGGTTTGTGTTGTTTTGACTTTTTGTTGACTTTTCTCTTATTCGCTTCATTATTTGCTCTCGCTGATGATTTCCAAGGCAAAACTTGATCTTTCCTTGCCGTAGATACTTAGAAATCATTGCGTTTCTTAATCATTGAATCCAAAAGCTTCCTAGCTCAACTTCCTTCCTCGAGAATCTTCCAAAATGTGCATAAAAACTTCATTTCTTCGTTATTCGCGATACCTGGCTACATATACATACACAATACGCATCTTTGCACTTCTGCAACAGTTATGAGTAAATATAGCCGATTATCATGCACAAAACTAACAATAACGCTACTAAAAACATGTTCATTTTAGGCGTTATCAAGAAGAACAGCCCGTAGGTCTGCATGAGTGATGGTGACTTGTTTGTGATTAAGTGTCACTATCACTGCACTTTGACCTGTGATCCTCAGCATAGAATTCCAGAATTGCTGAATGTAGATTTCCGGTACTGTGGCAGAGTGTGAGAGCATGTTATGGTAGGGATGATTCTTTAGAACATCCACGGCAATCAAGCAGGAAGATTCTGAGCAAGTAAGGGTTTCAAAGTCAACCCTAAGGTTTTTCTTTCCAATCTTTCTCGGATAGCCATTTGGGAAGATATCAGCAATAGTGAGAACCTCAGGTGCATCCACATTCATTTGAGCAGCCATGTCGTGATCTGAAATAACATTAGCCAAAAGAACCAACATATCGAAAGACATAATGTTAGTCAACAGAAGGCCTTATTTTCTAGTTATTGAATGTAAAGTGACAATGATTGTTACGAGTCCTAAGTCACTTGTTTGTCCAATAGTTCAATGACGTCGTGAAATGTTTCGTGAGTTAGTTAAGTTTAAGTTTTAAAGTTTATGTTATCACTTATTGTTCACAACATATCAAACGATTAAGTTTATTAGTGACATTATTGGATTCGTGACGTTATGATTAGTTTATTTACAAGTTTGTACACGTAACAATTCATAATGAAGGTCAATCCAGGCTTAAGCGTAGTTTTGGCAAAGTTAAGCGTAAACAGTAATGACATATGCGTAGACGAAAGCTTACGCGTAGGATCCTAACTTACGCGTAAGAAAAGTTACGCGTAGGAAAGGGGGACCTTAAGCGTAGAGCTTACGTGTAGGCGTATATAAACCTTACGCGTAAGGCTTACTCGTAAGAGTAGACCTTATGCGTAGAGTCACTGTTTACGCATATCCTTCACAGGATACGCGTAGTCCCATTGTAGAACCTTATGCGTAGTAGTTACGCGTAGGATTTCTCTTACGCATAACTTCCTACGCGTAAGGTAATCCTTATGCGTAGAGTAACAAGGACCTTGATTCTGAGTTTTACGAGTAACAAGCCTAAAATAAAACATCATAACATCAATTTTGACACTTAACATTCATTCAATTACAGATTTAAACATAGTTACTCATTTAAACTGTTAGGCGTAGAAACACTTATGCGTAGGTCAAAACCCTAAGGGTTATGAATTACGCATAAGAGTTTTAACCATAGGATTAGCACCAATTCAATTCTGGTAGGTCATTGATGTTATGAGAGTCTAATAACGGAGTTATAACATCTAAATCGTGGTGAATCAAAAATACCCAAACTTTAGAACTTTAAACCCTAATTCCTAATTCTGAGTAAATCAGTGTTTCTGGGTAGTTATAGAACTTGGAAATCTTTAATACAACACAACATGAACATCACACAATAACCTTTTTGACCAAAATCATTCACATTTTAAAATACCCAAATTTTCGCATAAACCCTAATTTTCAAAGTCACTCAATTCGAGTTTCTGGGTTTGTTTTGAGGATAGAAAACATATCATTGATGTTATTAAAGCATTTTGACATTATCTTTTTAACCACAAACACATAACACATGATCATGTGTTCTTACGCATATGCGAAGAACACAAAATTAACCTTATAAGTATTTTTAACCGTTGGATTCGTTTGAAAATCAAAACCAATGTTTAGAAACGTGTTACAAACGCAAAAACACTTACAGATTTATGATCAAAACTTCGGATTTCTTGAGTGAATTCTATGCGTAGGATTAGTAGGTTAGGAGTAATAAATGTGATGTGATAAGTTAGGTGGAAGAGTTTTATTGAAAATGACTTTCATCATTTGACAGTTTTGGTCCCTCCACCTATTCCATTTTCATACAAAGCCTTTTAACTTCCATTTTGGTTACCAAACAAAGATTTTTAGAAAGAAACTTGACGCCACTCCCCCTCGACTTAAGAAATAATGAAAGGTTATAAATTTTAGTCCGAGGAGTGTCATTTAACCAGAAAAGTTTACCACCATTGATAAAAGAAACAACCGGGATAGGATAACATGCAAGTATACAGATGTTTTGAAACAGTTAAGTGAAAATTTTCTCCCCCTCAACACTTGAACGTAAAAATACTGAATTTTGAAAGATTATAGTGTTGAAGGAAGAAATGTACTTGCCATGTTGAAAGAAAAATAGATAGAAGAATATTTTTGTTGTTTTATTAGGTTTTATATTTTTGTATTTTGTTTTTGAAAAAATATTTACAAAAGATGTTTTGGTGTTTGACAGGTTTTTAAGACTGTTTTAAGAGGTCATCCAATTCCTCTTGAGTCAAACACCTCATACCAATCCGGTGGACCAACTCATTAAACCTAGCGGGAGGCAAGGCTCTGGTGAGTAGATCTGCCAATTGGTATTCTGTACCCACAAAGTATAATTCAACAGTACCCTGTTCCATGTGGTCCTTGATGAAATGATAGCGAAGATCAATGTGCTTTGATTTCGAGTGCTGAACTGAGTTACACGAGATTGCAATGGCACTCCGATTTTCGCAGTACATCGGGATTCTGTCAAATACGTAACCATAGTCTTTGAGTTGTGTTCTCATCCATATGACTTGAGCACAACATGCGGACATGGCTACATATTCTGCTTCGGTTGATGACAGTGATGTACAATCCTGCTTCTTTGATTGCCAAGACACCAGTTTATCACCAAGAAATTGTAGAGCTCTTGAAGTACTTTTCCTTGAGTCTAAGCATCCTGCGTGATCAGCGTCTGAAAAAGCGATTAGTTCAAAACCAGAATCCTTCGGATACCAGATCCCCAAGTTAATGGTTCCCTTGATGTATCGGGGGATTCTTTTAGCCTCAGAGAGGTGGGTTTTAGTTGGTCGCGACTGATAACGGGAGCATAGATAAACGGCAAAGACAATATCAGTTCTGCTAGCTGTTAGATACATGAGAGACCCAATAATACTTCGGTATTTGGTAGGGTCAACTAATTTCCCATGTAAATCAGCGTCTAGCTTCTTGGTATGAGCCATTGGTGTGGCATAAGTGTCACAGGTTGTCATTCCAAATTTGTTTAACAATTCAAGGGCATATTTGGACTGACTCAAGAAAATACCACGGGGCCGGGTGATTGATGAACTTGCAGTCCTAGAAAGAACGTGAGTTCACCCATCATGGACATTTCAAAATTTATCTTCATTAGTTTTGCAAAAGCGGTTGAAAACTTTTTATGTGTAGACCCAAAAATGATGTCATCCACGTAAATTTGAACAAATAAGATATGTGCCCCGTGATATTGTATAAAAAGAGTTGGGTCAACCGAACCTTTGGTGAAATTATTAGCAATGAGGAAAGATGATAGCTTATCGTACCATGCCCTAGGGGCTTGTTTGAGACCATAAAGAGCTTTGTTCAGTTTGTAGACATGGTTCGGGCACTCTGGATCAACGAATCCTTCGGGTTGGCTGACATAAACCGTTTCTTTCAGTTGTCCGTTGAGAAACGCAGTTTTGACATCCATTTGAAAGACCGTCATATTCATATGAGCCGCGAACGCGAGAAATATCCGAACAGCCTCAAGACGAGCAACCGGAGCAAAAGATTCTTCAAAGTCGATACCCTCTTCCTAACGATAACCCTTAGCAACTAGACGTGACTTGTTTCGGATTACGTTCCCTTCGGCATCCAATTTGTTTTTCCAAATCCATTTGAGACCAATGACATAGACCCCTGTTGGTCTTTCAACCAGTTCCCATACTTCAAGACGTTGGAATTGGTTGAGTTCTTCTTGCATGGATTCAATCCAGTTGTCTTTTGTCATTGCGCCTTTAATGTTTTTAGGCTCAGATTGGCAGACAGTGAGTGCATAAATGCAATGTTCACCATTTGTGTGAAGACGTTGTCTCGTAACGACTGGTTGATTCGGGTTGCCAATAATATTTTCCAGAGGATGGTCTTTTGTCCATCGATGTGTAGAGGGTTGATGTTGGTATACATTGTGCAGATTCTGAGGATTCAAATGGTTTGTTGAAGATTCCGCGACATCTGGTGCAGCAGACTCATTAGCAAACGGGTTAGAGAACGCATTTGGATCAAAATCCGCAGGTGGGGGTACTTCATTCAGAATATCATCAGCCGGTTCATCATTATTGGAAGCGGTTTGTTCAACTGTTGTGTTGGAGTCAACTGGTGTAGGTGCATCTTCAAAAGTAGTTGTTGTAGCAGGTGTATCAGGTATAGGAATATTATCAGGTTGTGCAGCGGAAATAGCGGATACACCTGGAGCACGTTCATCAATATCGTCACTGAACAGCAGAGCAAATAACCTTTCCATTTGTTGACGAGTGAGCTGGGGGCTTTGTTCAGCTGATGATGGGGGTTGAGGGAAGTTTAAACGGTTGTGACCGGGTTCTAAGCTGTTATACTCAGAAGCCATTTCCGTGAGTTCATCAAAATGAGCATGAATCGTTTCCATCACCTGTTTTGTACGACGATTCCAGATCCGGTAACCTTTAGAATTCTCACAATATCCAATAAAGACTCCAATGTCGGCTTTGGCTTTGAGCTTTCCAAAATCATCACGATCATTATTCGGATAGCAAAGGGATCCAAATACATGAAAGTGTTTGAGATTCGGTTTATGGTTGTGGACAAGCTCGAAAGGTGTTTTGTTGTGGCGTTTTGTGATCATAGAACGGTTTTGAGTATAGCATGCAGTAGATACGGCTTCTGCCCACAAGTAATCTGGAAGTTTAGCATTGATTAACATTGTTCTTGCAGCTTCCACTAACGTTCGGTTTCGTCTTTCAACAACTCTGTTTTGTTCGGGTGTACGTGCAATAGAAGTTTGATGCTGAATTCCCACTTTCTCATAGAATTCACGAAGGGTTTGGTTAACAAATTCAGTTCCTTTATCTGTTCTGATTAGCCTGACGGTGTTGCGGAGCTGAACCTGTATTTTTGTGAGAAAGGTGATGATCATTTGTGGAGCTTGGTCTTTGCTTCGAAGAAAGTAGACCCAAGTCCATCGTGAGTAGTCATCAACAATTACTAAGATGTAGCGTTTGCCATTGATCGTTTGCACGCGCATCGGGCCACACAAATCCATGTGAAGAAGATGAAGCACATGCTGAGAGCTGTGTTCCACCTTTGAAGGAAAATGAGCACGAGTGCTTTTTCCTTGTTCACAGGCTGAGCAAAGGTGATCTTTTGAATACCGGAATCGTGGGAGACCTTCAACTAGTTTGTGTCGAGCAAGGTTGGTGATGGTTTGAAAGTTTAAATGTGAGAGCCGACGGTGCCATAGCCAGGATTTTGTTGATGTTGCCTTTGAAAGTAAGCAGATGGGAGATGAAGCAACCATGTCTTGCATAGAGATAGTGTAGAGACTAGAATTATGCGAGCCAGACATAAGGTCATTTCCTTGTAGATCACGAATGAAACAAGTTTTCTCCCTGAAAGCAACCTCCAAATCTCCATCACAAAACTGACCTACTGAAAACAGATTATGACCTAGGCCTTCCACATAGTAAACCCTGCTGATTTCGATGTTCGCATTGACATAATCTCCGTAGCCCATGATAGCTGCGAAGTGATCATTCCCGAACCTGACAGTGCTAATGAACTTTGCAATAAAGTTTGATAACAGTTTGAGGTTGCCTATCATGTGTCGGGAACATCCGCTATCAACAATCTAGAGAATGATCTGTATCACATGCATTACACACAGACGACACAGATGGAATAGAAGTAGATGTGGAACCCGAAATGTTAGAGGGTTCCGAAGCAGGTATATGAGACATGCACACATTAATGAGTTTAGGCATCCATTTGAATCCTAGTGTGTTATATATCCATTTCTGCCATCTATAACTACTCTTTGCTTTAGTCTTAGTGAATGCGCTAGGTGGTACTACATTCTTAGAAGGTGAAACTGGAGCTACAGTGACAGTAATGTTTGCTTTAGAATCTAAAGAAGGCGGTCTACCAAGCACAGACTTAGAATGATTAGTGGGCCTAAAGGTATTCCGATTCTTAGGATTCCATAAACGAGAGATTATAGCTTTAGCAACACATTTGTCATAACAGTCAGAATTCATACTTTTACGACAAATAACACAAGGTGCATCAGACTGAATATCAAAAGTGCTTAAAGGTTTAGCATTCGTTACATCACTATTTCTATTACATTTGCCAGACGCAACATCTATAGTGGAAGCAACGTGAGTCTTATTCATAGTCCTAGGGTGTTCTTCTACTTTAGCATTCCTTATTGATCTTTTCTTAGGTCGCAACTTCCTATTCTTCGATTGAGTGCTCCTAGGCTGTGAAGTGCGGACGTTTGGAAAAGGCTCAACTATTCCTATTTCAGTAAAAGGAGACACGTTAGCAACTTGTGATTTGGCAGTAGGGATTCTAGGTGCACGATTACTAAGTGTTACCGGTGCTAATCTCTTAATGATGGTTGGCGGAAGTTGTTCATACTTTCCTAACATTTCTCTTAACTTAGAGATAGTGTGAATCAAATCTTGATTTTCAGAACGAATATTACCAGCAAAATTCATGACTTCTCTAGTGTAAGCAAGATAGTGATCAAGTTCGTTGGATGCTTCTTGACGAGTCTTATTGAGTAAATCAAATATGACACCATATTCCTGTTTAACTTTTACAAGTTCTTGTTCATATTTTGAGATTTGACTTTTCAAAGACACGTTTTGAGCATCCAGTTGCTCAATTTTAGGATCAAAAGATTTTGTTTGCAACTGAGCGACTTTCTTTTGAAACCCAAGTTGTTGATTGTGAATATCTTTTTCACACCAATTAAGACGACGTTTTGCATAGGAAAGTTCGTTAAGCAATCGTTCATTTTCAGCTTTTAGAGACTCGATTTGAAGCATCTTATCAGTATTCTCAACAGTTACCACAGAGTCAACATTATCAGCAGAGATATAATCAGATGCAAGTGGCAAAGAATAGAGTAACACAACATTTTGGATATCAGCACAGATAACATCTTTCAAGGGTCGATCAACATCTTTTCTCAACATTTTCTTTTTGCGTTTAGTATTAGAAATAGATGTTTCAGTTTTCTCGAAAACGACCTTCATCACTCCAAGTTCCTTATGAAAATCCTTTTCCCAAGCTAATGCACAACTTTTCAAATTTTTAACATTTGGTAAAAGATTTTTCTGAAAAATGTCTCTTTGTTCTCGCGCTAAAGGCGATTGAAAGTGTTGAACTTTGATTTCAGAATGATGTTCTATCTCATGTTCTAAAGTTTTGAGGTCAGCCATGAAAATATCAAAATATCTAAGAATTTTGCGATTTGCAGGTTTTGAGTTTACTTCACCGATTGAAGGTAAAGGACCATAAGTTTGTGCATAATCTGGTTGGGGATTAACATTAGAAGACTCAGGTGTTTTGATGATAACCCTTGGTGTGTTAGAAGAATCCGTTGGTGTGACGAAAGTGGCCGGTTTTGAATAATTAAAAGGTTTGTTGTAAACAACAGTTTTTAATTTTGATCGACTCTCGTCTTCTGCATCTAATTCCTCTTGACAATGATATTCAACAACACTCATAACAGTATCATTAATTTTATATTATGCACTGGAAACTTCAGGATTTGGTTTGAATGTTTTTAGTGAAAGCTTTGGTTTGTAATCAGCTAGATTTGGTCCAAATCCTTTTGGATTGGGTTTTAAAGTAAACTTTTCAATAGCTGTTACTGATTCACCATGTTTGTAAACAACAGTTTTAAACTCTTTAAGTTTGTTTTGCAAGCCGATAATTTCTTCAAGAAGGTCATCTACCTGATTCGTTGAATGCTTTTTGTATGCGGAGAACTGTTTTTGACAATTTAACAACTCATCCTTAACTTTTTGATTTTTCAAGGTGAGAGCGTTAATTTGCTTTTTATGTTCAAGTTTCAGTTGTTCTATTTCAGACAACAAATCATTCTTCGAAGCGGCTAGATCACGCATCTGTCTCTCTAAATATTTTTCGTTTTGATGAGATTTAGCAAAAGCGGCTTCAAAACCTTTTTCACGATTTTCTTGAGTTTTGAAAAAGTTGAGTTGCATTTGTAAGCATTCAAAATCCTTGGTTAACAGTGCATTTTTGCTTTTTAAGTCCTTATTTAATGCATAACATTCCTCCATTTTGATTTGATGGTCTTGAATTAAACGAGCAAAATCTGGATGAGGCAACAGTTCGGCTTGTTCAACGTGAGTCACCACATTATCATTATTTAGATCCTCAAGTACAACCACGGAGTCAATTTGATTATCAAAGGAAACCATAAGGTCATCTTGATCGTCAAATGTAACTACAAAGTTTATTTGAAAATCGTCAGAATGAGATGTGGATGACTCATTTTGAACAGTCTGAGCCGTGCCGGATTCAGATATTGGCGTAGATATGAGTTCAGATATGATGATGGTTTGTTCGGGTACCTGAGACAAGCCATCAGTGTCATATACTGGGCCTGTTTCACTCATGTGTAACTCATGCATATTAGCCATCAACATAACAGCTGCATTGGCCTGCAAGTCCTCCATATCATCATCTGAGTCTGCATCTGCCATAAAGCTCTGTTCTTTGTTTGTGAGAGATCCACCAGCTTCATCCTTAAGAGCCAAAAGAAGAGCCTCTTTGAAATAAGCACTGCCCCTAGTCCTTGGTTTTGGGCATGCATTAGCCAGGTGTCCCTTCTCATTGCAGTTGTAGCATCGAAGACCATTCAACCCATTCTGAGCATTTCCCTGTTCCACCACTTGAGCTCTGTTGTTATTCCTACCCATTGCATTAAACCCTTGACCACCTCCCATTTGACGACCATAACCACGATTCTGAACTTCAACTCGTCCATTGTTCACAACAGCCTGATTTCGTGTATTGGATGAGGAACGAATACGATTGTTGGATTTGTTGGTATAACGGCTAAAAGCATTAGCAATCATAACAAATCCCTGTTGCAATGCTTCGAACGGATCGGATTCCTCATTAGTGTGACTATGAAGTGCTTGATCATTGTTGTTGTTGTAAGGAACCAATTGATTTTGTTGAGGTTGTTGTGATTGATCGTTTGGCGTGACTGAGGCAGTTGGTTGAGTTGTTTGTTGAGGAGGATAACTTTGTTGAGCATATAAGGCAAGTTGTTGATTTTCCGGATGTGTAGGTGGAGCAATTTGAGCACGGAGAATCCTTTCCCGATCAACTTCCTTTTCATGAGGCTTCAAGTAATCATACAACAATCCATATGTAGAATGATGCATATTCTTCGCTTGACGGAGAAAGATGACATACTTCTCCCATTCAGGACCAAGACTACTCAGGAACTTAGTATTCACTGAAATTCTTGGCATGATGATGTTGTGTTTATCCAAATCATTGATGATGTCTGAAAATCGATGATGATAAGACTCTAGTGTCTCTCCAGGTTCAATCATGAAGTGTTCATAAGCCAAGTAAATTTTGGATTCCAAATCCTCCTGATTGAGTACCGATCCTTCCATATGAAGATGAATGTGGTCCCACATTTCCTTTGCAGTCTTTTGAGCATCAACACTTCGAAGAATTGGGTTAGGTAATCCTAAAAGGATATATTGCATTGCAAGCTCATCTGCTTCATAGTGTAGAAGTTCTTGAGGATTCAATTCTGCAACAGTAGCAATGTTCATTTGTTCATCTCTTGGTGGAATGGCATTTGGATCTCCGGGTACAATGACAATAGGCATCTCAAATGGACCTTCCAAGATAACCTTCTTTAAGAACTTTCCATGTGGCTTCTTCAGATCACAAAACCTAAAGAACCTTATCACCCATTGATCGTAGTTTCCTGGAGTGAGCATTGGAGGTCTATCAAGTGATCCAGCCTCATGAATTGATTGTTGGCTGCTTAAAGCTTCACACATCTTTGCAAACCAAGTGGGTTCCTTCATAGTGTTCCTTGATGGATGTTGATTGAAGTCATTTGTGTAGGGTTGAACTTGAAGACTTGGCGGTGGTTGAACCATTTGTGGTGGAGGAATTGCTCCAAGTTGTGGAGTATGTTGTTGATTAAATTGTTGTTGATAAATTGCTTGTTGTTGATTCCATTGTTGATGTTGTGGACTTAGTTGTTGTTGTCGTTGAGGATAAGTGTAAGGGAAATAGTTAGAGTATGGTGGTTGAGACATTTAGAAAAACTTGTGTTGGTAAAAATGGATCTTTGTAGTCGAATGAACCTTTGTTGAAGAAGTGTCCTTAGGCGTAGAAATCACAATAATCCAAGTAGCACTTATGCGTAAAAACACCAACGTTACGCGTAACAATTAGAAGTTACGCGTAGAATTTAGCTTACGCGTAAGTAGGAAAAAGACGCTAAAGTTATGCGTAGACAAAAGTTAGGCGTAGAAAGTTAGGCGTAGGATTATCTTATGCGTAAGACTAGGCTTAGGCGTAAGAAAAATCTTATGCGTAGGATTTCTACGCGTAAGCTTATGCTTATGCGTAATTTTAGGGTTTTATCCCAAGTGATCTTTTACACTTCACAGTGCAAAAGATATCCAAAGTCGACGTATTTTCAGGCTTATCCAAGCAAGAAAACACGGAGTAAACCAAGAAAACGAAGATCAAACCAAGGAAATACTTACGCGTAGTTTTAGGGTTTCACTACGCGTAGATCTACTCGTAAATTGGATATTGCTCAAAGATGTTTCTAAACCAGTTTTTGTGTGATGAAATAGCTTCAAGATCACCAAATAACACAAGGATGTGAAATTTGTTGAACCAAACCTTCTAAAACAGTTACGCGTAGAACTATACCCACGAATAAAAACTAGCTCAAAAACAATGATCCACGCATAAAGTTCCGAACTTTTTGCCAAAAACAAGTAGTTTAACACCTTAAAACGTTGAAAGTACAAGAATCTTGGATTAAAAAGTGTAAAAAAAAAAGTTTTTAAGCGAAGCAAAGAATAAGTAATCTTTACGCTTAAGACCCAAAACCAAAATCTTCAAAACAAAAGTGTGCACCCAACTATTTGGCGATTGATACCACTGTTAGGTCACTAGATTTACAACACAAGTAATATAGAAAGAGATAAGGCGATTGAACAAGATCCAAACACACACACACGATAAAGTAAGACCGGTTACGCGTAGAGTATGTGATGAGAGAATAACTTGAACAACCAACCTTCAAATGAAGGTTTACAAGAGTATTTATAGGAGGAAAGCTAGGGCAACACTCCTAGTTTCCATCTTTTCCTTAATGGACTAAGGCCTAGGCTCATGGGCCTTCTACACAAGCCTATGGCTAATTACAAACATAAAGACCATAATAAAGCTAACTATTACATATTAATTACTAACACTTGATTATGGTTTAGGAGTGATTCCAACATATCTCCAAATCCTATTCTTTTCATTATGTCAAGAAGAAATCTCCAATTCAAGCTGTCATAAGCTTTCTCAAAATCAACATTGAAGATTAATCCTTTCGCTCGATTATTCTTCATGTATTCCACCGCTTCATTTGCAACTAACACACCGTCAAGAATGTACCTCCCTTTGATGAAGGCATTTTGCACGTCTCCACCACTTTTATCATCAAGTATATTATGCATATGTATAACAAAACATTTCTTCAAAAACTAACTTACATAGAGATTAAATTTGTATCCTGGCCTAGTCACTAGGGTGATACCGTTGACCGATTTGGCGCAGATATGTCTCACTACATAATGCTTGATGATCGATGTCATTTTAAGCTACGCTATTTGTGGTCTCCAAAGATCGATTGTTATAATTGGATGTCGAAGAAAAGGGTTTTGGAGTTTCAGGGTTTTCCTTTTCTTGGAGTTGTATATTTTAACGAAGAAGAAGGATTGTGTAATAAGAAAGAGACAAGGCGATTTATTCTGTTTTCTTTGATCTATTTATACATGTGAATACTATAAAGTTAAGGGTTAATCATTTGAAAATTTATCATACTTGATACTTTCGTAAACAGTTAATCACTTAAAATTCATTATACTTATCAATAATTTAAATAATTTAACGGACTTGTCAATAACTAGTTATATCACAAATTTGGATTTTAAAATTTGCGATGGTGGTTTATGTTAAACCCATTATTTAACTAATTTTTTTCAATTCGGATATCCGAAATTTCAGATAACAGTTTTATATATATCTAAATATCAAAAAATCTATAATTTATAGAAAACTTTTATATAAGTTCCAAAACTGACATTTCATAAAACTCAGCTTTTGAATAAATTGGGCTAATAACCTATTAAAGCATCATACTTGTCACAAATATCAGTTCGATGTAGCGAACAAAAAAAAATACCTCTTTTAGACGTTAAAGTCGACATTGTTGTCTTCAATTGAGTATTATGACCATTTTACCCTTCCAAATTACATAAATGGTCCCTGTGGGTTTGAAAAAATTGCATCCATCGTCCCTAGGCTAAATTATAAAAATTGTCCCTGTCGTTTGAAAAAATTGCGTCCATCGTCCCGCTTCTCTTCCAATGACAAACCTCTTTTCTTCGTTACTGAGATCATCATGAACATGAATTGAAATGTTCAATAACAGAAATCACAAAATGAAGGTGAGAAAAAAAAATCTTTTGTTCAATAATAGTAATCATTTTTATACTTATAATAAAATTAGGAGAAGAAGAATACCAAGAGAAAAAGGGGTTTGGATGATGCAGCGGATGTTAAATCATGTCAAGAAAACACGATGCCTTAAAAATGGTAAGCCGCTAATAAGCAACAAAATAAGGCTAAGAGTTGAAACAAAGCCCACCGTGTTGCATACTAGAAATATGTCGTATAAAATTGGATAATTGTATTCCATGATAGCGTATCCAGCCTTCTTAAGTCGATTATTATCAAGTGAGTCTCCTTGCCAAACGCCACTCGGGGGATTAACACCTGCTTGAAAGGCCATAGTTGCAATCAACGACGCCACAACCATTAACGAGTTTTTCTTCTTGTCTAGCCAATCTTCATGGTTTGTTGAACCATCTTTTGAGTGATGATATGCTAATCTGTCTAACCCCATATTAAATCTTGAATTTGTGGGAATCTGATTGACTAAACCATGTGGTTTTGCCTCAACAGCTCCTGCTCGTGTTAGTGATAGCATAATTTGTTGATATGTTAAATCTCTTGGAACTTGAGCCAGTATATCCAACGGTGTTTCTCCATTCATGTTTGTAGAATTCACTGCTATCTTCGTATCAAGAAACACCCAAATCAATTAAACCCCTAAATCATATCAAGAAACACCCAAATCAATTAAACACCCAAATCAATTAAACCCCTAAATCATATCAAGAAACACCTAAACAAATATCAGTTCGACACCCAAATCAAGAAACACTCAAATCAATTAAACCCCTAAATCATATCAAGAACCAAACCCCTAAAAGATGGTGGCAACGAAGGTGAGAAAAAAGGCAGTGGTAGCGGTAGTGGTGGTGAGAAAAAGGGTAAGGGTGGCGGCGGTGGTGGTAATGACGGTGAGGGGAAAGGTGGTGGTCAAAGGATGCAATTTTTGGACAATGGAGTATACTGAAGTGGACAATAAAGATAAACTAGTTTTATGGATTCAGGGATCATGGATGCAATGATACCTTTGGACAATGGATGCAATTTTTTAAAATTCAAGGGTAAAATGGTCATCACAATTTTGTATTTTATCATTGTTACTCAATTGAAGACAACAATGTCAACTTTAATGTCTAAAAGAGGTATTTTTTTTATTCGCTACGTCGAACTGGTATTTGTGACAAGTATGATGCTTTAATAGGTTATTAGCCCGAATAAATTCTAATTAAATTTTCGGATATCCGAAATGGATATTGTTTGAACACCCACAACCTAAATTTAAAAAAGTAAGTTGAATGTTTTGTCAAAAAAGAATAAGATTACATAACATGCATATAAAGATGTGAGAATGTATATGAAATACAAGTTCATATTATTGATCATACAACTAACGTAAAAAAAAATATTTGTACATGAATGAAAAAAAAGAAGTATATAGAATGCTCTTGCATTAAAATCCTTTGCAAAATTTTCACGTGCTGCCATTTTCACCTTTAAACTCTGTCATGCAAAATCCACAAGCGAGTTTGTAATGGGTAAGTCTAAATACACCAATATTATTAGACAATAATTGTGTGTTTGACTTTCCAAAGATGCAAAATTGCATATATATCCTTTGCATGCGTAAAAGTTATTGTACTATGTGCATCAAAAACTTGTAAGAAGGATATATATGAAATTATTCACCTTTGAAGGGATATATATGCAATTCCCCCTTTTATTTTATTGATTTCCTTGCTTCATTAATATCAATAATAATAATTACGTAAAACTTTTCATCTTCTGTCATATTTTTCAATTTTCACAACTCTTGACTTTCACTTTATCTCCAAAACTCTACACCCACCATTAGTGACCAGTCCACCACCTCAGTACCACTTCACAAATTGCAAAAACCTCATTTTAACCAAAGATTATACAAGCCAAATATATAAATTAAAAAAAAAAAAAAAAAAAAAAAAAGACCGACCCACATGAAACTCAAAAAACGTGGTTTTCTCCAGTGACATGGATGTACCCGTCTGACATGACGGCGGTGGTTCCCCGGAGTATTTCCGGCGACATGGAAGAAGATGGTGGTAGTTTATGGCCGTGATTTACGGCGACATGGTGGTTAGCAGCAGAAAAAGTCCATGAACAAGATGTGTGGACTAACAACGCCGTGTTTTCGAGTCACATGGGAGAACACGATGGTGATTTCTTATTGTGAAAAGGATGTTGTGAGATGGAGAGTTGCAAGGAAGAAAAAGAGAATAAAAGTGAAAGTAACTATTCGTAATAAGGTTATTTAGAGTTTTAATAAAACTTTTTAGTCTTTTAGTTTTCCAATGCATAAAAGCTGAGAATAAAGAACGGTTTATGTTTTCAATGTAGTTGACCAGATAAAAACTTCGATGCATATAGTAGCACCCTTTGTAATTGAGTTCAGATACAAATATTCAATAATTAATATACAATGATTGATATAAGCATATTAACATCAAATATATTATGCATATGTATAACAAAACATTTCTTCAAAAATTAACTTACATAGAGATTAAATTTGTACCCTGGCCTAGTCACTAGGGTGACACAGTTGACCGATTTGACACAGATAGGTCTCGCTACATAATGATTGATGATCGATGCCATTTTAAGCTACGGTATTTGTGGTATTCGAAGATCGATTGTTAGAACTGAGTGTCGAAGAAAAGGGTTTCGGCATTTTGACGTTTCAGGTTTTTATTTTTCCTAGAGCCGTGAATTTTAACGAAGAAGAAGGATTATGTATTAGGAAAGAGACAAGGGAGTTTATTTTGTTTTCTTTGATCTATTTATACACATAAATGCTATAAAGTTAAGGGCTAATCAATTGAAAATTTATCATACTTGATACTTTCGTAAACAGTTAATCACTTGAAAATTTATTGAAAATTCATCATACTTAATCACTTAAATATTCATTGGAAGACCATCTTTTTTACAAGTTTGAAATCACTTTTGTTAACAGTTTACGCAAAAATTTAGACCAAGTTATCTAAAAGATAAAGATTTTCCAAAGAGATAAATACATGGTATTGGAGTTGTCTCATGGTTTTTTTTATGCCTAGAGCGAAAATATGAAATGAAACATTTTCGACAATGATTTTTTGGTGTTAGTATAAATAATTTAAGGGACTTTGTCAATAAATGGTTATATCGCAAATTTGGATTTTACAATTTGCGATGATGGTTTTATGTTGGACCCATTATTTAACTAAATTTTTTCAATTTGGATATCCGAAATTTCGGATAACAATTTTATACATACAAATACCAAATATCTATAATTTTTAAAAAACTTTTATATGAGTTCCAAAACCGACATTTTATAAAACCCAACTTTTTAATAAATTCTGAAAAAAAATTCAAACCCAAAATTTCAAATACTTGTAATCTTTATATTCCCATCAGCATAATGAACATTTATATCCTTGACACAAACGCCTTCTCGTTTTGTTCTAAATTTCTTGGATTTCACTTTAATATCTTCGACATTCAATTTTGATTCTAAAATCGACCTTTTGTTTTCATGATTGCTTTTGCTGCAGGACCAACTTGTCTTTTTTGGTAACATGTCATAATGAGTAAATAAGAAAAATGTACTAGCTAGTTAATAAAGGGTCACACTATTGCTACGGGGTCTACCCCCTAGGATGCATAAGGGGTCTATTGGGAGGGTACTGTAGCAACAGTGCACACAAGCAGATTTTGCAGATTTTGTCCCCTTTTTTCTTTTTCTTTTTTGTCTTTTGCTGTTTTTTTTTTTGTTTTTTTTGTGTCATATTGCTGGTTTGGGTGGGTTTATTTTGTCCCAAAAATATATTTTTTGTCCAAGGATTGCACAAAGCAGTTTTGTCAAGTTTTTTTTGTCCAAGTGCATTAGCACACAAGCAGATGCACAAAGCAGTTTTGTCCAAGTTTTTTTGTCCAAGTGCATTAGCACGCAAGCAGATTGAATACAGGCTCAGATTAGAGTTCATCATCGCCAAGTTTTTTTTGTCCAAGTGCATAAGCACACAAGCAGATTGGACACAGGCTCAGATTACATCATTGCCTAGTTTTTTTTTTGTCCAAGTGCATAAGCACACAAGCAGATTGCACACAGGCTCGGATATGAAGGTTGCAAAGTGATTAAAATATCACTTTGCCGTGCCGTTCGGTTATAAAACCAATCGTCATAGCCTTATTTGAAAAAAAATTGTCCAAGTGCAGCAGATTTAGAAAAGTGTTAGGCTCGGATATGAAGGTTGCAAAGTGATAAAAAAATCACTTTGCCGTGCCGTTCGGTTATAAAACCAATCGTCATCGCCGTTTTTTGAAAAAAAATTTTGTCCAACTGCAGCAGATTGCACACAAGTGCACAGATCAGATTGCACAATACCAGATTGCAACCAAGTTAGATTGCCCAAGTGAAACACATGTTTCACAATGTTAACAAGCAAGTACCAAAAGCAAAAGTAAGATTCCCAAACTGCAGGAAGTCACAAGTGAAACCTCCCATGTGTAGGATTGGTAGGTAGTCACAAGAAAGTCACAAGTCACAAGTGAATAGTCACAAGTGAATAGTCACAAGTGAAGAATCTCAATATATTCAGCCTCAAACATCACCAAGTTACAACATCACAAACTCACCATCATACAAACATCATCAAGTTATTTATACGGTGGCTATAATTTTAGTGAAACACAAGCTGCAAGTGAAAGCCGCAACTAACAAACCACAAAGAAACCTCAAATATCTCAGGCTGCCGATATGTCTCAATCACCAGAGGTAACAATTTTATACATTAATAATAGAGATAACATTAGGCTCAGATTAAGTTTCACATATTATCATATATGGCTGCAACATCAAAGGTTGCAAAATAAAAAAATAAAAAAATTTGCTGTCCATTCGGAAATGCCAAGCCAAAATCATATTTATCATATATGGCTGCAACATCAAAGGTTGCAAAATCATATTCAGCATTGCCTTATCTCAGTTTTTTTTTTTTAAATAATTTTCAAATCAGCTTACAGTAACAAACTGCTTATCAAGCATATAAGCAGTTTGTTATATAAAATTGTAGCCACAGTATGAATAACCCCACCTGTAACGTACTATTGGAACGGGGTCTAATTTGAGCCTGTGTGCAATCTGCTTGTGTGCAATAAGCAGTTTGCCAGGAAACCACACAGAGCCTGTGGACTGGGGTAGGCCAGAGCAGGTATTCATACCACTCAATGGTGGCAGATCAAGGTGTTAACCTACCCTTTTGCACCCACAAAACTCAGGCAGTTTCAATAAGCACAAAAGCACATTTTTATCATAAGCACATAAGCAGTTTCCCAAGAAACCACACAGAGCCTGTGGACTGGGGTAGGCCAGAGCAGGTATTCATACCACTCAATGGTGGCAGATCAAGGTGTTAACCTACCCGTTTGCACCCACACAACTCATGCAGTTTCACATAACATCACATAATCACCCGCTCACATAAGCAGTTTGTAACTGCTTTTACCATAGGGTTTATTACAGATCCATTAAATTAAACCCACAACTTACCCAGAAATGATACAAACATCACAAACTCACCATCAAAGAACCCAGATATCCAAACCCTAAACCAAAAAAAATTAGGCGTTATTTATTTTTATTACAGATCTATTAAATTAAACCCACAACTTACCCAGAAATGATACGAACATCACAAACTAACCATCAAAATACCCAGATTTACCAAACCCTAAAAAAAATAGGCGTTTTTTATTTTTTTTACAGATCCATTAAATTAAACCCACAACCTACCCAGAAATGATACGAACATCACAAACTCACCATCAAAGTACCCAGATTTACCAAACCCTAAAAAAAAATATGTGGTTTTTATTTTTTTTACAGATCCATTAAATTAAATCCACAACCTAGCCAGAAATGATACGAACATCACAAACTCACCATCAAAGTACCCAGATTTACCAAACCCTAAAAAAAATAGGCGTTTTTTATTTTTTTTACAGATCCATTAAATTAAACCCACAACCTACCCAGAAATGATACGAACATCACAAACTCACCATCAAAGTACCCAGATTTACCAAACCCTAAAAAAATAGGCATTTTTTTTTACAGATCCATTAAATTAAACCCACAACCTACCCAGAAATGATACGAACATCACAAACTCACCATCAAAGTACCCAGATTTACCAAACCCTAAAAAAAAGGCGTTTTTTATTTTTTTTACAGATCCATTAAATTAAACCCACAACCTACCCAGAAATGATACAAACATCACAAACTCACCATCAAAGTACCCAGATTTACCAAACCCTAAAAAAAAATAGGCGTTTTTTTTTTTTTTTTTTACAGATCCATTAAATTAAACCCACAACTTACCCAGAAATGATACGAACATCACAAACTCACCATCAAAGAACCCAGATTTACCCAAACATCACAAACTCAACATCACAAACTCACCATCAAAGAACCACAATAGCAATATCACCACAACATAACCAACAATACCACGATCTAATATGTTTTTAGATCTAAATCTAAAAACTTTTAGAGAGATAGAGATAGTGAGAGAGAGGAACAGAGTTGAATGAATGAGATAGTGAGAGAGAGAGAGGACAAGATATCAACTCAAGACAGAGAAAACGCGTACGCGTACACGCCTTAATAACCACACACGTATACTCTTTATATAATTATTAATAAAAGTATTAATAAAAGTTTATAAGAAAATGTGTATTAGAAGTAAAAGTATTAATAAAAGTTTAAAAGTTTATAAAATTGTGTATTAGTTTTAAAAGTTTGTATTAGATTTAAAAGTATTAATAAAATTGTGTATTAGTTTTAAAAGTATTAATAAAACTTTGGTAAAAAATTATTTATAAAAGTATTAGTTTTATAAGAAAATGTTAAAAATGTAAAAAGTTGTATTTTTTATAAAAGTTTGTTAAAAATGAAATTTATTAAAAATGTACAAATTTGTATTTTTTATAAAAGTTTTTAAAAAATAAAAGTTATAAAAGTTGTTGTGTTTTTTATTTTTCAGGCTTTCCGTTTTCACGAGGAAGTATCAGAGGATTGCCCATTTATCATAATGACCTTTGATTAATTCATTGTTTTTTTTTCCAGCTATCGCTGAGTATCTGGATAACTGGCTGCGAGATTACAGACACATGTTTGTCTCGTACATCACCGATGAATATCGCTCCTTTGGCCAGACAACAACGTGTAGAGTTGAGGCTCACCACGCGTTGTTGAAATTATATTTGGGCGGCACACAGTCCAATTTAGACAGGTTGTTGAGTGCAATCGATAAGATTGTATTTGCGCAAGAAAATTCGATAAAAGAGAGTTTAAATAGAAGCATCGGTGAGAAAATAAATGATTGTAATTTTCTACTATTTCAAGAATTGTGGAATAAAGTTTCTCACCATGCTTTCACACTCATGCACAAAGAACTCCACCGGTCTATCACCGTAGAAGATTGTAGCCATAAGTTGCGTACAATTTACGGACTGCCATGCTTTCACGAGATGCAATACTATGTATATCATGGTAAGTAAATTTATAACTATCAAGTTGTTTTCCCCATTAATATCAGTGATTTACGGGCGTCATTGTAATATACCACTTTTAATGATTTCAGGACGCCCCATTCCACTGGAAGAACTTAATATTTTTTGGAGAACCCTACATGTTCCGTGGCCTAATATCAATAGGCCACCGCCTGAAGATGGCTCTTCCAGTAATGATGATGATGATGATCATCATCATCATCATCATGATACTTCGTTTAGAGATGACATTCGACAATTCAGGAATGTTTTTACCAAAGCATCGTCGTTTGTCAAGAATAATATGCTAACGAAGTTGAGATCGATATACCAACCTGCATCTGATGACACACGAGAACCTGTTATTCATAAAAATACCCGTGGACGTCCGAGCGCAAAGGACAAAATGGGCAAGGCTACACAAGTCCCAGACTTGAATGAAGTCCCGGACTTGAATGAAGTTCCAACCGTAAATCACCGAAGAAGCACCGCTACAAGATCTACACAAGTCCCGAACTTCAACAAAGAACCTGCCCGACATAGTTCTTTCACGGGTCCTAGTGATCATCCAAAAATAAGACACAGGTTGTACGATGGAGATGCAGAAAGCGAAATGTTTATGGGTGTGCTTCCAGTCCTTTGGCATCCATACATAATCAGTATATATAATGTGGTGGGTGACGGAAATTGTGGGTTTCGGTGCGTTGCCCATGATGTTTGGGAACAACAAGATTTGTGGCGCCAAGTTAGGCAGATGTTATTGCAACAGATGGACCTACATTGGCAGGTTTACATGGGTTTGTGGGGGGAAGATGGTTTTAACGAACTTCGCCGTACAATAGACTGGTTCGGACATGGAAATGCACCGCCTGATCGCTACATGGAAATGCCAAACACGGGGTTGGTTATTGTAGATGTATTTAGACGACCCGTTGCACTTATATCTCTCAGGGGTTGGAATACGTGTTTTCCGCTTATCAGTGGTCCAGACTTCTCACAAAGAACTGACCCCCTTGTGATAGCCCGTGTGGGGGACGAAGTAGGTCATTACATTGTTCTGACGCTAGACGAAGATTCTCCACTTCCGCATCTCCACCCACAATAGAGGAGGCACAGATCCGAAGCTGCATCCCAGTGGGAATCATTATATAGGGATCGACTAACATAGTGACTGATTACTGATTCATGTTGTAAATAATTATAAACATAGTGACTGATTACTGATTTATGTAGTAAATAATTGATTAATGATTTATGTTGTAAACATAGTGATTGATTACTGATTTATGTTGTAAATGATTGATTATTGTTTATATTTAAATTAATAATAACATTGTAAATGATACATGTTTTCTGTTGTAAATGATTGATTACTGATTTATGCAAATTCTTTTGTCAAGTGGGCCAAGGAAATCCTTTCTGGTGTCGATGTAATAGAGGATTTATTATAGAACGATCCTTTCCGGGCCGACCGTATTATGCATGTCCTCTTTCAGTGGTAAATAATCATACGTTTGCTTAGGGGTTTTATGTAAATAATTTGTTTGTTAAAAATACGTTTCTTATTATTTTCTTAACATGTAACAGCCAGGTACAAATGACTATGGGTGTCGATACTTCAGTTGAAAAGATGAATTTGAAAGACGGTACTCATGTCGAGCCTCATCTTCAACGCAGTGCTCAAACTGCGTTGCTAAAGATAATGAGATCAAGCTGTTGAAGACAAAAATAAAGACGCTGGAGATGGAGTTAGAATTGGCAAGGAATCCTGAGGATCACGCTTGTCAGTCGGGTGCAAGGCTCCATGATCTTTTAAACGAGATGAATAATCTTCATATGTAGTAGATGTTGGTGTATTTAAATAATATGTTAACGTTGACGTTTAATTTAATAATAAAAGTTGTTGTTGCAGTTATTTAATGTGGTAATATTTAGCGTGCTATTATACAAACTAAATAATTATACATGTACAATATATTATTATACACACACTCATTATTATACACACACTTATTATATACATTATTATACACTCACTTATTATACACACACTTATTTCTATCTAAAAAAAAAAAAAAAAAAAAAAAAAAAAAAAAAAAAAAAAAAAAAAACTTTGACGTTTAATTAAATAATAAAAGTTGTTGTTGCAATTATTTAATGTGGTAATATTTAGCGTGCTATTATACAAACTAAATAATTATACATGTACAATACATTATTATACACACACTCATTATTATACACACACTTATTATACACACACTTATTTCTATTTAAAAAAAAAAAAAAAAAAGACAAAGGCAAGGGGACAAAAAGTACTATGTTGTCATAGCTGTCATAGCCACCGTATGAATAACTCATGCCTTAATAAATTGTCATAGCATACACTGCATATAGGAGAGTCGGCTGACCTAATCTTCTCAAAAAGTTGTACTAACCTACAGCAATAACACTACCCACCAAGCAAGCTTCTTCTTATATTAGATCAAGATCAAATACATACCGTCTAGTTAGTTGGTCTTTATCGCACTCCGAACACGTTGCAGAATACGAACAAGATCGTAAAACAGTGAGAAGTCCAAACATGTATAACTCTCGGTTAGTGTTGCAGTCGCTATAGTTACATTTCTAAAAAGTTTGTTTTAAAGAATGAAGCCTTTCTCCCAGGCTAAGCCCATATGTCTGAGTGAGATTCAACGGGTACCCAAGCATCCAGACGCCGCTTTGAGGTTTTGAGATGCAAATTGGTTAGACAACTTCATGTGTAATAGCAGTTCGACTTGATTTAGTCATTAGTGAATAAGCACCGTGAAGTAATTAATTTGGATCCTAAAGATAACTTGATTCGCTCCTAAACAGTCAAGTTTAGTTACACAAGCTAGCCACTTGTGAATGGCTAACCGTAACAAACTTCAAACAGTCCAGAAACAAATGCAATGAAGTCCAGGAGAGTATAGTGTTTCCCCAGGTCGTTAAGTCCCAACGAGCCGTGCGAGAATAATCAGACGTGTAGTGATCGAGAAGATTTTGAATGAGAAAAGGGTTTGATTGATTATACCCTAAGAAAGAGTTTATAAACTACAGGGCTTAAATGAAAATTAAAGGAGATTAAAAAGATAAACTATATTAAATAAACGCTATCACTATTTTTAAACTGATTTTTTTGATTTTTCTTTTATAAAATTTAAATTAAAAACTACGTGACGTATACAATAAAATGTGAACTGAAGCAATATTAATCCTAAAAATATGAAAATGATATTTTTACAAACCTAGTGATAAAATAAAATTTTAAGAAAAATAAAATTATTTTTATAACTATTTATCTAGTTATTATTAATTAAAAACTAATTTTAACTATTTAATAATATCCTAAAATACAAGAAAATATGAAATAAAGCTAGAAAAATAAAATTATGACTTGGAAAAATCTAAAATAACAAAAAAGAATTTTCAAAACTATTTTTATATTTTTCTGATTATTTTTCTATTTTCTATGAATTTTAAACTATTTAAAACAAATTAAATTACTAAAAATTACAAATTAAACTATGAAAAATCTGGAAAAATAATTTTTTTACTTTTTATATTTATCTTAACCTAAGAAAAATGAAAAATTATTTTTTTGAACTTTTTCTGAATTAATTGTATTAAAAGCTAATTAAAATGGCCTAAAAACTGTTTTTAATTAAGAAAAATAGCAAACTGACCTAGAAAAATGTGAAAAATTCAGGAAAACTCTAAAATAATATTATGAATCTAGGAAAAATAGAAAAACATGGGCTTGTGTGAAGAAATATGAGACTGCAATGTAAGTGCTATTGTAATAAGCACAAGGTTCAAAATGGGCACCAAACTGTTACAGAACCTCTAATAAGCTATAACTACTAAAAATCAACAAGCTACAACTGACCTAAACCTCTGAATTACACAATGCCATGATTTGACTGATTTGAGTTAAGATGCTAAAACAGATTTGAGTGTACTACTTTGAGCTTAAGCACCAGCTACTCAATAAGCTAAAATTGAAAAACAGAAGTGGGAACCTCAAGAAGACCTGGCTAGCTATGTTTAAACCAAAGATGAGCCAAAGATAAGCTCTTATGAGCTTGTTGCAAGCTCTGCAAGATACTGATAAAACTCAGTATTCACTGAGTTTTGTGAGCAGGGCAAATAAGCCCTGATTGATGAGCTTATTTGAAGCTTTTACAAAATTACTAAAATTATGCAAAAATCATTATAAGAAACTTGACCAGCTGAACTTTTTAAAATCAAAAGTCTCACATGATTTGACCCAGAAATGACTTAATTAAAAATCAACTTAGGTTGGCTTAAAACTGGATTTTCACTGTTTTGACTTTTGAAGCAGTTGTGAGAACTTTGACTTTTATGAGATTTGGGCTCAATTTGTGGACTGATAATGATGTTATAAGATGAAATGGAACTATTGCAACCTATGTCTAAGAATTCTAAGCACAAAACAAATGTTTGCTTTTGGAAAACTCTAACAGATAAGCAGTTAAGACATTTGAGGTGTAATTTTGACTTAGAGCTTTTGCAGGTGCAATTTAAGGACATATATGAATGTAAATGAGTTAAACAAACCTAGAATGACAAATCTTACCCACTGAACAACCCTCAAACACAGGTTAACTGCATAATCCAAACACCACTTTTGAAACTGTTTTGAACTAATGACTAAGCAAACTAATTAGTTATCTCATTTTACCACTTATCCTAAATCTAATATCTTAATTACTACTAATTAAACATGTCCAAGCTATTTAATGACCACAGTTTACAAACACAAACATAAACTGCAACTGAGTGAAAAAATGAAAATGAGAATCAAACTTACAAGTGCTCCAGCTGATATTACAGCTTAAACCAAACCCACACTATGCTAAACTAGTCTAATCCAACCCAAATCCATCTCTGCAACACCCCATGTCCATTTCCAAACTGCTTGAACCAAATTGTGCTGCACAGTTGACTTATGTTGACTTTTTACCAAAGTTGCTTAGAACTATGTTTCAAGCTTACCTCAAGCTATAATAGGCTTAGATAAGCTTGTTTGAATGATAAGGAAGCTTATTGAAACTTGGACATAACAATTGGAATTTGAATTTTTGCAACAGTGAACCATATAACTTGAAATGTTAATACAATTTGAATTGCCACTTGAAAACAGTTTTAATACACTTAAACAACTTAATTGGATACAATGAAACCAAAAATTACAGTTTAAAGCTTAATTAAAGACATAAAATTAAAATACGACATACAAGGAATTTAAAAAACTAACTACTCTTTTATCTTCCTTCTTCTTCTCTCTTTTATACACCAGAACAGTTCCTCTCTCTCCTCTGAGTGTATCCCAGCTGAAATCTTGGCCATTGGATGTCTGGAGCCCATATTGGCCGTTTGATCATTTTGGCGGGAAAAGCCAATTTGACCTGTGGGCTCTGAACTAGCTGCTAGGGGGGGTGGCATTTATTGTGGTGTGTTGGGTTGGTGAATATGATGATGAGGGGGAGGGAAAGGTGATGGGAGAGTGCCTGAATTTGCAGTCAAGTGGGAAGGAGATAAGCCATGGTGGGAGGGAAAGGATAAAGTTTGACCGGGTGTTGACCAAAGGTCCAAAATGGGTAATGACAGGGGGGTCAAAAAGGGTATAAATGGCAGGGGTCAAGGGATTTTGACAAGGCTTGGTTTAGTAAATGATAAGGACCTCTCTTGTAATTCTGAAATCTTAAAGGACCATTTCTGCCAATTCATCAAAGTTGTCACAAGGACCAAAACTGACAAGTTCCAATAGTACAAGGACTAGTTTTGACATTTTCAAATTTTCAGGGACCAAACTTGACATTTTTGAAAGTTTAGGGACCTTTTCTGCCATTTAACAAAAGATTTATTCAAGGACCATTTTTGACAACTTAGAATATTTCAGGGACCTTGAATAATATTTTTCTTTATTTTGTTTTACCAGGGACTGTTTTTGACAACTTTTAAAACTTGGGGGACTAAAACTGCCAATTATGCAAACTTGATACGTTTTTCACCAGATTTTGATATTTTTGCATTTAAAACACATAAAACACTTATTTGTGATATTTTTATCATTTTGATGCATTTCTGAGTGTTTTCAGATATTTTTGCAGTTTAAATGGTACAAAAATGATGAGTATTTAGACACTCATCAATCCCCCACACTAAGATATTGCTAGTCCCTAGCAATGTTTTGAGAAAAATTAATGGATTTCATCTCTTTACCAAAAGCCATTACTTCTGGAGTAGCCAAATGTTTCAGTTCAAGTAAGAACCTTGGCACACCAATAACCAAATGATTTTGAGCAAATCACCAGCTTTCAACGGTTTTGATTTGTCTTTACCAGAAGCCGTTTGCTTCTGGACTAGCCAACTCTTAGATAAATTATCAATATTATCTTTGGTGAGCTGATTACCAATTATGGTTTTTCCACTGCCTTTACCACAAGCCATAAACTTGCGGGCTAGCCAACTCTTCACTTTTAAGGATATGGTGAGCTGAATACCATACAATTTTGGGCAAATTGCAAGCCGTCAACGGATTTGAGATATCTTTACCAAGAGCCGTTTGCTCCTGGATTAGCCAATCCTTTTGTTTATTAGACAAGGCGGACTGATAACCATAAGATGAGTAAGTGCAAGACACTTACTCCAAAAAAAATTTGGCCAAAAATGGGGGAATTGGGCGGTATAATTACATGATAAAATTCGTGAGAATTCCCCTCCCCCCCCCCCCCCCACACTAGAAATGAATATTGCCCTCAATATTCAAAGTATCGGCGGTTATGCCGAAACATAGAACGTAAAAGGGAAATACTACGGCCATTATTTAGCAAGATTTTTTTTTTTTTTTTTTTTTTTTTTTTTTTTTTTTTTTTTTGTGAAACTTTATATATATACACAACATGTGGGGCAACTCCCCCACACTAGGGTGGTACACACGGGTGAAAACCCATGTGTAGCTACTGTTTTTGATTACCGAGTCGCTAGCTTGACTCGACCCCGAATTCATTTGTTCATGGGGAAAGTAACGTGGAAAACCAATCTCAATCGGACTTTCGTTCACAGTGTTAACAAACATATGAACATCAGAAAGTTCCACCCCGACGAGATACAATCGCGGTATTGTTAATAGTAAAAACTATAAAGAATGATACCGGGGTCAAAGATGGTGTCCTCATTCCCGAAAGAGAAAAGGGAAAGAGCACCCACACCATCTGTGAAGAATAGAATAAAGATGTGCATGAGAATGCATGTCCATTCCTCATCAGTAAGAAGCAAATCACCATTTTTGACATTTTTAAGCTTAAACTTGAAGCTTATATGGTGATTGTCAATAAGATGTCCGGGAGGGAGGGTGGGAAACGGTTCTTCAATCAACAGATTTTCTAGAAAAAGGATGTCCCCCTCCGAATCAAAGTAAGTATTATCAATTCCTGTTGGAATTGACTCATCACTAAGAAAGGCATCGACTTCATTCCAAAAGTTGTCATCTTCCTCATCAGGAGTGAGAGAAGGGATGGAAGAGTCGGGAATAATAAGACTAGGAGAAGATGGATCATTTTTGAGCAATTCTTCAATGGGAAGAATGTCTCCCATTGGATCACAAACATCATCATCCAATTCAGATGAACCTGAAGAGAGTTTGGTTTCATCCACAGAGTTAACCAACTCGATACGATAAACTGATTCCGGAGGTGGGACAAGTGGTGTGCTCTTAGAGCTAGCAATTTCCACCACTTCCGATGAAGTCTCCGATTCAAGATCATCATCATCGAGAATACTCTTGACTTCCCTGGTACAACTTTCAAACCATTTGTTTGAACCAGGGTTGATTTTCAAAGCTTTTAACTCAGCACGTTTTTGAAAACTCCTCTTAACCGTGAAATTTGAGAGTGTTGCATTGAATCTTTCAAATTTTTGATCAATTGTGGCAACACTCTGTTTGGACAGAGGTTTGGAGTTCTGGTTGATATTCAACGTGAGCTCTTCGTTGTCAACCCGTATGGTCAACTCTTCAGCAAACACATCAATCAGAGCACGACTCGTTCTCAAGAAAGCTCTCCCTAAGATGAGGGGAACTCTGGGATCTGCATCAAAGTCTACTACAACAAAGTCAGTAGGAAAGTGAAACTTTCCCACTTTCATCACGACATCCTCGGCTATCCCAAGTGGACGCGTTATGGAACGGTCCGCTAGCTCGAGTGTCATATAAGTGGATGAAAGTTTAGGAAGAGACAGTTTCTTCCATACTGAGAGTGGCATGAGGTTAATGCTAGCGCCAAGATCGGCCAAGGCGGAGCATTGAACCATCCCCAAGAAATCATACGGGATTAAAAATCTGCCAGGGTCTTCAAGCTTTTTGGGAAGCTTCTTGAAAAGAACCGCTGAGCATTGCTCATTGAGAGGAGTTTTAGCCATCTCAGATAGCTTATCTTTGTTGGTCAGTAAGCCTTTAAGCGTGGATGCAAATTTAGGCATTAGAACGAGAGCATCAACGAAGCTTATATCAAAGTGTAGCTCATTGAAGATTTGGAAAAAAATTTCCATTTGCTCTTTGTTTTTGTCTTTGAGCTTCTCATCATTCATTCTTGATGGGTAAGGAAGCTGACTAGACTTTTGAGCCGGGATGGAGGTCATTTCAGGCTCAGGATTTTTCTTCGGAACTTCGGGTTTCGTACTTAAAGCTTGGACTACCGAAGGTGGGACGTGTGCGGTACTTCGTGGGCTTGAGAATTGCACCTTGTCCGTTGTATCCTTGGTAACTTGACTCATTGCTACAGGAGGAGGCATTGGAGTCAAAGGTCCATTGTGCGTCTTACCACTACGAGTGGTGACGGCTTTCAACTCTGCATTGGGATTAGTAATTGTATTGCTTGGGAGTCCTCCAGAAGATGATGAAGCTTGGTTCATATTCATGTTCATGAAACTGCTCATCATATTCTTCAACTCATTTGTCTGCCGAGACATTGTGGTATCAATTTCCTTTTTTAGCTCAACCCTCATGTTATTGATCTGAGTTTGCATTGAACGTATGCTTGACTCAGTAATTTTCGTTAAGTCATTTGGTGGGGGAGCATGAGAAGGTTGTTGATAACTTTGCTGATTTGGAGCTTGATATGGTTGGTTGAAATTGTTCCGGTTTTGATTGAAATTTTGAGAGTTATTGAAGTTCTGTCCTTGATTCGGAACAAAGCGATTTTGATTGCCATGGTTTTGCACAGGAGGAAAACCAGGTGGTGTCATACCGCTAGGTGCACGGTAGTGAGGATCAGCTTGTGGTCGGTATTGATTGTGGTTTACAGAAGCTACGGGAGCTTGGTAAAAGGAAGCATCGGTTGCTTGACAATCATAATACGCATGTGGACCACTACAAGTTTCACACACCTTGTTTACGGCTTTGATTGGTTCTGGCTTATGAATCTCGCTTTTGGTTTCCTTTACATCTTTCATCATACAACGGATGACATCCGTTAGAGCGGCTATCGGAGCGGCTAACTCAGAAGAGTTATTGGATGAAGAAGCAGGAGTGTTTGGAGTATTGACTTTGTTGCGAGAAATAGGAACTTTTGATTTTTGCTCGCAAATCTCAATCACATCTTTAGGCTTACGATTCAAGATATTGCCACCGGCGGCTGCATTCAAAGAATCTTGATCGTTACCGTTCAACCCATTATAAAAGATATTAACTTGTTGAAGCTCCGTGAATTCATGATGGGGGCATTTCCTGAGGAGATCTTTGAATCTCTCCCATGCCTCTCCAAAGTTTTCATCGAAATTTTGACGAAATCCAGAAATTTCATTTTTAAGATTAGTCGTCTTTGATGGAGGAAAGAAATGATTGACAAACTTTTGAACAAGTTCCTCCCAAGTTTCGATGGATCGAGGGGGTTCTTTTTCCAGCCAAATCCGGGCTGTCCCCTCAAGTGAGAATGGAAATAGCATCAACTTGATGACTTTTTGTGGCACATCTTTGAAATTGATAGTTGAAGTCAACTTGTTAAACCAACGGATGTGTGCATACGGGTCTTCTCGGTCAAACCCGTGGAATTGATTTGTAGACACAAGTTGGATCAAATGTGTCTTCAATTCAAAGTGATCAGAATTGATTACTGGTAAAATGATGGCATCTCCATAACCCTCGGTGGGTGCTTGGAGCATTTCCGCCATAGTTCGTTCGTCTGCCATATTGTTGTTTGAAATAGTACGAATCTCGGGTTCGACTATTTGGGCAGCACGTCTACGAGAACGTCTTCTAGGAATTTCTGCTAGATCACGAAAAGGACTTAATGATCTAGAAGAACGAGTGCGCATGCACTAGAGTTAACTCTAAGAGATCTCAGAGTTAAGGAAGGGAATTATGAAATTGGTGAAAATGGGGTGAGAAGAATCTTTTTAGGTTTTCTGGTTCTGACAAGTAGATATAACAACAAATCCAATTAAAACAAGATCGAGGCAAAACAACAGTGAACTTAAACCAATAATCACAATATGAATGGCTTCTTTGAAAAAGGTACACCAATCACAAGGACACAAAGGCAAGTTTTAAATCTTTGGTTCGGGAACTTATTATGGTCGTACCCCCAGTTAGGTAGTACACTGCCTTGGTTTGCGGTGGTAATCTTTTATGTTGTTATTATTAAACTCAGAAAACGACAAATCTTTTTGTATTTTTATCTTTGATACATATATAGAAACAAAAGAAAAATATTTTTGTGTTTTATAAGTTTTTGGATGTTTTTGGGTTTTTGGATTTTTTTATAAGAAGATATATATATATAGATAGATGGTATGAACAAAGAGTGAATATTCAAATCACTAATCTGCTAAGCGTAAGACTATTAGCACAGCTCCCCGGCAGCGGCTCCAAAATTTGATTCGCTCCCAAACAGTCAAGTTTAGTTACACAAGCTAGCCACTTGTGAATGGCTAACCGTAACAAACTTCAAACAGTCCGGAAACAAATGCAATGAAGTCCAGGAGAGTATAGTGTTTCCCCAGGTCGTTAAGTCCCAACGAGCCGTGCGAGAATAATCATACGTGTAGTGATCGAGAAGATTTTGAATGAGAAAAGGGTTTGATTGATTATACCCTAAGAAAGAGTTTATAAACTACAGGGGCTTAAATGCAAATTAAAGGAGATTAAAAAGATAAACTATATTAAATAAACGCTATCACTATTTTTAAACTGGTGTTTTTGATTTTTCTTTTATAAAATTTAAATTAAAAACTACGTGACGTATACAAGAAAATGTGAACTGAAGCAATATTAATCCTAAAAATATGAAAATGATATTTTTACAAACCTAGTGATAAAAGAAAATTTTAAGAAAAAGAAAATTATTTTTATAACTATTTATCTAATTATTATTAATTAAAAACTAATTTTAACTATTTAATAATATCCTAAAATACAAGAAAATATGAAATAAAGCTAGAAAAATAAAATTATGACTTGGAAAAATCTAAAATAACAAAAAAGAATTTTCAAAACTATTTTTATATTTTTTTGATTATTTTTCTATTTTCTATGAATTTTAAACTATTTAAAACTAATTAAATTACTAAAAATTACAAATTAAACTATGAAAAATCTGGAAAAATAATTTTTTTACTTTTTATATTTATCTTAACCTAAGAAAAATGAAAAATTATTTTTTTGAACTTTTTCTGAATTAATTGTATTAAAAGCTAATTAAAATGGCCTAAAAACTGTTTTTAATTAAGAAAAATAGCAAACTGACCTAGAAAAATGTGAAAAATTCAGGAAAACTCTAAAATAATATTATGAACCTAGGAAAAATAGAAAAACATGGGCTTGTGTGAAGAAATATGAGACTGCAATGTAAGTGTTATTGTAATAAGCACTTGGAATAAGCACAAGGTTCAAAATGGGCACCAAACTGTTACAGAACCTCTAATAAGCTATAACTACTAAAAATCAACAAGCTACAACTGACCTAAACCTCTGAATTACACAATGCCATGATTTGACTGATTTGAGTTAAGATGCTAAAACAGATTTGAGTGTACTACTTTGAGCTTAAGCACCAGCTACTCAATAAGCTAAAATTGAAAAACAGAAGTGGGAACCTCAAGAAGACCTGGCTAGCTATGTTTAAACCAAAGATGAGCCAAAGATAAGCTCTTATGAGCTTGTTGCAAGCTCTGCAAGATACTGATAAAACTCAGTATTCACTGAGTTTTGTGAGCAGGGCAAATAAGCCCTGATTGATGAGCTTATTTGAAGCTTTTACAAAATTACTAAAATTATGCAAAAATCATTATAAGAAACTTGACCAGCTGAACTTTTTAAAATCAAAAGTCTCACATGATTTGACCCAGAAATGACTTAATTAAAAATCAACTTAGGTTGGCTTAAAACTGGATTTTCACTGTTTTGACTTTTGAAGCAGTTGTGAGAACTTTGACTTTTATGAGATTTGGGCTCAATTTGTGGACTGATAATGATGTTATAAGATGAAATGGAACTATTGCAACCTATGTCTAAGAATTCTAAGCACAAAACAAATGTTTGCTTTTGGAAAACTCTAACAGATAAGCAGTTAAGACATTTGAGGTGTAATTTTGACTTAGAGCTTTTGCAGGTGCAATTTAAGGACATATATGAATGTAAATGAGTTAAACAAACCTAGAATGACAAATCTTACCCACTGAACAACCCTCAAACACAGGTTAACTGCATAATCCAAACACCACTTTTGAAACTGTTTTGAACTAATGACTAAGCAAACTAATTAGTTATCTCATTTTACCACTTATCCTAAATCTAATATCTTAATTACTACTAATTAAACATGTCCAAGCTATTTAATGACCACAGTTTACAAACACAAACATAAACTGCAACTGAGTGAAAAAATAAAAATGAGAATCAAACTTACAAGTGCTCCAGCTGATATTACAGCTTAAACCAAACCCACACTATGCTAAAATAGTCTAATCCAACCCAAATCCATCTCTGCAACACCCCATGTCCATTTCCAAACTGCTTGAACCAAATTGTGCTGCACAGTTGACTTATGTTGACTTTTTACCAAAGTTGCTTAGAACTATGTTTCAAGCTTACCTCAAGCTATAATAGGCTTAGATAAGCTTGTTTGAATGATAAGGAAGCTTATTGAAACTTGGACATAACAATTGGAATTTGAATTTTTGCAACAGTGAACCATATAACTTGAAATGTTAATACAATTTGAATTGCCACTTGAAAACAGTTTTAATACACTTAAACAACTTAATTGGATACAATGAAACCAAAAATTACAGTTTAAAGCTTAATTAAAGACATAAAATTAAAATACGACATACAAGGAATTTAAAAAACTAACTACTCTTTTATCTTCCTTCTTCTTCTCTCTTTTATACACCAGAACAGTTCCTCTCTCTCCTCTGAGTGTATCCCAGCTGAAATCTTGGCCATTGGATGTCTAGAGCCCATATTGGCCGTTTGATCATTTTGGCGGGAAAAGCCAATTTGACCTGTGGGCTCTGAACTAGCTGCTAGGGGGGGTGGCATTTATTGTGGTGTGTTGGGTTGGTGAATATGATGATGAGGGGGAGGGAAAGGTGATGGGAGAGTGCCTGAATTTGCAGTCAAGTGGGAAGGAGATAAGCCATGGTGGGAGGGAAAGGATAAAGTTTGACCGGGTGTTGACCAAAGGTCCAAAATGGGTAATGACAGGGGGGTCAAAAAGGGTATAAATGGCAGGGGTCAAGGGATTTTGACAAGGCTTGGTTTAGTAAATGATAAGGACCTCTCTTGTAATTCTGAAATCTTAAAGGACCATTTCTGCCAATTCATCAAAGTTGTCACAAGGACCAAAATTGACAAGTTCCAATAGTACAAGGACTAGTTTTGACATTTTCAAATTTTCAGGGACCAAACTTGACATTTTTGAAAGTTTAGGGACCTTTTCTGCCATTTAACAAAAGATTTATTCAAGGACCATTTTTGACAACTTAGAATATTTCAGGGACCTTGAATAACATTTTTCTTTATTTTGTTTTACCAGGGACTTTTTTTGACAACTTTTGAAACTTGGGGGACTAAAACTGCCAATTATGCAAACTTGATACGTTTTTCACCAGATTTTGATATTTTTGCATTTAAAACACATAAAAAACTTATTTGTGATATTTTTATCATTTTGATGCATTTCTGAGTGTTTTCAGATGTTTTTGCAGTTTAAATGGTACAAAAATGATGAGTATTTAGACACTCATCATAACTCAACTCCTTTTATAGACTACAGAATCTCATTTCATCAAAATTCTTCATGAGAGCCTCCTTACCCTGTACAAGAGACTCGTTATCCTACACCAATGTCAAAATTCTTCATCGAGATGATATTGATATAAAAGAGATGTTAAACAGATTCGATGATGACGAAGATCATCGAGATGATATTGATATACAAGAGATGTTAAATAGATCAGATGACAGAAGTTGTAGTTGAATTGCTTTGTTGCATTTGTGCCAAGGATATAACTAATGCTAAAGAGTCGTTTCGCATATGTGTTATTAATAACAACAAAGATGAAACATCCAAGCTTCTTTAAAAACGTAAAGTTCACAAAGGCATATCCAACCTTCAAAAGATATCGTGATGAATGTTAACGTATCGTTTTGAATGTTAACTGATAACGTATAAATCACGTTTAGTAGCTTGCAATGATAAGATAAATCACGTTTAATGTTGATCTTTTGTGTTCTTGAGTTGTTCCCAAACTCTATCAGAAATGTAAATGTTCTGGATTTGTAAAGTTAACTTGAATATACTCCTTTAATGGACTTCATGAGAGCCTCCTTATCGTGATGAATGTTAACATACGAATGTTACGAATCATAACATAATTTGAGTTATCTTTAGGATCGAACCATACTTGCATATACTCATTTGATGAGCTACACAACCTCATTTCTTCAAAATTCTTCACGAGAGCCTCCTTATCGTGACGAATATTACAAACGAGAATGGGTAAATTATAGCGACTCTCTATACTCAGATCGGGCTGGTGAGATGGTTGACAAGAT
The DNA here is from genome assembly GCA_019973895.1 of Chrysanthemum seticuspe. Classification (NCBI taxonomy): domain Eukaryota; kingdom Viridiplantae; phylum Streptophyta; class Magnoliopsida; order Asterales; family Asteraceae; genus Chrysanthemum; species Chrysanthemum seticuspe. The sequence goes on from BPTQ01000005.1 coordinate 327,792,102, forward strand.
AAGGTTTACTATCGATGCTTTACATTATGCTAATGTTAGATGGTTGATATGACACAATTATATGAAAAGATCATCAAGATCATATTGATATACAAGAGATGTTAAACATGCTAGTCGCCCTAGTTCAAACGATACCAAGAATGTTAACACTCAAAAATTAGGTTGGGAAGAACGTCTTTGCAGTTACTATTGTTGCTTCAGGCGGTTATGATAATGAAATCTATAAACCTTTGCTTAATACATTCTGGTGCTAGCGGGGTCACTAAAGATACGAGAAGTGAAATACCAGAAATTAAGAAAATTTAGTTTTTAATTATATACTTTGAATTTAATTAATTTTAATTGATTTTTAACAGAGTAAAAAAATATAAATATGAAATGCTTTGCCGAGAACATGTCATCGCCAATTTCTCGAAATATTCAATAATCCTTCTCTTTTATTACTTTATCTTGAAATATTTAATAAGATATTTGGTTAATGTTGGAAAATTTAGTGCACTTGTGGGATTAGTTCACACTTGGTTTTGGGTTAGGAGGTATGGAGTGTACACCCATGAGGTCCCTGAACACCCTGACTCAATAGTGGTTAGTAATGCTAGTGTATTAGTTACTACTGCTAGTATGGTAAACTACTGCTAGTATAGTAACTGATGGTTCCTGTTGGTAGTGTATTGGTTCCTGCTGGTAGTGTATTGGTTGCTACTGCTAGTGTAGTAACTGATGGTTCCTACTGGTAGTGTTCTGGTTTCTGCTGCTAGTATAATGATTCCTACTGGTAGTGTTGTAGTGATTAATTTGTAACAGCTTTGACTCATTTAAGTGGCTGTTATGACTGCTTTATGACCACGTTTAATTGGTCATGTAACCACTATTCCTATGATAATGGAGGCTTATTATGGGTGATTAATTGGCCGTTAATCACACATAATGTCCATTGACTAGGACTGAGTATTCTCTACTATAAATAGTGAATGTCATCATCTGCATGAAATATACTGAAACCAGGAGAAACAAACAGAAAGCTTAAACACTTATAGCGCAAGGGTTATTGATTGTGCCTAATTCGATAACTAACATTTGGTCTTATCCCAAGTAGATATTCGCATAACCCAGACATAGGGTCGAATAGTTTACTTTGGAAAGTGATTACACGATTCCAAGTGATATTTGGTAACTACCTAGTGGTATTGCTGCTGACTTTGATTATCTTACCCTGCTGCTCGGCGAATTACCACCAACAATCAAAGTAAACTATTTTGTGATAATCAATGGCTGCTGCTGCAATGAAACACATGGCTTCAAACTTTGCCAAGCTGGACAAGTTTGAAGGGGTGGACTTCAGGAGATGGCAAAAAGGAGATGCACTTCTTGCTTTCCAGCATGAGTGTGGTGTATCTGCTAACCACTCCTATTCCTGGTGATGGGGATGATGCCACTGTGGAACAGATTAGGAGGAGGAGCAAATGGGAGAATGATGACTACATTTGCAAAGGCTTAATTCTAAATGGTATGTCTGATTCACTCTTTGACATTTATAAGAATTTTGAATCTTCCAAAGAACTATGAGATTCCTTGGATGCCAAATATATGGCTGAGGTTGCATCAAGTAAGAAGTTCATTGTAAGTAATTTCACAAATTACAAAATGATTGATTCAAGACCAGTTATGGAACAATACAATGAACTTCTTGGTATACTTGGAAGGTTTACACAACACAATATGCACATGGATGAGGCTATTTTAGTCTCTTGTGTCATTGATAAACTCCCTCCTTCTTGGAAAGATTTCAAGCATACCTTGAAATATAAAAAGGAGGAGTTAACTCTTGTTGAGTTGGGCAGCCATCTGCGTATTGAGGAATCTCTCAAGGTGCAGGATAATGACAAGCCAAAGAGTAGCAATGCTACTGGTGCATCTGTTGTCAATGTGGTGGAGCATAACAACTCTACCAGGTACAATGATAACAAAGGCAAACGTAAACATCATGATAACACAAAGGCATATCCTAACAAGAAAGCAACACCTACTTGTTGGAAATGTGGCAAAATTGGTCACATTAAAAGGGATTGCAAAGGTGTTAAGGTTGGTGGTAAAGCCAATGGATCAGGCACTAATGGTTCAGGGAGTGGTGGTTCTACCAACTCACTGAAAGGTCAGAATATGTTTAATAAGTCTTTTCAAATTTATTATGTTACATATGTATCTGAATCTTATTATGTGCAAGATGATGATGTTACGTGGTGGGTTGACTCTGGTGCAACTGTTCGTGTGTGCAAAGATAGAAGCTGGTTCAAGACTTATGAGTCACTGAATGATGATTCTATTCTTCACATGGGAAATGAGTCAACAGCCTTGGTGCATGGTCGTGGTTGTGTGGATCTTAAGTTTAGTTCTGGAAAGATTGTAACTTTGTTTAATGTTATTCATGTTCCTGATATAAGGAAGAACTTGGTTTCAAGTAGTGTTTTGAATAATCATGGATATAAACAAGTTATTAAATCTGATAAATTTGTTTTGTCTAAACATGGTGTGTTTATTGGTTTTGGCTATTTGTGTAATCAAATGTTCAGGCTTAATATTGTCACTGATAGTGTTAATTCAGCCTTCGTGACCACTTCTGACATGACTGACTCTACCCTATGGCATGCTAGACTTTGCCATGTTCATTATAAAAGGATGCAAGATATGTCTAACGATGGGTTAATCCCATCATTTTACATGGACACTGAAAAGTGTAAAACTTGCATGTTGACCAAGATAACTAAGAAACCTTTTCAAAGTGTTAAACGTGAAATTAAGCTCTTGGAGCTAATACACAGTGACCTGTGTGATTTGCATGCCACTCCCTCTCTGGGGAATAAGAAATACTTTGTGACATTTATTGATGATGCTTCTAGGTTTTGTTATATCTATCTGTTACATACTAAGGATGAAGCATTAGATAAATTCAAAGTATTTAAAACTGAAGTTAAATTACAACTTGGGTCTTTGATCAAAAGATTAAGGGCTGATAGGGGAGGTGAGTACATGGATACTATGTATTTTCAGTCTTTGGTATAATTCATGAAACGACTGCTCCCTATACTCCTCAGCAAAATGGTATTTCTGAAAGGAAAAACAGGGTGCGGAAGGAGATGGTTAATTCCGTGTTGTCCTATTCAGGCCTGAGTCAAGGGTTCTGGGGTGAAGCTATGTTAATAGCTTGCTATTTATTAAATAGGATTCCAAACAAAAGGAACAAGTTTACCCCTTATGAACTCTAGACTAAAAGGAAACCCAACCTGAACTATCTCGGGGTTTGGGGTTGTAGGGCTATTGTAAGATTCCCTTATCCAAAGCTAAAAACTTTGGGTGAAAGAGGCATTGATTGTATCTTTGTTGGATATGCTGAGCATTCCAAGGCTTTTAGGTTCTATGTTATTAAACCTAATGAATATGTTTCAATTAACTCCATAATTGAATCAAGGGATGCAATGTTTGATGAGAATAGATTCTCATCAGTCCCTAGACCAAGTCAAAGGATTCTTAATGGAACTCATGACATTGGAACCATCAGAGGTCCCTGATGAGGTTGTGGTTCAACAACCTGAACCTATGCTCAGAAAGAGCAAAAGATCAGGAATCCAAAGTCATTTGGACCTGAGTTTCAATTATATTTTATTGAAGGAACAAGGGATGAGGTCTCTGACCGATACTCCTATTGCTTCATTGTTGAGGATGATCCCAAGACATTTGAAGAAGCAATGAACTCCCAGGATATTGCTTTATTAATGATGAGATGGATTCCATCATGGGCAACAACACTTGGGTGTTGGTTGATCTACCACCTGGTTGTAAAAATTTGGGTTGTAGATAGATTTTCAAAAGGAAAATGAAGGTAGATGAAACGATTGAAAAGTTCAATGCTAGACTATTCATTCAGGGCTTTAAAAAAAAGTCAGGGATAGACTATTTTGATACTTATGCCCATGTGGCTCGTATCAATACCATAAGACTGCTGATTGCTTTGGCATCTATTCACAATCTGATTATTCATCAGATGGATGTGAAGACAGCTTCTTGAATAGTGAATTGGATGAGGAGGTTTATATGAACCAACCTCAGGGCTTCATTTTTCCTGGCAATGAAAACAAGGTGTGTAAACTGATTAAGTCTCTTTATGGACTAAAGCATGCACCTAAGCAATGGCATCAAAAAATTGATGAAGTGGTTTTGTCTAGTGGTTATGTTCTTAACCAAGCTGACAAATGTGTGTATAGCAAATTTGCTGAATCTGGTAAAGGAGTCATCATTTGTCAATATGTTGATGACATGTTGATCTTTGGCACTGACCAAAATCAGGTTGACATGACAAATGATTTTTTGTCATCAAGGTTCTCCATGAAGGACATAGGAGAGGCTGATGTTATCCCTCGTATAAGGATTAAACATGAAAGTAAAAGAATTTCTATCTCTCAGTCTCATTATATAGAGAAGGTGTTGAGGAAATTCAATTACTTTGATTGTACTCCAGTGAGTACACCTATGGATACTTATGAGAAGTTGATGCCTAATAATGGCAGGGCTGTATCTCAACTTGAGTATTCTAGGGTAATTGGATGTCTGATGCATGCCATGACTTGTGCAAGACCTGATATTGCTTTTGCAGTGGGTAAACAGAGCAGGTATACTAGCAATCCTAGTGCTCATCACTGGCAAGCAGTTCAGAGAGTAATGAAGTATCTGAAAAGAACTATGGATTATAGTCTCTCATATACTGGTTATCCTTCAGTATTAGAAGGATACACTGATGGAAGTTGGATCAGTAACACTAAAGACAATTCGTCTATCAGTGGTTGGGTATTCCTACTTGGTGGAGGTGCAATTTCTTGGGCATCCAAGAAGCAAACTTGCATCACTAGTTCAACAATCGAATCTGAATTTGTGGATTTAGCAGCTGCTGGCAAATAAGTTGAATGGTTGAAAAACTTGCTTCTTGAGATTCCATTGTGGCCTAAACCTATAGCACTTATTTCTATCTGTTGTGATAGTGCAACTACTTTGGCAAAGGCTTATAGCCAGATGTACAATAGGAAGTCTAGACACTTAGGTGCCAGACATCGCATGATTCGTGAGCTTATCATGAATGGGGTGGTATCTATAGAGTTTGTTAGATCTCAACAAAATTTAGCTGATCACTTGACGAAGGTTTTGGCTAGAGACTTGGTTATAAAGTCTGCTAATGGGATGGGTTTAAGTCCAACTTAGTCACTGAATGCTAGGACACCCAACTCCTTCTTGAGGAAACTTGGGAGCTGAGTTGAATGTGGAAAGCTGAACATTCAGTGGATTGGAGCACATGTTTATTATACATCCCAAGGTTGTGCTCAGAACCTGTTGAAAGGTGGATGAAGTCATTACTTCTTAATGGTTAATTTCTTTGAAAAAATGCTTCGCAGGAACATGAATAAAGAGGAACCACCTATGTGAATGTTGAAGTTTTGCCGCTTCAGGGAGCTTTGGACTTTGGCTCTTACAACATTTATGAATTTGGATATGGACACATGGCTTGTATAGTGTCAGGAGCTTTTAAGGGTTTGAAAACTTGTGTGTATTATATCTTCAGGTATTCAAATGGGTTGAAGGGTTCAATTCTTAGAACACCCTGATTCTCGAATATTTGAACGTGTAATGTACTAAGATGGAAATTCAATCCTCAGGATATTTTCGTTTATGCACATGTTTTGTTTGATGTTTGTTTTTCTTGCAAAGGAAGTGAACTAAATTTGGGGAGGATTGTTGGAAAATTTAGTGCACTTGTGGGATTAGTTCACACCTGTTTTTAGGTTAGGAGGTACGGAATGCACACCCATGAGGTCCCTGAACACCCTGACTCAATAGTGGTTAGTATTGCTAGTGTATTGGTTACTACTGCTAGTATAGTAACTGATGGTTCCTGCTGGTAGTGTATTGGTTCCTGCTGGTAGTGTATTGGTTGCTACTGCTAGTGTAGTAACTGATGGTTCCTACTGGTAGTGTTCTGGTTCCTATTGCTAGTGTAATGGTTCCTACTGGTAGTGTTGCAGTGATTAATTTGTAACAGCTTTGACTCATTTAAGTGGTTGTTATGACTGCTTTATGACCACGTTTAATTGATCATGTAACCACTATTCCTATGATAATGGAGGCTTATTATGGATGATTAATTGGCCGTTAATCACACATAATGTCCATTGACTAGGAGTGAGTATTCTCTACTATAAATAGTGAATGTCATCATCTGCATGAAATATACTGAAACCAGGAGAAACAAACAGAAAGCTTAAACACTTATAGTGCAAGGGTTATTGATTGTGCCTAATTCAATAACTAACATTCGATCTTATCGCAAGTAGATATTCGTGTAACCCAGGCATTGGGTCGAATAGTTTACTTTGAAAAGTGATTACACGATTCCAAGTGATATCCGGTAACCACCTAATGGTATTGCTGCTGACTTTGATTATCTTATCATGTTGCTGAACGAATTACCACCAACAGTTAAGACATGTCTTCACCAAAAGGCTCAAAAAAGTCTTCGCCAATGAAGTCAGTTGATGCAGTAACTTAAAATAGATGATTTTCGCAATTTACTCTACTTTATATATGAACTTATGTATAAAAAGTTCATATCGTGGTTAGTTCTTATTAGGTTATATTAACCTCATTTTTAGATTTGTGTTGCCCATGTAAGTGTTTGAGAATTGAGAATATGAGCTAAAACTATTTATAATTCAAAAAGCTATTATCGTTTTTTTTCCTGTTACTATTTATTAGCTATATTGTTTGGCTAGAATTCAAGAAACAATAAAAATAAAATCGTGTCGTGTCGTGTCATAATCTTTATTTGCACAAATAAAAATTTAACCTCCACGAATAAAGATTATGATTTAGGTCAATTCCACTATCCTATCTATCCATTTATTCTGATTCTAATTTGTTATCAATCTACCATTCAAAGTAGGTCCACGAAAATTATACGACCATAAAAAATCTATAAGAAAGAACCTTGATGGTGTAAATGAATCACGACCATAAAAATCTAATGGAAGAACTTAAATGGCTACAAATGAATCAAAGTTAAAAAATTTATTTTATGTCACTTCTTTTATCTTTCTGCAAACGTTATAAATCTATTGCGTTTATGATCGATTCTTTCTTATACAAAATCATGTTATGTTTAAAGTTAGCAAAAAGTATTCCTATGGCGCTATTTTGGAATTCATGTATTTACTCGTGATGTAAATCAGTTCGATCTTGAGTAAAAAGATATTTTTTTTAAAAAGTAACCAAGCCGTTAAGCGTTAACTGCTCAAAATTACAATAATTCTCAAGTCCAAAAAATTGTGACTATAATAAAACTTGTAGGGTATCCGCGTGTTGCGGTAGCGGATACTTTAAAATAAAAAATTTCGATGAATCATGTATTTTAATTTATTGTATTCTTTTAACAATAAATTTACGAATATCAAAAATTTCATGTGACATATTTTAACTCCTTAACTAATGATAATGTTTTTCATTATACAATTGTGATAATTAATAATAGAGGTGCCAATTTGTAATTTTGTATAACATGAGCCCGTTTGGCTCATGCCCGTTTAGCCAGTTAGTTTCCAGTATGGGATCATGTTTTGGACTTTTTAAAGCGTTTCGTATAGCATGAGCCTGAGCCCGTTCGGGCTCTAGCCCGTTTAGCCCGTTGCCCGTTCGGGCTTGAAATGTGCTTCATTATTTGTACCAGTGACATTTAATGCATGAATTGTGTTTAACTTGGTTGTACAATATATTTGATAACTTGTATCTCTTATGTAAAAGTATTTTAATAACTTCATTAGTTGTATTTATTGACGAGTTAATTAATTACATAGATTAAAAATATTTACTATATTAATAGCACTAAAGTAAAGTACATTATGATTCTAGTACGAACTTAGAGCATTGGGTGTGGTGTGTTTCGTTCCTCGTCGTTTCCTACGTGTCACCCTCGCCGGCGTGCTTCATCCCTCGCCACCGCACCATTAGAGCTCGCCAGTTGAGGTTTCGTCGTTGCAACGACGAGAAAGAAGACAAAGAAGGTTGTGATGATTATTTTCTTTTTTTGATTTTAAATTTGTTTTGTGTTAGTGTGTGTTAGTATGTGTTTTTAGTGTGTGTGTGAGTATGCGTTTTGTGTTTCAGATATGATATTGGGAAGAAGGAATATGGCCCATCATTTTTATTATTGGGGGGTATTTTATTACTTGGAATATGGCCCATTAGTTTTATTATTGGGGTTATTAATTTTGTATGTAATAGATGAATTTAATTTTGTTTATTTATTTTTATTATTATATTTTGTAATTTGATTTAAATGAAATGAATTTAATTGTGTTTGGAAAATATGAAAAAGAAATAAAAAAAGAGTAGGTGGGGCCCAAATGAAGAGAAGTGAGTAAGTTGCGATTTGGGGTATTTTTTAGTTAGTGTGTTGGAGTGATGTGGAGGTGATGTGGCACACGTGAGGCCCAAATGAAGAGAATTGGGCAACCCACGACACCCCTTGCTCTTATGTTTTGTCTTTTAAATGTGTGCATTAAAATTGTGTACATTATTCTTCTTGTCTTATAAGCTATTGAAATTCAATAATAAGCAAGTTGTTATTTCTATTTAAAAAAGACCTAAATACTTTATAAGATAGTATCATTTATAAGTTGGTTATCCATACCCACCCTTAACTTATATCTTTACCTTTTATAGATTGATTAGTTTTTTTCCGCTTGTGTGACCCGAAAAAATATTCTGAAAAACAGAAACAAAAAGATACTTAGTTTTGTAATGATTTATTTCAAGGTTTTAAATCGGTGGAGAACACTAACTTCGTGCATTCGTAGGTGTCAACCGGTCATTCATCAATGACCAACCTCAATGAATGGTACGCTCTTTGAAATTATTAAGTTTGGCTTGCTCATTGTATTCGTCGAAACTTTATGTTAGGAATTAAACTGACGATTATTATAAAGTCCACGAGTCTTGTAATAGTTTAATAAGTATTGTAAAGGACTAAAGGGCTTTAGCATGTATTATGAAACCCGGATACGTAACAAATGAACTTAGTCCATATACAAGCCCAAGTTCAAACACCACACACAGCCCATAGGCCCAATCGTCCACTTGTGGACGTATAAAATACCCTCTCCACACTTGGAGAGGGTGTGTGTCTCATTTGAGTGTGTGTTTCATAGTGTGTTTTTGCATTCTCTCTAATAGATCATCATCATATCTCTTTCTACTTTCTCTTTCTAAAACTATCATTGTTTGATCATGGTTGTATGTTTTTTTTACATCTTTTGGGGTCCTATACTTTGTACCAAATGTGTCAATGTTTTGGTCGTTCCCAACTTTCGGATCATCGGATATTTGTATGTAACATTCCGCCAAAATTAACACTTCTTTTTTGCTCCAAAACGTACGAGATCATTCGAGGTTTTTTTGCTCGAGGTTTCTTGGTTTGGTATTGCGACGTTTTTTAGGTGACACCAGCGCCACGGCTTCGGATTGTTGGGGTTGTACGGATTGTTAGGGTTGTGGGGAATGTTGTTGTGAAATATGAGGTTGGTATAATGTTTGTTGTTAGGACTGTTGTTGAGAAATTTGAGTTTGTTGAAGTTGAAATTATTTTCATGAGAAAAGTTTAATGTAGATCCCAATTCTTTATAGATTCAATGAAGCAATCCCGGTCATCCATTTGATTAAAACAAATAATCTCGGTTTCATCATTAAAAAATAAATAAATAAATAAATAATCTCACAAACTGTTAATCGTTAGGCGAAAAGAATCATACAATCACAACAGTAATTACATCATCTTTCTATAGAGGAGTACTTCTACATACTTTCGACTATTTTTTTTATTTTTTTTTAGTGTTAAAATTTACGTCTAATCACATGTGATTTGTAATTTTAAAATCACATGTGATTTATGAAATCATGCGTGATTCTGAATATACAAATCACATGAAATCACACGTGATTCCTAACATACAAATCACATATAACTTTTCTAAACGTAAATTTTAACATTAAAACAAAACTAAAAAAAATCCATCGAAAGTATATTGAAATGCCCGTTTAATGAAAGATAAACAAAAATCTCGTCGCAATAGTGTATTTTTAGTCATTTACCGATTTACCGTTTACAAAATATTGTATTTTCAAAAGATTGTGAAAAGTGATTTTTTATTTTTATTTTTTATTTTTTATTTATGAAAAAATAGATAGCTAAAATTAAATCAGTGGGTTTATAAAGAATTTGTTGTATATATTGAACTCAACTTTTGTACCATGGGTGAATTGGTTGGCATATGGGTAGGGTTGGAGAATTGGGTTTGAATTTTGGTATGTCTAGCTGAATGATGAAAGTTGGTTGGTGTTTAGGGTGATGAAGTTTGCAAATTATAGTGTCTTTAGATTAGAAGAGGATGAAGAATTTGGTATTTGGTTTTGGGGGTCGGCGAGCATGGAGTTGACCTGTTGCTGATTGAGATTCATTTTTGTTAGTTAAGAGGTAGAAATAAAAGAATTATACAGATACACATGAAGGTGGAAGTTTGCGTAAAAATTAAAAGATTAATGAGGTCATTATAATATTTTTAAAAGGTAAGAAAAAAAGAAAAAAAAAAGAAAGTGGTGGTTTTGTGTATATTTAATGTATAATGTCCAACGTTCATTTTTTTCAACCGTTATTTAACATATACAAAGCAAATATAATAGTAAAATAAATAAATAAATAAATAAAAATTATGTATGACATGGACTAGTTATCATGACGCGAACAACCATGATGCCACCTTTGATATGGTCTTCGCGCCATGAGGATCGGCTGGTGGGATGGCACGAGAGTCACCGTCTTTTTTACCGTAGGGTCTAATTGGTGTGTTTCAAAAGGAAAAGCACTTTGATTAAAACATTAAAGTTAGTCATAAGTAAATAGCCAAAACAAATAAAATATTGTTTTCATGAATAGACTAAAGAGAACATGCTGCATCGATTCTAAACAAAATATTGTATGACACAATTGCTTACATATTTTACTACTTTAAGTAACAGTAATTAAAGTTAAGAGGCATATGAGATTATATCATTAGGCACAATTTAAAACGTAACTTTTTTCACTTTTTCCTTTAATATAGAGTAAAGTAACATGTTGGCAAAACTTGTCAATGTTTGTTTATGACTAATTATCTCTTAACTTTTACTTTTATGTTTGTAAAAGCTTTATTTCCATCATTTTGCTTTTTTAGAGATGTGTTTTAACAAATCTACTGTATTAGTTTTGTGAACTCAAAGTAGTAGGTAAAACGGTAAAAGGTGATAGAGCTTATGATTATGTCGAATTCACCCTGCTTTTACTTAAGTGACAAACTCGCTTTATATAATTTACCGCATGTTACCACTTACCAATGTCAAAAAGTGTTGACACCCTTTTTCTTTTTTGTCCATATTTAAACTTGAAAGTTAATCAAGGCATTGATATATGTTCCTTATTAGAAAAGATTGTGTTTAGCTGAATAAAATATACCAAAATTTACAAGCAAAAAATTACTATGCTTTACGTCTCTATCATATAATGCTTGTTTTTTCAGGTACACAAATTATATTGTTTTTTAGCTAGGCAACGAAAATTAGTTTTTTCAGGTACACAAATTCGATATAAGGCTGCGGAAAAGATAACCAAAATTCGCAGCAACACAAAATGAGATGTATATAACTATATATGTGTTCGGCCCGGCGGCATTTTGGAGCAACTAGTTTTTAGCATTTTAACGTATTCAAAATAAAGCTTGTTTGACAGGGAGAGGAGTTTTAGTTTTTGTTTAAATGTTAGTTTGAGAAGCTACTATAAAAAGATAAAATGTAAACGCTTTATCGTTTTCAAGTTTCAACTATTTATTACTGCTACTTCTAGTTTTGTCAAATATTGCTACCATCTCTTGTGAGACATATAAAGAGGCCGATAAAAAAAAAAGTATAATAATTGTGGAAACATAGAGGGAGGGGACTAGCATGTTCATTGTTTGGTTTGACACCGAATAAGCCGAAAAATAAATCAGACCAAAACCAAATAAAACCGAACCGAATTTTTTAATTAGTGTATGGTTTTGTTTGAGACCGAACCAAAGTATTTAGTCAATATTTGGTTTGGTGTATGCTTTGACAAAAATATAACCAAACCAAACCATATATCTATATATACAAAAGAAAATGTTAAATTATACATATAGTTGTCTATCATATTATTCTAACTAGCAAACCTAAAGTTTCAAAATATATTCAAAAAATAAATAAATAAATAAATAAAATAAAATAAATCCTAAAATCAAAATTGTGATGCATATCTTGGTAACTGAATTAGCGACTTGATCCCTAATTTTTTTATGTCATATTATGTACTTTCATAATTAATTTACTTATGTTAAGTTGTGAAATCTTTTGGTTTCATTTTGTTGATTTACTTGAACATTTTATGAGAAATTCTACTTGTTAATCTTAGTTGAACTTTTAGGTTTTCATTTGATTATATTGTGAAGTTTACTTGAATTTAGTTTTCTTGGTTTTAACCGAAACCAAACCGAATTTTAATTTGGTGTATGGTTTGATATTATCCGTTCTATAATTGGGTTGGTTTGACTTTGGTTTTGATTTTAAAAATTGTCAAACCGATGAACCGAACCATATACCCATAAATCTGAAAACCGAACCGATTAACACCCCTAGAGGGGAGAACACGTTCCCTTTTAAAACTTTATTTCTTGTATCAAATAACCAATAAAGTATGATGCAATATAATAAGTGACAATAATACGCAAGACAATAAGTAAATGAGAGATCAAATCAGACACGAAAATTTATAGTGGTTCGACACTGAGCTTCTCTTCTCCCTACTCTACTCCTCGAGCTTCCTATTAGAGAGTTTCTTCAATAGTTCAACAAGCTCCCTTCTCGGTGGAGAAAACTTACAACGTCGCTTACAAGTTTACCGATACTAAGCTAGATATCGAGTTCTTCTTCGGGTAAAACCATACCCGTTGTAGTTTTTGGCCCAAACACAACAAACCTATAACCCTTGTATTTTAAAGAATAAACACAAACCTATCTAACCTCTAGTTTGGAATACGGTTAGTGATACATGGTATTGTATGGTAGTAATCCATGATGTTGTATAATGGTAATACAAGGCAAGACTTTCTAATAGATATGAACAACTAATCTAGACATCCATAACTCTAAGCTAGATATGGTTGATCTTCTCTTGATAAGAAGTTTTCAATGTTTGAAGATGACAAGAGCTTCAAGCTTGTTGTGGTTGCTCTTCAAATTCTAATATGCTTTCAATGCATGAAGACGCTTGTTATGGTGGATCTCCGCATGTTAATATGTTTTTAACAAATGAGAATTAGAAGCAATATGATCAAGGGCTAGTGAGGGTTTTGAAGGCTTGAGAATGCCTAATGTTAAAATACAAAAGATTAGTTTAAGTGTGGACTAAATGGTGGCTTAAATAGACAGAAAATATTTTTCACATAGCATCACGGATCCACGGATCCTAGTCACAGATGCTTTACGGATCCTGCGAGTATCCGTCGACTATTTAGGATCCGTGGGTCTGCAATTTTGAAATTAAGTTTATGGCCATTTTTGAATGTCATTCAACACTTGTTAGCTTTATTTCCTTTCAAGATTGTTGAGAAAAAGGTTGGGGAAAAATATGTTTGATGCCATAAAATGCTAAACGCTCTCTGACTAGAAATGGTTAGACTAGTAATGCAACCACAAAAAGATACCAAATAACACTGCTACATCAGCGTCAATTTAGTTTTCTCTTTCATATACTAAACACTCGTAATAAGGAGACCGCAATCACAACAAAAAACAACCTCACAAAAATAAATTAAAAAAAAAAAGCACACACACAAACCCTTTTAATTCTTTCGGTCGTCTGACAGACCAAAACTTTCATTTTTAGAAGGAGAGGACGCGTCTGGTTTGGTCGCCATTGTGGGGAGACACATTCGAAAAGGCAAGACCGACCAAATGGTTTGGTCTCACTACGACTAGTCTTAATATGAGGTTTTATGTAAAAACTTATGCTTTCTTTCTTTGTTTTGAATTATCCTAAGAGTGGTTAATTCTTATTTCAATGGTGGTTGAAGTTTGAATACTTCACTAATTGAATGGTTCTAGCTAGTTATATAATATAAGATTAAAACACTTTATTTAAAGGTATTTATAAAATATGAGACTAAACCTAATAATACATCCTTTTATAAAATATGAAAGTATGATTTAATTTAAAAAATGAAAAAAGTTTTGCTGCATATGATAGAGTTTGCTTGATTGAGTATTACCAAGTTTAAAATGTATTGGATGTTTAGTTTATATAAAAAGTTAAAACCCATATTTTATTTAAATATTTTAAAACATCATGACTATAAAACATATTCTCTAAAATTTGTTAAATGTTTTGATCATAATGCAACATAATAAACATATTCGAACATGTGTTAAAGCACCGTCGAAAACGAAAAGTGTTGAGATATATATGTTTTGATGATTTATGGTTACGGGTAACTTACGTATTTTTCATTATATACTACAAGTTATCTATTTGTAATCATTAAAACATAATAAACCGTTTAATTTAAATATCTTCGTATTGACACTCATAGTTTTATGCTTGTTTCGGCAATTTTTAGTGGGTCATGCTATTTCGTTGGATAGTAAAAGTGTGTGGTCTGATACGGTATGCAATGTTCTAGGGACGTTTTTATTTCCTTTGACTTGGTGTCGTATATGTGGTCGACGTAGTTTTCCTTTTGAGCTCGTCTCCTTTAATCGACTTGATTATGAAAGTTGGATGCCATTGTTTTGAGGAAAAAAAAAAAAAAAAAAAAAAAAAAAAAAAAAAAAAAAAAAAAAACTCTAATCTTTTACTTTTTACTTTGAGTTTGTGCCTTCTGTTTCATTTTAACATTTGTAATATACGATTAGTGTGATTGGATCAAATCTTCATCTTGACTTTAAAAATAACTTAATCAAGATACCAAAAAAGATTACAGAAAAATGCTAAATTCGTGTATTTCGGGATAGCCCCAATTAACCACGTTAAAGGCATGCTCGTCAATTTCAACTTGGTTACCAACATTATCGTCTTTAGCCACCTCGCCCCACAGCACTTTGAAGGATCAAGGACCATGTTTATCAATCCGATAAACACATGTACGCACACCACTTGTTAGGATAGTAAAGTCCTCGAATGCGAAAGCTTCACAAACTCAACTTGTCCTGTAAAAGAAAGGTATGCAAATTGTTAGTGTTTTGGCTAGGTGTCCTTACACTATATAAAGGAAGAGAACCATGTGGAATAAGATACTGTACATTTGACCCTTGATATGTGTCTTTTATCTCGATGGCCGGCCAGAGAAAAGGTCAGAAACGATCAAGAGACACCTCAGTTACACCGTGTACATCTGAGTTAAAGGTCTGCCCTCTCGAGATAACATGAATGGACAAAAACTCCTCCATTTGTATGTGCCTTTTATCTACAAAATTAAGTTGTTAAAGCCTATACTTAGCCAATCACGGTCAAAAATTCCATTTTGTATTTTATACCTTCAATGAATCTAAATACTCGTTGCTTTTTTGGACAAACAACTTGATAAGAACATGTAAATTGCAAACAAAATGTACAAATAAAGCAAACCTTTTTCAGTTTTTCTTGCTTAACTTTTTGTAAGGCCCATATCCAATATAGTATCTGGGCTTTTATCTTTTTCAAAATTAAATTTTGCAAGCCCATTATTTTGGGCCTAGAAGTATGCAAACAGGTCAAAAACTGATGCTTAGTATTCTAATCTAGCGGTGTCTGCATGTACTTTGAGACTTTGCATTAGCATAAATGTTTACTATACCAGAAGATAATTTTTCTTTGTTATCGACATGCTAGTGACAAAGAATGCCTTTAGTTTTGTCTCGGAAACTTGGAATATGGTTGTTGCTTAAAGATCGGTATGGGTCATGCAAGTGCGATAGACTTTACTGTGTTGTGAAAGTCGTTAGCTAATCACAACCCTCCAAATATGTTACGGACATTGACAAAAGGTTTATGCTAAATGAGAATCGCGACTGATAAAGAAGAAGAACAACAAATTTCCACTTTCACATATACACCATCCGTGAAACTTCTATAGAATTCTAATGGATCCATCGTTCATCAATCCTACTTTGTTTATACTTTTGTAACCATTAACCACCACCAACCTTTGTATACACTTTTGTAGCCGATAAACCATTAAACAACATCAAACTGGCCTAGGTCATGTTTGACGGCAAACATTTTTAGAGAGTTTTGGAGCAATTAGTGCTATCAAAGTTGTAAAAATCGTTAGGCTGTTGGGTAGGGCCTAACGATTAATCAATTAAGCGGGGATTAATCGGATTAGATTTTTTATGCACAAAATTGCAATTTTAGATATTATATTATATTATATATGTACTAGTTGCTTAACCCGCCCGATGGGCGAGCTACTTTTATAATATTCTTTAGTAGAAACAGTTTAGTGACATAGAGAGTGGTGAACAACAAATTTAAAAAGAAAAGTGAATAACAAATATTAAGAATTTGGTTGAACAAATGTATGAAGAACAAAAATGAAAATAAAACAGCGATAGTTTCAAATCCTACGTAGAACTCGCTCTTACTATATCCCAACGAAGCGGCTTTAACTTCAGTTTCAGGGTGTCTATGTCAAAACAGTTTTATTTTCATATCAAAACATGCTACGTAGAACTCGCTCTTACTATATCAAAACATGCTAATCGAAGATAAGCATGACTTAAAGTCTCTATGTCACCTTTCATATCTAACCTTATCTTCCTATAGTTGCTTAGAATAAATGCGTCACATTTCTCGTGGAGTATCTCCTTCAACTTTGTTTCAATTCTGCTTTGTTATCAACAATCTGAAAAGAAGATATCAACTCATGGTTATAAGAAAAGTTGGACAATAAATAACATAGATTAAAAACAGTAAAGTGCCTTTCTAAAGAGAACATACATCTCTTTCAAAATTACTCTCAGGTTCAACAATGGCAGAAACTCAACAATGGCAGAAACTACAGAGGACCGCGAAGACACGCGTGTAATCTTTTGGGTTCGTTAATGAGTTTTACTGCTATTTTGGTATGGTGAAGGTGAAATACCTGAAGCAAGACTTGATCCTTGGAACCGACTAACTGGAACTAATGAATCAAGTTCAGCTTGAGGGTCCGCATCATCTCTTATTTTGCTACTGCTTTTCCTATTAGTAAAATAAAATACAATACAGAAACACAATGAAAGCATACCTTTAAGTAGCTTTAGTCCTTTTTTTATGGCATTTTGAGCATGATAAGTGCCCATGAAACCGCAAGCATTAATTGTCCAATAAAACATAAAATTAACATATCTATAATAAGCCAACTATAATTTAAATCCAATAATTATAACATAACGCTATCAACTGCATAGGATAATATGGATTCGGATCCGTGGTCTCATCAAACTACATATTAATCTGGAAAAATGAAGTGAGACACACAAATAACATATTTAGGGGTGTTTGGGATTGCTAACCTCTCTCACAAAGTACTAAAAGAAAGCACACAACTATAGGCATGATCTTTCAGGAAATGACTTGACCATATGCACCAGCATATCTCATTCCTAAAGCTGTAACTACAAAAAAGGTCATATAACCAAAATTAGTGCATACCAAAACATTGAATAACAAATCAGTATAAACATTATAAGACAAAATTGGACTATGATATGAAAAAAATAGATCTTTACATGGTATTGATTTGGTGAATATGGTTTTTGAATTAGATGACGCGTTTTGATATTTGGATGGACTTGATTTTGGAACTGCGCAGTGAAAGGGGGGAGGTTGAACATAATGTGGTACAAACTCTTCTTTCCAAACTCGTATTCTTTCTACATTTTAACTTGCTCCTTGGCCTTGCTTTGGCTGATTCTGCTGAGGAACTACAAAGTAAAAACAATGAGTGACTTAACATCTAATTTTGATAGGGAATAGTTTATGTTTGTTTGAGGACATCCTCCATCTGTCCATGTTCCTTCTTTGCACAAAAAGAGCATGTAACATAAAATACGTAAAATAATACACGATATAATACCTTTGGATGCAAAAATAAGGAATTACCAGCCGAACCGACCTCACCTATTTTTCCTTACCTCTTCATCTATGTCGTTTCTACTTTCATCGCTTTTTTTAGATACACTTTACATCATTCAAAGAACAAACTCCTAATCTCATAGTCATGTGTACTTGATATTATGGAAATGGAAAACATACATATAAAATATAAGTGACAAAAATCTGAAATGAAAAATAAGATTTCATAATTTAGAATCAATTTAACATATTTAACATATCTGATTAACATATGAATTAATCATATATAAATTAAAAAATACACTTGCATAATGAATTAGTATAAGATAAAAAAATTCAAACAAAAAAAGCTATAAAATTTACAAACAAACCTGAAAAATCGATTGTGTAGAAGCTCAGACATGGGATTCATGATTAAACGACCTAAAGTAAACATAAAAACACTAACACACTGAGAAATCGAATGGTATAAATTCAGAAATAATCATAAAAATGCTAAAATGAATCAAATAGAGATGAAAGAAACAATAATCAAATAACAAATTAAGTAATGACTAAAAACCAAACCTGGATCAATTGTGTATACATTGATTCGAATAAGGTGCTTGAGATTATGGTTAACTGATTTGATGATGAATCAGTGAAATATTTTATACATTTGTTGAATTGGTCTCCGAATGTTTTGATAGATCAAGAATGATAATGAGGATTGATTATGATTTGGTTTTGATTTTAGGTAGTGTGTGAGATGATTCACTTCAAAAATAAATTCAAAAATTTCAGTTTCATAAAAAAGGCGAAATCAGAGGGTGAAAAATGAAATCCCCTTTTGCGTTCTTCAAGAGAATCCCTGATTTTTAGCAAGAGAGACGCCCCAATTGACCCATGTTTTATGATATAGTAAGAGCGAGTTATAGAATCTATCATAAAAAGCCATTTGGCTCAGTGGTAATGTGTGGGTAGTGATTTTCTGAGTGACCCATGTTCGAACCTCGTAGACATTCATTTTTTTTTATGTAAATGGATATTAAACGCCATGTCATCAATGAGTCATCAATGACGTGGCAATAGTGACGTGTCATGGACTCCTCTATTATATAGTGTGGAGATGAGATAAACATAGTGTACAAAGTTCAAATATTTCAAGTGTTCAAATATAAACATAATATATAATTCTTCAAAGTTTAAAGTCAAATATAGATATTACTCGGTTTATTAACCATTTTTAAGCGATCTTTGACCGATTTAGTCCGATTAATCGATTTGTTAAAAGCGATTTTGTCCGATTTTTAAGCGATTTTTCTGACCGATTTTCAAGTGATTTTTTCGATTAATCTGATTAGACCGATTTTATCTGATTAACCGATTTGTTGATCGATTTTTAAGCGATTTTTGACCAAATTAATTAAATAAGTTGATTATGATAAATCAAGGCGCCTAAAGACCGATCAGCAATTATGCGAGGATTTCGCCTGAGCCGATTTTTACAACAGAGGCGTTATAAATGCAACGTTTGTTTGGCTACATGCAACTAGCATTTACTTTTTGTGTAACTGCTCCTATTTGAAACACTTCCTGAGAAAGCATTACCATCTTGATGATGGCGTTATGCTAATTAACTTACATATATACCCTCAAATTTATTTAATCAGATTTTTATATCAATGTGTATATGTTCTTTTACATGTTATAATTAAAGCTACGGTAATATTACCAAACACTTTTATTGAGCAAACCGTTACTCCTTAATGCTTAATGTTGTTGCGAACTGCTACTCATTCTATTTCGTTTCGCCAAACATACTCTTAGTGGTTAAGCGTTATGAGGTTCTCACAAAAGAGTCTCAACTTTAAAACTCACTAGGTATATACTTTTTGAATGGTTAAGTAACTGGTGTGAAACGGTCACAGATACCCCATTAATAAACCGTGTGTGTTTGAGTTAGAATAGTCGCCCAACTAGCGTAACCTAAATAAAGTAAAAACTCACGCATGTACTTTCGTAAGCATTATGCTATAGGTTTCCACACTCTCTTGTTATAGTGGGTGATCACTTAATTGATTTTTTGCCTTTTAACTTTGTAAATAGAACTTTCATGAACTAAAAACTTTTCATATCTCTTTTCATGGATGGAAGGTAAAATGTAGAAATCATGAAGATTTGGTTAGTGCAATGGAAAGATACATCAAGTATTAATACGAGTGGGTGATCACTTAATTGATATGACCTACTCACACACTCTCACTTGCCCATATAAATAAATAGTGGTTGTACCAATGTATCATATAAGTCATAACACACTCAATCAAAATTATTAGTGCTTACATTAAATATAATGTTTAAGTAGCCCATGTGAGTTTGATAAAAGAAGGGTCCATTTAATAAACTCTAATTCTTTCTTTAGTTAAAACTTTAAACAACATAATAATTCTTCATTCTATGTACATCTATAATTGGAATTAATATTAACAAGATGATGAAAGAAGTGGCAGATGCCGTTATATCTAATGATGAAACTGAATATGAGAGTGAGGATGATTGTTTGGAAAGCTACTGCGACGATAACTTATATATCTGAAATTTCAGAGGCTCTGTGCAAAAACTTATGTCGTAACTAAATATGACGGTCAAAGAACTCATATAAACTATTGATAAAAAAACGTTGTGTTTTAAAAATATAGCTTCAATTTTGACAAATATACAAAACATAGAATCATATATTATCAACATTTTTTTGTTGTCTGAAGTAAATTTTGAGGCACCAAATATAAAAACATGCTTACAGATTGAGGCCCTGTGCGATTGCACGCCTCGCACACCCTCATATACGACTCTGTTTAGCATACGCTTCTGAAAAATCCTCTTAATTTGAGTTTTAGAATTTTTAATATGTTTTTGTTTTAAACATTTATTTATTTATAAAAAATAGCATTTTCTTATTTACATTGCATTTGTTTGTTCGTACTTTAATTTATTCATGATGATATTTGCTCATTTAAATGTTTACGTTTTTTATGCTTAAAATAGAATACTTGTTACGTTGTTGATGCTTATTTTTTGTTTTCGTTAATGTTTGAATGATATTTTAAAGTTTTTGGACAGTTAAGTTTGTAGCTTATTTTGTATTTTGTAAATTTTAAAATATTAGATATAAAACTGCCCAGATAGAACACTAGTATAATACTACGAAATAGTTATTAGTACTTACATTAAATATAAGGATTAATTTCATATATCACCCTACTTTCATAATTAATTTCATATATACTCAAAGTGCAAGTAATGAATGCATAATGTACAATGTTTTTAATGCATGTTTGAGTATATATTAAATTTTCAACCAAAAG
Source organism: Chrysanthemum seticuspe (assembly GCA_019973895.1). NCBI lineage: Eukaryota > Viridiplantae > Streptophyta > Magnoliopsida > Asterales > Asteraceae > Chrysanthemum > Chrysanthemum seticuspe. The sequence goes on from BPTQ01000005.1 coordinate 327,813,681, forward strand.
GAGGGTAGATATGAAATTGCCCCTAAATATAATGTTAAGAAAGCATGTGAGTTTGGTAAAAGAAGGGTCCATTTAATAAACTCTAATTCTTTCTTTAGTTAAAACTTTAAACAACATAATAATTCTTCATTCTGTGTACATCTATAATTGGAATTAATATTAACAAGATGATAATTGTCATCATGGAGCAACTAAATTTGTTTTTTGAGGTTTATTTTTTATGATATGGAGGCATGTTCTGAAAATAATAAGATTGAGATTCTCTCAAGTTTATATAAACGTAACCGATAATGGTTTTTCACAAATAGAACAGTGAGACCTACCGAAAGACTTATTTCTTTCAGATTGTGAGATAACATTATCAGTCATGTTCATACGAACATGAACTTTCATCTTAATCCAAAATTATACTTGTATCTAGTTACTCCATGATATACGGTAAAGCTTATATGGTTTTCAAAGAACTCGGTTGAAATTTCAAACATCAAGGTGTACTTTCTTGAAAATAGTGTAGATAGAACTTTACCATGTTCGTTACCAACCGCAAACTATTTTGTCATTTAATATAAAGTTGGTGCTACAAATATTTAATAAAAAGTTTGTTAGTTAACAGATGTAGCTAGCATTGTGATACAAATAATGATAGCAACTTTGATTCTATGCAATTATCGAAGGTAGCTAGAGTGATGTACAAGAAAAAATGATATGAAAAATTGACCAATGATCAAATGCAACTTATAACAATGTACTTTAAATAGACAAACTATATAAAATAGAAAAGGCAGATATGCATGCTACTGATTAATGATAATACAATGACCCACTAAATCTCATTGAGACATAAAGAGAAAAACATGGTTTGTGTGAAAAAAAAATAGTGTGCTTTTAGATGTTGGCATGACAAACATATGATCATGGATCACACAAAACATAGGGATATAACTAGAGAATAGTATCCAATGAACAAAAACCGTAAATAACGCACGAAATTTACGTGGTTTGACAGATCTATTCGATCATAAACGGAACTTGGGTGAATTTATTGAGAAGGTCGAGTGCTATATCAGTTAATTTATTGGGAGGGTCGAGTGCCCACTCCAGTCTCAACTAAAGTCCGTTCATATGTGCGATTGACCTAGTTCAGAATTACATTGACAAGATTATAACTTTGTATTATTTCTTATTACCAATAGTAATACTTTTATGCGTTTTTGAGAAACTGAATTTGAGATGGGCAGCATTACATATGTTTAGGACAGAGAAGCCATTCCACATTGTTTCCTATTTCTATGCAAAATATGATGCATTTTGACCCATCATATGCAGTACTTCTCAAAATCAGAGCTTATTGGTACATTCTGAAATATTATATTATATCAGTGCTTAATTATAGATTTGATGAAAAAGTTTTTCTAGTTATAGAAAGAGTAAGAACCATAAAGAGATGATGTTTCTTGTTTAAATTGCAAGTATTCTTATCTCCATGTTCATCCCAACTTTTTATTTGTTTATACAACATGTTAGGAGGATCAAGCATTACTCAAGAATTTATCTCATATTATGGGATTGCTAAGTGATGGAAGTTATCAGAGGTAGAGACAGGAGGGGAGCATGGTGAGCACGTGCCTCGTTAGCGAAAATATTTATAGTGTAACCTTTATAAAATATCTGACTATTTTGTAATTTACTCCCTTAACAAACAGATTTATAATGTATTTTATAAAAGTTATCAAAGTTTGCTCTATTGACTAAAAACTTTTTGACTCCGCCTTTGTAAGTATATACTTGTGTTAATAGATTATGATATAAAAAAATCATTTATTTATGTCATATGGTAAAAATTCTAATCATAAAAATAAAATTTCAATGCTCTAATCATTGATAGAAAATAGGGAAAGTCACTTAGGAAATTGTGGTTAAAAAAAAAGAGTGACAATCTTACTACTCACATGACATGTTAAGAGACATAGATGGGCACAAACTCACTAGGCTTTGACATTTTAGGGGTGGTGACAGCTAAGGAAGGTTTATTTGCACCACATTATTATCTAAATAAAATGTAAGGTGCACATCAAAGCAATGAGGAAATTTCAACTCTCAATGGCAAGTTTCACATATTTGTTTAGGCTCAAAAGGGTCAATGACAATTAAATAGTAACATGCGGTTGTAGTCATGGTCATAATCGTGACGAACAACGCTGGAACATGATACTTTGTCATGAATCGTGGCGAAAGAAGGGAGGGTGGCCATTTCAGGGTCGCCTACTTACGTGCTAGTGTAAACAAGTATAAGTGTTATAAGAGAGACAACAACATGTTGTCATGGTTTTTGAGATATGAATGATGCTTAATCTGTTATAACGCGTTCTTGATGCTTGCACACTTATTAGTTTCCGGAAGTGTATTCATACCAAATGGTCCTATATGTTATTTCTTCTGGTTATCTACCATTTGATCTCTAACATGTTGGTAGTATTTTGTTGGTGCACGGGTCAAGGATTCTCCGCCGATTTAAATCCTTTTGTGCATTTGTTGCCTCAAGGAAAGTGAAATTTAGAGGGTTAATATGGTAATTTACTTCCATTCTAAATGTTTAAAAATTCTTCTGGAGAAGTTCAAAATATTATGGCAAAGCCAGTATATTCAATCCCAATGAAAGAATGAATCGAGATCTTGAAGCAACAATAATAATACATATATATTTCAATTAGCATCCCAAAAACATAATTTAAAACCATCTACTTGTATACACAGCTTGAGATACTTGATCACCAAATGCAAATAGCATTGCAAAAATAATCAAACGCGCTCCTTATAACAAGATCGACATGTATAAAGGGTGGTAAATTGCACACAAAAACCTCAACAAGTTGGATTTGCTTATACACTCTAAAACAGCTCAAAATGGTCCCAAAAGCCAACCATCCAAACTACCAAACCATGAACTAAATGCACCGAAATCAGGCTTTCATATAAGTTCGGTCTGCCAAAACCAAACAAGAACCAAGTCGGCAATGGCATGAATGCAGGCTACAAGGTAATTTCATAAATCAAGTTTACCCGTTCTTTATTCATACCACATTGAAACCACAAGTTTGTATTCGAGCTAAGCTTTTGGGACCAGACCAATACTAGCTACAAAGCCGTTACCAACTGGCTAGATGTGTCACTATTTTAATACAGCATGGACCTTATCCGACCGATGTAGATGTGTCACCATGAACACCCACTTTCACATGACAAATAAATCAAAAAGCAAGTATTCATGAAGAGGAAAGTTGTTCTATGGGTTGCACTAGTAAGGTTGTGGTCCAAATTTCCACTATATGAATTGACAATAGTAAAGAGCATACATACATACACCCATGAAAGTTGACTAATTCACATGAATCACCTCAAAAATCACACAAATCAAGCATCAATCAACCCTAACATTAAAGTAGTTGTTCCCGATTCAAACTTCAATGTAGTATAGAATACGCAGAATAAGCAGCATATAACAAATGTACAACTATATACAGCAAGTCAGCAACATAAGATCGAATAAACCAATGAACTTAAAAACGGCACAAAATCAATACAAGTAAAAATGTTGAAGATGATGCTTATACTATAAAATTTAAATCAAAAGTATGATAACAATAATAACAATAAAAACCAAGAAACCATAAAGATGTTCTCTATACATAAAACTTGTCTGCAACCTAACAATAATTTTCCCTGGCAATAATTTATTTTCACAAATCGAATTTTTTTTATCTCATCATAACAATTCCGAATAAATATGGGGTGGAAAGAATCCTCCGCTTACCTATTTTACGTTCCTTGGCCGTCCCTTTGAAGATGATGATGATGATCATGTAAAAGTAATGTAACGCCTGCAAAAATCTACTAATCTTGACGGTTTGTAATCACGCGACATTGGGGTATGGTATAGTAATTGCAGGGCTTGTTTTTGTGTTTTTTTTAGTACGAGTTTTATATTGAAAGAATCAATAGAAAGGTGGTGGAGGAGGTGATGCATACGAGACCCCGACTACTGGCGGTAGTGGGCCCTCGTATGATGGTGCTGGAGGAGGTGGGCTGTTGTATATTACCGGTGGTGGTGAATGGTGTACGGGTGCGGGTGGAGGGTTATGATGGGGTGGTGGGGATGACGGTGTTGGTGACGGTGGTGGGGGTGAGTATTCGATGCAAGGAGGTGGTGGTGATGGTGGGGGTGGGGGTTCTATACAAAGGGGTGCGGGTGGAGGCGGTGAGGGTGGGGGAGGTGGGTAGTGGATTGGTGGAGGTGGTGAGTGTGGTGGGGGTGGCGGTGATGAGTAGATATACGCGGGTGGTGGGGGCGGTGAATGTGGCGGTGGAGGTGAGTGTGGGGGAGGTGGGGGTGAGTGGGGTGGAGGTGGGGAGTGTGGTGGAGAAGGTGGAGGGGGTGAATAATAGTAGTATGGTGTGGGTGATGGTGGTGGTGGGGAAGCTGTCGGTGGGGGTGGGGGTGGGGAAGCGGTTGGTGGGGGCGGTGGAGGCGGTCTTACGCAATACGGTGGGGTAGGGCTAGGTGGTGGAGGTGATGGAGGGGGTGGGGATGGTGACGGGGGAGGGGGCGAATGCGGTGGTGGAGGAGGGGGAGGTGGGGGTGGAGGTGGTGAGTAAACTGGTGGTGGAGGTGATGGTGGTGGGGGCGAAGGCGGTGGAGGAGGAGGGGAGTACACAGGTGGTGGAGGTGATGGTGGTGGGGGAGAAGGTGGTGGGGGTGGAGGAGGTGGTGGGGGTGGTGGAGGTGAGTAAACTGGTGGGGGAGGTGAAGGTGGTGGTGGGGAAGGTGGTGGGGGTGGGGGTGAATAAACAGGTGGTGGAGGCGATGGAGGGGGCGGTGGGGGTGAGTAGACAGGTGGTGGGGGAGATGGCGGTGGAGGCGAAGGTGGAGGTGGTGGTGGTGAGTACACAGGTGGAGGTGGGGGAGATGGTGAAGGCGGGCTATAAACAGGTGGTGGGGGGCTCTGCGTCACAACGGGAGGGCTAGGAGTCACTACAGGAGGGCTCGGGGTCACAACAGGGGGCGTAGGACTAACAATAGGGGCCGGTGGGGGACTCGGAAGCACAGGAACAAACTTTTTACACCTAAAAGCACCACAATGTATCTTCTTACTACTAAACATCTTACACTGAGCAGGCCTCCTTTGCGCCGGCCTGTTCGCCAAACAATTCCTCTTATCATCAAACGCCGCAACATTCAAACAAACCGGAGGCTCACCCGTGAAGAAATTATCCGAAAACGTAAAATTCTCCAACCGCGGCAACCTACAAACACTCTCAGGTATCCTCCCACTCAAAAAATTATGAGCCACATTCAATTGCTCCACACTAACCATACCCGAAATACTATCGGGTATCGGCCCCATAAGCTCGTTAAAACTAACATCAAACACCGTAACCTCATTCAACAACCCAATCTCATCAGGAAAACACGACCTCAACCCATTATTCATCATGATAATCTCATTCAAAGTATCACTCATATTCCCAATAGAAGCCGGTAAACACCCATGAAACTTATTACTCGCCAAAACAATAACCGAAACAGGCGAGTTACCAAAATTATCTGGTAACTCGAACCTGAACCGGTTATGGTTAATAAAAATAGCATCCAGAGGCTTATCAAACAGCTCCTTAGGTACATTCCCTTCAAATTCATTAAACCGAATATCTAAAAACTTTAGCTTCGGTAAGCCTAATACAACATAAGGGAATTTACCCGCAAATCTGTTGTTACTTATATCAAGCTCAAACAATATTTTCAACTTCGCAAACTTTTTCGGAATAGTCCCACAAAACCTGTTAGAATTAATATGAAACAAAGCTAGATCAGTCAAAAGACCCAGCTCTTCGGGTAAATACCCCGCGATATCGCCGTGGTTTAAATCAATCCCCGCCACTGTCCGGATAGACTTATTATCAGGAGCTGGGGCACAAAAAATGCCCGTATAGCTACACACGTCAGATCCGACCCAATCTGATGTCAGATTGTTCGGATCTGACAGTATAGCTAGCTTCCATGCTTGTAAAGCAATGTAAGCATTCCTTAACCTAGGATTTTCAAACACCAGAGACGGGTCCACGGTGACATTCTCGCCTCTGTCAGCGAACTCGTCTCGGTAGTATAAAAGCTGGCGTTGCCGGATATACGTCGCCTCATTATCACTGAGGCGACCACCATACCCGGCAACAACATTGTGGGCGTCGGCAACACCGGTAAAGGATGTTGTTAATGATGTAAACAAAAGAAAACAAAAGAGATTGAAATAATGTGGGGAGGGTTTCTTCATGTCAAGAAACTAGACATCTAAATATCAATCTCTTATAAAAAGTTTCTTTCAAATTTTCTTTTGAGAGAGAGAGAGGGGTTATTGTGAGAATGTGGGTGGAATGGGTTTTTGATGAGATGTGAGGAAAGAGGGATGATTTTCTAGGGATTTTGGGAGAGCGTGTGAAGAGATGAGAGAGAGAGGATACAGCTAACTCACAGCTCAAAACCCACAAAGTTTTTTGTTTTTAGAAAAAGAGAAAATAATGAATACAAAAAAGTTTTTGTTTCGGTTTATTATTTATTGACAATTTTTTTGAATTGGACGACGGAGGCCGGCTTGTTTACCGGCGTAGACTTGGCATTTTTGGGGTTTGAATTATTTTTATTTGTGGCCCTTTAGGTTTAGTATGGTTGTGATTGTAATTAGGGTTTGGCATTATGCAAAATGGAATTTTGCTTTGCCATATATGACCAAATGGGTAAATTAGTAAATTTATACTTCTTTTATTTTTCTTTTATTCACTTTGTATGCAGGAAACGGTTTTTTATGATTTTTTTTTTTTTTTTTTCGTTTTGTCTTTTATTATTTGAGACTTATCATATTTTATATTTTATGTTCTGTATTTTTATTCGGCCGTTTTACCTACTTTATTAACAGAACAAGACATTATTTTATAGTTTTCTACTATATATTTTTGGTGTCTTACTATCTTTGGATTGTCAAACTTTATATTTTATGTTTTGTACTTTTAATTTCGTAATTTTATAATAAAAACGAATTATAAAAATAAAAAACAAAAATAGTGATGGAGTTCGTACGCAGTTTAATTGAGGTAAGAAGTATGAACTTACTAAAGCTTTGAATTTGAGAGTTTTTGTTGGTATGTTTATCTGGTATGTTACATTTGCAAATTGTTTAATTAATTTGCGCTACTTAAGGTTTTAGAAAGAAAAAAAAAATAGATATCATAAAGGACCATGTCGATATTTGTTTAAACCCATTTTATTTAATTTGGAATCGAATTTAATTTCGCATTGGTGATCTAAAGCTGACATTTTCACATGTAACATGCTTTAGTTCGATAAAAATGTGACTCAAACATGATGAAAATTAGTATCACATGTACCACATTTAGCAACATTCTTATAATTTTTGCTGTAACTGAAATATCAAACACATTGTTACCAATTAAATATATATATTGTGAAATATCACATTTGGTCAACTTATATAAACTTGTTTTGTTTTCATAGTATGCATATGGCATTCCTCATAGTATATAAAGTTGTGGAATCATGTTTTAGTTTTTCAACTTTATAAAATATTGTAGTTCAATATTAGTCAGCTACATGTATTCTAGTTTATTTATTTTTCATTGTTAAGAGAAGTATAAAAAATTTGTGCAACTTTTCGCAAGTATGTAGAAGTACAAGGGGACGCTCTACTTGTTATCCAAATGTCTATTTCTGTACTATATTTTATTTCTTCTAACCGTTTGTATCTTTTAACGGAAATAAATAATATTAAAAGCCGAACAAAATAACTTGTCTATTTTTAAAATCCAATGTAAGAATATAATTTAAGAGTTGAGATCAATATAGAACCTATATTTGCCATAAAACAAATGAACCAATCATAGTCTTCCATCTTTTATCTAAATTAATTAAAAATCATTTTCCACGTTTTTTTTTAAAACAACATATTTTACAAACGGTAAGTTTTCAAAATATAAAAAATACACCATCGCGACGAGAATTAAATTATTTTTCTATAGATATGCACTTTTATATATTTTCGACAAACATTTTTTTTCAAAAATTCCGTCCGAAAAAATCATATATGATTTTTACGAATCATATATGATTTTCAAAAATCATGTATGATTCGATTTTTACGAATCATATATGATTTTTACGAATCATATATGATTCTCAAAAATCATATATGATTCGTAAAAATCGAATCATATATGATTTTCACAAATCATATATGATTTTTGTTGACCGAAATTTTGAAAAAAAAATTGTTAAAAATATATAGTAGTGCATATCTATAGAAAGATAATTTAATTCTCGTCGCGATGGTATAATTTTTATCGCGTAACGATTAACGGTTTGCGAGATATTTAATTTTTTTAAAAAGGGTGAAAGTTAATCATGATAAAAAAATGAATGACTATTATTGGTTCATTGGATCTATGGTAAATTTGTGATCTACTCCCTCCGTCTCAAAATTATTGTCACTAGACAAGATTCACACAATTTAATAAAAGTGGAGCCATTTTAATTTTCAACCATTCAAAAGGAATATTCTTCCACTAAATTCTCTTTCTTTTACTATAAAAAGAAAGTGGACAATAATTTTGAGACATCCAAAAAAGGAAATGTGGACAATTATATTGAGACGGATGGAGTATAATTTAATGCGATTCAAAACTAGTATTTTTTACATTTATTCAAATTGGCTACAAATGCTCACAAGATCCGAAGGCTCATAAGTGATTATTTGAATTTAAACTTATTTAAGTAACGTATATAAGCAGAGTGCAAAGCATAAAAAGATTGATTACGACATTGAGGTTTGTTTGGCAGCGGGTGTTTAAGAGCGCTTTAAAGCAATTAGTAATAAGCGGTTAGCATTTTGTAAATATATGTTTCTTTGGTAACAAAAAAGTCATAAATAACTAGCATTCCTGATTATTTTAAATGCTTTAAATCAAAATGCTATCTTTAGTAAATTTATTAGCAACTAGCATTTTTATGTAGTAATTATAATTATATATATATGCTACCAAACACTTTATTATAAACAGCTACTATTTTACGTTACTCTTACCGCTACTGTTTCATGCTATTACTATTTTCGTCAAATATACTCATGCTTAAAATGTGGATATTTTTATTTTTATTCTTATTATTATTATTAATTAAATACATATTTACTTTACCTACTTATTTCTTTTATGATCCCATGTTTTAATATTTTATATTTCAGAAAGACTTTTTGAGCATTAGAAAGAACAATGAGAAAGATATGATTATGTTGTCTTGTTTCATTGTTTGTTAATAGATGTTTACACACTACTGGCACTACATAGCTCTATCATAAGATTGCACCTGAAATGAAGAAAAATCAAAAGGCAGACTAACATTTTATCATTCAACAAGATTTAATTTTTTATTGCTAATGTTTAGTTAAAATTAATAATTCTTTGGAGAAATAGGTTATATCTTTGATCTCAGCTTATGGCTGAAAGTCGCAAAAACAAGTGTTAATTGTTTTGAAGACTAGTTATTGGTAAAAGGTCAGTCGGAACTCAAAAAAACGCACGGGATCAAAGCTTTGTCGCCGATTTAAGACTATTGAAGAGTAACACTTTGCCCTTACAATAAATATTTTCACCGATTACTCAATGTTCAAATATTTCTTACAAGTTACTGTATCATTAATTCATTACGTAGGGTCATCATCACTGACTTGTATTCATGAAGTCATTGCGTAAATAATTCAATATATCCATAGATAAAGTGAATAAGAGGTACCCAACATCGCAGAAAACAAAAGATAATGGCATTATTTGCAAGACAAAACAACAAATAGAAATTATTAAAAAGCCAATGTATAACTTATTTCTAAGAGCGTAACATATCGTGATGACGAATAACACGTTATTGTTATGTTATCTTAACGTCACATCATATACTTTCCAATATCACATCAATAATTAAAACATTATCTCTCATAACAAACCAATAACATGTTATTTGGTCCTATAAAATATTCAACCAAATATATCACTCACTCACCAAAAAAAAAAACAACAAAAAAAAAAGTTGCATTTTGCGAGGGCTATTGCAGCGGCTCAAAACAAAAAAGAGAGCATTTGGCTCACGGATGGCATTTTTCCTGGTATCACGTTCGGCATGTCATTGGATTTTTTTTTTTTGCGCGTTAATGGAGTAGCATACCGGCTGCTCTAAGAGCACAAGGTATCGCAACTGGTATGACACTTCAGCGCCACATCATACACCTCTTAATAACACACCAATAACTAAAACACACATCTCTCATAACACATTTCTAACATCACTTGTAGGTCCCATAAAATACCCCACTAAATATACCACTCACCCACAATACAAAAAAAAAAAAAAAAAAAAAAAAAGAAAGAAAAAAAGATAGCATTTGGCGTGAGTCGATGTAGTGACTCAAAACGGTAAAAAAGTGTATTTGACACAAGTTTGACATGTTGACCGGTATAATTGGCACACCAATGACACCCATAGCTTATCTATACTACATATAAAGAGTGTATGGTCAAACTTTGAAAAGTGAAATTTTGAAAGTCAAAGGTGAGAGAAATGCAACAGTGTAATTAATACTCTTATTAAAACACTCAATTACTTAAAAGAATAATAATTTATTCACATTGTACAAACACTTAAAAGCATATATACCAAATTAAAAACAACCAGTTAAAACACATCTTATTAAAAAGTATAATAAATTTTTCACAATACAATTTAAACAAGCTACAACATAATCCAAAACATAAAATAATTAAATACACTAATTAATGTTATTTTTAAAACACCTTAAAATAAAAAGTACATGTTATTATACACATTATACAAATTGATAAAACACACAAAGCTTCATACAAGCTAACAAATTGATGGTATATATAGTTTTGAAAACCGGACCGGACCAATGGGACCTGGTTCGGCTAACAAATTGAAGTCATCCGAAAACGAACCAGAGAAGACCCGTTGAAACCGATACAAACTGGTGGAATTAGGTCTCATCGAGATTTATTTATCCGGTTAATCGTCACAGGGTACCCGCCGTCGAAACGTGCTGGTACCCTGCTATACTATATATAAAGGAAAAACCAAAAGTAAAAATTGAAAAGTTGAAAATAAAAAAATGAAATGCCGAAAACGTATATTTCAAAAGAAAACTATTAATACACATAGAAAATCAGGTTGACCCGGGACGCTTCAAACCCGGCGGGTTGACCCAGTTTAATTTTGACCCGTTTTCGATCCAACCCATCGAGTTGACTCGGTTTAAATCGACCCGTTTTTCAGCCGGAACGGTTCAACCGGTTGAACCACTCGGGTCGAACCGGGTTTCAAAACATTATGTTTAATCCCAAATCTTCAAACTATTATTATTTTTCGTTTATAACACATAAACTTTTTTTTAGCATTAAACGATCTATCGCTATAAAATTCCGTTGTTATGCACGAGTACTTGTCTAGTGCTCTAAACATGTATGCATTCTAAGAGCTATTTGAAGCCAATTTAGTACTAGAGAAAATATATTTTTCTTATACCGTATACAGCAACTCTTAATTTATTTTAGGATTAAATATAAAATATCTTTATAATTTATATCTAAAAGGAAATATCTTGGCCAGAAATAAAAACTTACCTATCATAAACTTTTTTCTACGAACATCTAAATCGACTTTGTAATTGGATGGACATTATGGTTACTCGTATAATTCTGATTTGTTATGGTTATTCGAATAATTAATTTAAGTTACACGTGTTATCAAATTAGGTATTTGCAAAAATAAGATATCTACTATAGTCGACATATAAGACAAATTTTGGTTTTTGTTTCGCCCTATTCGTCAAAATCTAATATAAACACTCCTCTAAAATTCGCTGAATAGTAAACAAAATATTATTACCTGTATTTCCGAGTTTATATTTGAAAATGAAAGAAGAAAAATTAACAACTAATAATGTTTTTGATATTTTTTTCGAGATAAGAGAAGAGGGAAAATTATTATGTCAAATTCTCTTTCATAATTTTGAAATGATAGAACCACTCACAAAATTTACAAAAAATAAATTCACTCGCGGACGTGTTAACGGGTGATTGGTTTTATAATAAATAGGAAAAAGAAACTGTCATAAAATGCAATAAGCACTCGCTGACACGTAACCGAATGAATTTTTTATGTGAATTTTATTAGTGGGTGCTCCTCATAATTTCCTTCTCAAATTAAGATGATTTAGGAAGAAGCGTAATTTTAAATTTAATTTAGTCTTATCTCCCGACTTTTACCGGACCGGAACGGACCGAGACCGACAAGACCGAAGATCGAATTAAAGTAAAAACCGGGACCGAGACCGAGACCGAATGTGGTCGGTCCGGTCCGGTCCGGTCCAAATAGGCAAGACTTTCGGTTTTTTGGTCGGACCGGACCGGACAGAGACCAATATAAGGTAAAAGTCGGGACTGAGACCGGACCGCCGGTCCTTCGGTCCGGTCGATTTCGGTTCGGTCCTGTCGATTTTGTCGGTCGGTCTGGTCCGAACGGTCGGAATGCTCAGCCTTAAGTGTGAGTAAAACAACCTAAAAACCCTGGCGCAAAACAAAAAGACTATAGCTTAGTTGGTGACCTTGTGATTTTTTTTGAAATATTGAAGTTCAAATTATACGACAAATTTCTAGGCCTCTTGCATCCAGATAGCTTATCTTCGGTAAAACGAGCAACCATTCTACTGACCGGATGAAAAAAACTTGGTAGTTGAATATTCACGTTTCTGAATATTATCGACAGTCTGCGTTTATGCAAAGCACTAGAACCGTTCAATACTGTCGACTGTCGACGTTTATGCTAAAAAAAAAAGTCTAGAAATTAAGGAAAAGAACAAAAGGATTAGAGTAGGAAATGAGTTGTAAACCTAAATGCGACGTGGAAAGTGAAGTGTATGAGTAGGACAAAAAGTGACAGCATGGCAGTGCCAACTAGGCTGATAATCACCGTTTGACGTGGCCCCTCCATCTTTGACAATTCCACATTTCCAGGTGGCACTTGGGCCTGTTGCAATTTCAGATATAAACACATATTCCAAGTCACACCTCCAATACTATCTTTTTTTTTCTTTTTTTTTTTGAGATCCCCAATAAGTTTTTACTATTCTAAAATTATACTCCCTCCGTCTCAATATAATTGTCCACATTTTCTTTTTTGGATGTCTCAAAATTATTGTCCACTTTCTTTTTATAGTAAAAGAAAGAGAATTTAGTGGAAGAATATTCCTTTTGAATGGTTGAAAATTAAAATGGCCCCACTTTTATTAAATTGTGTGAATCTTGTCTAGTGATAATAATTTTGAGACGGAGGGAGTATCATGTTGTTATGGGAAGCATAAATTCTTTTTACAAGTAAAAACTTTTTGGTTTCAAATTTAGTATAATTCTTTGGAATTAAATAGAAGTAGAATGCAAACGAGTAAAAAGTTACGCTATTAACTTATTTTGGATTGCAAAATTAATTTATTTGAAAACAGAATTTTTATATTTAAGTGTCATAATATTACTATGTATTACTTGTTGGACTCTGTTGAAGGGCTTTACTGCCCCAGGTGCAAGGAAACTAAATATATCAAACGTGAAAGGTATAAACACGTGTTGATTTTTAGTACATGCTTTCTCGTATTTTGTCACTTTGCACGAGGCGGTTATCAAAGCAGCTTGTCCCGCTGTAAAACTTCGACTTCTCAAACCTACGACAGGGAAACATTCCGGATAGATCCAAACACGCATATTTCCGTCCAACCCATCCAAAAACCAAAAGCTCAGTCGGTCTGAGTGTAGATCTTTCATCCAATAAGTCAGGAAAAAAATTGCACATGTGCTTCTTTCTTAGCGGAGATCTCGGCACGCCTACATACTTCAAAAAGGACGTCCTTAATCATATCGTTTCGGTACGGAAGGCCAGGAGCTCGTTACAATGAACTGCGTGTTCTCCAAATGAATCCAAACATGCCTTGCAACAAGCTCGACATATCACATTAACCGGAAATAATGAAATTACATGGACGATAAGTGTACTTTTGAAATAATAAGGATTGAACCTGCAAATTGACCAAATCACAAAGACTATATTTGCAGTTTACTCTTAAAATTATATCATGTTGCTATCCGAAGCATAAATTCTTTTACAAGTAAAAACTTTTTGGTTTCAAATTGCCTTTTGTTAAGGCAAAGCAAGATAGGAGTATCTTATTTAATTAAACACGGTCCCCGTAACTCCTTAAATCATGGAAGGATCCAAATTGCATGTATCACACAAATTGTAGTTGACATGAATGTAAAACAACAATATCAATCATATCTAGTGTAGTGTGATTGATGTACGATGTAAACAATCATATATTTATCCCAAGTTAAAAGAAGATGTCATTTGATAATTTTAAGTGTGAACGGGTGAAAACTACAGTTTAATTAACTTCATTTGTTGAGATAAATAAATACAGTTGTTTTTCAAGGGGTGAGAAGCTTTTTGAAAAGATGTTCATTCAAATAAAAGAATGAGTGGGATAAACGCAAATTACGGGAGAAAATGGAGACAACACAATTACACAAAGAATGAGGACTTGTTGTTTAATGTTTGCTTTCAAATTCTTCTACCTTCATGGACCCCACAACCTCATTTTACCTTGTTGGTGTTTAATTCTTTAGCCCAAAATTAGAAAAGCATTTTAAAGTCAATTGCAAATGTCAAGTTTTTTGAAGAAATACTTTGTAAATTTAGAACTATATTAAATGCATAGATTTCAATATGAGGCTAAGAAAGTCAATTATAAATGTATATTAATAGTAATAGCAAGAAGTTAGATATTACAACGATTTTAGACGAACTCTGACCCAAAAGGTGCAACCATCTAGAAACTACAACGACCCACTTGATCTAAACGACCGTCAAGACCTCAATGACCAAAACCTGAAATTTCAACCAACACAAAATGAGCAACTTGACCTAAATGACCATCACACATTGACAACCCAAAAACTATCAGTCATCCAAAAAATTTACATCTCCAACAATAAAAAAAATTCAAGAAGATAACTCGTCTATCCAAAATCAAATAAAACGCATAACCACTTAATTGGTTGACCTTCTTTACAATCATAGGAACAAATCAGTGATAAGATTTTCATGGTGTCCGTTCAGTAGTTTTATGGGCAATACGGAAATGACGTAATTGTTGCACATGCATCGACTGATTTAAGGACGAGCATTATGAATGTAGACATTTTTCCTCAAGTTCAAATTATTTCCATTTTTTGGATTTCAAACAGATGTAAACACGCAAGTCTAATTGGGAGAAGTGGGTTTCGAGATCTAGGGAAATGGCTATGGGTGACGCTTAAATGTAGGGTTGTTGTGAAGGGTTTCGCCCTTCTTTCGATTTTGAGGTTTTAGTCCTTTTATTTTATGTCTTTGGATTTCCTCTTTGGTGATCCTTGTATTTTTTTAATTTTTGTTTCTTTGCTGTTTAGTATAAGAGTAAATTGCAAAACTGTCAATGCGGTTTGCTCAAAATGCAAATTTAATACATGTGTTTTTAAAAGTGTAAATGCAGTCTATGTGAGACATATTTGGTGTTGATATAATCTCTGGCTCAAAGTGATATGACTAAAATACTTTTTGTGTGGGGGATTGGAGACAGTGAGCATTTTAGTCATTTCACTTTGAGTCGGTGACTATATTAGGGGCGGAGCCAAAAAATTAAGATTGAGAGGACAAACTTTGGTAATTTTTAGAAAACTACACTACAAATTGGTTCGTTAGATGTGACAAATTACAAAAATAGCCAGATATTTTAGAAAATTTACACACCAATTTTTTCCGATAAGGGACACATGCCCACCCTGCCCTCCTCTTGTCACTGCCATTGGACTGTACCCGCACCAAAAGTTTCTTTCAGAGACTACGTCTGCACTTTTCAAAAGTTAAAGACTCAATATGAAATTTTGTACAACCAAAAGGACTGTTTTTGCAATTTACCCAAGGAAAAAAAAAACAAAAAAAACAAAGTTTCAACATAAAAAAAGTTAAAATAGTATAGAGAAAAAATGATACTCCTAGTATAAAACTATGAAAAAGGTGGTGGTGATAGATGGGCCCCCACCACGAGGAGCTTAACAAAAACGGGATCCGTTCGTATGATTAGTGGGCCCAAACGGTTTTTTGACCACAATTTGCTTATTGCCATGCACCAAATTAAAACACACTAGGACCAATTACCCTAGTCGTTACGTTCCCTTTAATATAAATCATTACTAGCACAATCTCATTTTAGAGTAATGTAACTTTGAAAATATGCGTAATAAAATACTTGTCACGTTTTCTAAAATGAGTAAATTTATGAATCTAGAGTGGGGCGGTGGTAACAACTACTATTGAATTTCCCCACGGGTAATATGGATGCCATTCACAAGCACTTTTACGTCAAAGTTACTTCCTGTCTAAAGTCTAAAGTATTACTATAAAATGTTTGAGATTTGACTAACAAAACAAACATGCATGATTATTTGATGAGTGTACTTTAAGCTGTAAATCTCGTCAAACATATATATGCTACTTCTAGTTCAAGTAAGTAATCAAATCAAATTCACATCACCAACAACAACTAACTTAATATGAAGGTTTAGCTTCGTATAATTGTTTTTAACGTGCATACGAAACACTTCTTGCGCGTATTTATGTTATGTTGACCTATTTTTTCTTTTATTTTTTAGAACGACAAATTTGATACTTCTATCTCACATATCTCACACATAATACCTCACAATGTCTCCAACGAGCCTTAAACCCACAACCTCTAAGTTAATGGGCCACTCACATACCAGTAAACCAAAGACTTTGGGTTCTGTTGACGTGATATTACAACATATAAATAAAATATAGTGCAAATAAGTTATCATATACAAAGTTTCACAAAGTTTTGATACTTTTGTAAAATCGATATATATAAAGAATGTTGGTTTTGTGGACGAGTTAAGATTGACGCGTCAATGTAGAAGATAAATGCCATTTTTGATGATGAAATCTCTCTAAAAACATCCATTCTTGCCAGCTGCTTTGGACCCAAATTCTTAACCTCTCTTTTTTCTATTCTTTTGTTCTTTATTCTCCATTATAACGACCCTCAATTTCTTATATTTTCTTAGATAACATATATATAATACTTATCGACACGCTCGACAAAAGTCTAACTCCGTTCCTAGTAACATGCACCCCGACTACGATGATACATTCTGTAAGTTCGTGAGCCCGAGTCACTAGTCATTACTTACTTGCGGACGAAGTGCACAATATTATCACACCACCTCGTGTGCATATAATACTTAGATTCTAAACATAAAATGATTGATCTATCAATACAATTGATTGAAAACTTAGCAATAGCCTTAAAGGCCATTAGCATGCCATTGAGGAAAAAAATGAATAGACAAAATAAAAGTCTGAATATATTAAATTTAGTTGACGGCTTTAAAAAATGGAAGAAATATATAAACAATAATGGAATCGAAGCATATCCGTGTATTTGGAAGTCGTTACAACAAATCCTTAGTTAAAAGTATATTTGTATTTCAGCCAGGTGTTCTAAACCTTCCAGCCTGTCAATTATGGGCTTCTTGTATTAAATTTGGATAGACTTTGAGCTTTCTACCAAAACTTAATAATTATATGACTCGTTATTTCACTTCGACTTTCTATGAAATGTCACGTATAAGATGCCAATCTAAAAAAAAAAAAAAAAAAAAAAAAAAAACGTTGACAACAACTTATTTAACACGACCTAGACGTTTTGTTAAAAGACAATGTGTGAAATATAATGTTAAAGACTAACCAAATAGCCTACTCCAAAAAGTGTCCACCTCTTGAGGAACATGGCTATTTTCTAACAAAATTATCTCATCTGAAATCAACTTAACGACTGACATAGGACGCGGATACAAATTTTGTTAAATTCTAAACCAAAGGTAGATAAACGAGACGCACTTCGAGGGAATAGAACTCAAAAAAGAGATAAAAATCTAAAACACAATTTTATTAATACTCCAAGATTTCTCATACAATTATAATAAGTTCTATATTTATACTTTATAGGGATGTAAAACTTGTAAAAAAGAAACATTAGAGTAAAAAACGAATTAAGTAAAATAAAAAATATTCTGGAATCGATGTCTCTAAGGTGTAGAGAGGGATTCCCTCTACAACGTAGAGACCTTATGCCTAGAATAAAAATCTATTTGAGAGCTCTACAATTTTGGCATGCAAATCCCTCTACGCCGTAGAGAAGGTTGGCTTCACGTTTCAATCTTGTCCCCCGTCATTCCCCCTCACTTCAAAAGAACTCGCCCTCGAGTTCTCGCAATTAAAGGCTTCATCAACCTCAAACACTTTCTCACGACGAGCCTTATCTTCAGTAGACTTGTGCTTCACATCAACTCGAGAACCTTCATATTTTTCAACACGCCTGCATACTTCCAACGATTAAGCCATGACCCCAACATCGGGTTGTGTACTCCTTATCAACGACTACCAAGTTTTCAACCGCAATAAAAGATAACTTTTTTGTTCACCATTGAAAACTTAATTGGATTCGTGATAATCATCTTTAAAAATAAACCGCAATCTAAATCACAAACCTATAAATCATGGATGCACCCGGAGTCCGTTTTTAGCTCACTACCAAAACCCTTCACGTAGTTATCACCATTAAAACCCATAACTTTTCCTACATAAGTCTTCAAGGTACCAACTTTATTTGTTATTTCCAACACTAAAGTTGAAATCTTGTTTTCATGTTGTTCATACTTTGAAGGTTTTTGATTTTCTCAACGTGTTCATGAACAACCTCGGTCTTGAATATCTTCTCTTCGCTCTTAACCTCGGCCATTGGTACATGTACTTGGTCATCGGATGGAATCATTGCAATTTTCTTTCCTTCCCATAAGAAAATGTAGAGATTGCGCTCTAAATTTATAAAACCTTGAACTTTGCAACGCCATGATTTTTCTAACCAAATATGACAATCCTCCATGTCATCTAAATTACAAATTACCTCCTCTTTGTAGAATTTACCAATAGATATTGGGATCCTACAAACCTCATGACTTCCAACCAAACAAGTTTCTATAGTAAAATTAAAGTAATTGACCAATTTTCTCGATACTAAGTTACTAGCCTCATAATTATCAATAATTAAAGAAAATACTTGTTTAATAAAGTAATTGACCATCTTCATTATTTCTTCTCATTCATCAACCCGCCTATTGTTGATTGGTGATTCATTTCACCCACGATTGTCAATAGATCCACCTATGGTTGGTCGAATTCTTGAGCCTCAATAATTGCTACCATCATGGTTTTCGTGGTTGTTACCCCCGCCTACGAGGTTGGAACGTAGTTTTTGATAGATAGTGAATTTCCTGTCGAGGGTGGATACGATTTTGATAAAATCATAATCTACGCGCTCCTCAGTATATACTCCACCAATAGTAAGAGTTTTCGAATCTTCTACACCATTCAAGATTAGGATACTAAGAAGCTCTGATGCCAACGACGCAGGACGTCAAAGCGAATTTTGTTAAATCCTAATCCAAGGTTAGATAAACGCGGAGCACCTCGAGAGAATAGAACCCAAACAAGAGATAAAACTCTAAAATACATATTTATTAATACTCCAAGATGTCTCTTACAAATAAAAAACCCTATATTTATAGGAAAGTAAATCTTGTAGAGAAAGTAACTTAATTAAATTAAAAAACGAATTAAGTAAAATAAAGAACATTTTGGAATCGATGTCTCTACATCGCAAACAAGATTTTCCCTCTACTGCGCAATGACATTATGCCTCAAATAAAAATATATTCGAGAGTTCTACGACGTAGGCATGCAAATCCCTATACGACGTAGAGAATATTGCCTTCACGTTTTAATCTTTTTCCCCATCAACGGCCAACGCCGCAAAATTTCTTGCAAGTGGGGTATAAGATGCCATATAACCAGTTTACTTTTTCATGACCAATCGTTGTATATATGATAAACATTCTCAAATGTATCCTCACAAACTTTTGGATTATTTGATAGAACTCTTCGGTAAGAAGTCCTTGTTACAGTCCCAAAAACTACAATAGAAACAAAGAATTTTGATTATGTGGTGAAAGTACAAAACTTTTTGCTATGGTTATTGACAAGAAATATGTTTATAGTTTTAGTTTGGTTGACTAAGATTATTTTTGTTGCAAGTAATTAAAAACCCACAAAATTCAAATGATGTAAAAGCATCATAGTATATACATTATACAAGGTTCAATATCATCATCTTTTATTCCTGTTTCCATTATCATTCTTATTCTATTTTTATTCTATTATTTTTGTTACTTTTCATCATTTAATAAATTGAAGAACATGGGTAGAACTTACAATTACGCCTTAATAAATGTTTATGCACATTCCATTCCACAATTGTCTTATTAGGCGAAACAAATAATAGAAGCTGTAAATGTTTTTGTTAGTGATTGCACCTACTTAATGACTCAAAATTAGTGGAAGATGATAGTTGTATGATTCATCACCATATTATGACTTAATTAGCTTAATTTGTACCTTAAATACACCATTAATAGTAAAGATAGTATGAACCATTTTACTATGACTCAATTAGCTTTACAGCTATCAACCAGGGACGGAGCCAGGGGGTTCCCGCGGGTGCACGGGCACTCTATGATTTTTTCAATGTAGTGTTAATTTTTAATAAAAACATCGATTTTTCTTAAAGTCGACTTAAATGCACCCAGTCCATCGAAATATGTTTCTGGTATTAGTGTTCATTTTTTTGTGTGCACCCGGTTATATTTCGTCCTGGCTCCGTCCCTGCTATCAACGCTCATAACAATGTTTAAAGATACATCTTTATGATCAATTGTCTACCTAATAATGTTAGTGTAAACAATAAGTGATTCAAAATTACATATAAAATAAAATGAAATAGTTGATTGTTGTAAATAGAACATGTGACCAACGTGAAAAGTTACTTTGTAATAAGTTGTCACTCGCAACATATACAAAATAGTTGATTGTTGTAAAATGGTATCGAGTTCGTTATCTCGACTCAAACATAGATGACTCCAACATGCTCACTTCTTACGACATATCATATTATATCTTCAAGCAACAAATAATTTGATCACCTGTAAATGATCATTTTTGTACTTAAGAAAATAATCAACATTTTGATTAATAATAAATTTTCTAAATTGTAACTGAAGCTTAACTACTGGTATTACGGAGTATTTAAAGACATTAATTTTTCCATTAAGGGACATAAATGAAAATAATGTGGATTTTGACATTCATTTTTTTAGTCAAAGTAAAACAAATTGGCATTATGATCATAACATATTATCAATGTAATATTCATATATTGGGCTTAAAGTATTTGTACATTAACATCAAATTTTGTATTTCTCAAAATGTTTAAGACAAAATGATGCACTTTTTATAAATAAGATATGTACCTCAATATATACTTGATCAAACACTATTAGCAAACCCTTTTTATTTTATACATTAAACTAGTTATAAGTCTTGTGCGCATATAGCACGCGAATTAAATTTATCTAAAACTTTAATTTAATATTTGAACATATAAGAATTTGACATTGTTTAATGCGTTGTAAGTGTGATATTACATGCACATGGTTCAGACTATACGTACAACTAATAATTACTACCTCCGTCCCAAAATTATAGTCTCCTATTGACTTTTTTGGTCTTTCTTTTTTAACTTTGACCTTAAATATTTTTGTTTCTGTTATACAATAGTTATTGAAAAATATACTAACGAAAAGTACATTTAAAACACAATCCATTCATATAATTTGTATCAAATATTATATAACACAAACAAAAATATTTAAGGTCAAAGTTGTAAAATAAAGACCGAAAAAGTCAATAGAGGACTATAATTTTGGGACGGAGGGAGTATATTTTAGCTAATTCTGTTTAGTGCATAATTATAAGTCGTGCTTTCAATTTGATACTTAGAATCTCGTGCATCTATAGATTTTGGGTATTACAATTAAATTAATCTATCATTATCTGTATTCTAGTTCTTGACATGTGTATGTACATGTTATTAAACGCGGATAATGATAAGAATAGTAGTATTTGTTGTTTATATAAAAAGTTTAAAGCATGTGAGGTTTTTGTAAAATATATAATTTTTTTAAAATTTATGGAAATTTAGGATTTTACAAAGCTTCCTTTCCCTTTCTTTTTTTGCACAACCTCTTATGTTATATAGTCCAATCATGAGAGTCTAAACTTTGTTGCACTGGACCGAGTTCGCCTATCCATAAAAGTAAATTTAAGATTATCATCATTTTAAAAGTTTAAGGTTTGAGTGTAAATTCTGTAAACCAATGAAAATATAATGTTAATTTACACTTTAGTCCGAAAAATAAAAAAATAAAAATAAATCACATGATCATGCGTATTTTCTATTTTATTTTCTCCACCAATTTTCTCTATCGAATTTATCAATATTTTGAACAAACTAATCAGTTTTGATTTTTATTATTCAAGGACTCGATTTTACAATTAAGCTCTTGTGTTAGTCAATAAAATGATAGATTATCACAAAACATTTCTAAATATAAATACTTTAGAATATTAAACAAATGTACAACTCTGTCTTGTTAAAAAGAATATTAATGCTAATAATACCTTGTCATGATAAATATTAGAAAAAAGAAATCTAAATATAAAAATGTATAAGGGGGGAGGGAGTGGATATTTCTTACCCTAATACCCTAAGGGTGCCACGTCACCTCTATCCAATAAAAACCTTCTAACTCAAAACTACCCCAATACTACCCTAACACTACCCTACGTGGACGGAGTGGTACCCTAGTACCCGAATTCCAATTTTTTTTTTTTTTTTTTTTTAAATACATACCCACCTTTTTCCTCCCACCTTCTTCCTCCCACCAAAACCATTTTCCTTACCTGCAAAACCATGTTTGGTACCTGCAAAACCATTTTCCTTACCAAAAAACAAGACAAAAGAAGCAAATATACAAACACAAGCACGGGTACATATTCGGCTTCGTAGCTCGCAAATACAACCCGGCGGTCGAACCCGAGCTGGGCGGAGCAGTGTTGCCGCTCGGGTTCACCAACCCGATCACCTACCCGAAGTCGACTCCGTCCCCCCTAAGGTTAACAAATGTCGATTTGCGTAATAGTTTATACGGGTGAGGACAAAGATTACAAATCATTGTTCCAAATCCAACAAATTAAAAAAGCAATTGACATAAATAAACAAATGATTATATATATATAAAACAAGAATCGCCAGCCTAAAAAGAAAAAAAAAGAAGAAGGAGTTGTCTATGAAATTATTTTTTTGGGTATTATTATTAAGGTTGATTTCTCCGACCGACTTTTGTTAATTATTAATCATTGGTTTATTTCCTATCATTGCTACAATATTCCTATTTACATTTACATTTTTAAATTGCATCTTTTAACAAAAAGAAAAAGGTGTTTTCACCAACCAAACAAGATTCTATTCTTGATCCTAAGATGTCGAATTAGTATAAAGTGAGTTGAATGGAAAATAAAGGACAAGGAATTGAACTTTCTTTATACGAAATAAAGATTTGGGATTTTGTTCATAAAAAAATGAGCTATATGTCGTATCAACTTTGCAAAGAGCTATAAACTTTTTTTTGAACACCAAAGACTTTCACTAAAAACCACCAAAAGCGAAAGGCTTACAAAAACAAACGGGCTCCAAAATAAAGCACCTCAACAACCAAAAATACATGATCTACATATAAATAATAACACATAGTAGATATCTACAGTCTCACATGGGTTTAGATCCAATCTCTCCAATTCATATTATCCCTACAACTCTTATTTGACATCCATAATAGTGACAATAGTTGAATTGAGGGAAATATATCTTTTTGTTTTATGCCGTTTACTTCTTCTGAGCTCGTATGAAGTTGCTTGTTGCGCCACCTCCAAATCGACCAAAGAAGCACATAGCAAGCCCCATAGAGAGCTCTTTTCAGCCCCTTGATTTCAACCGGGAAAACTATTCGATTTAGCAAAATGTCAGCCAAAGTGAGAGAACCCGGAGAACCATAGGCATAGAGTTGTGATTGAGGGACAACGTATAAAACAATGCTCTAGGTCTTCATCCACATTTTCACAAAATAAGCATCGGGTTGAGCTAACAATTATGCCTTTATTAATGAGGTTCACCAGAATAGGGAGACGATCAAGAGAGGCCCAACATAGGCAGATGTTAACTTTCTAGGCATCCGTGAGTTAGAAATGAAACGATAATTGTCGTTTGATCCTCCAAGCAACTTATGGTGAATTAAAGTGGAAAAGGATTCGACCGAAAAAATACCTGACGTGTTAGACACCCAATGCCATGAGTCACGGAGATCTGTGTATAAAACCAAGTTACCAATCTGACTTGTCAATGAGGCAAGATCAGACTCTGCACGACCACGAGGAGGAATCCTCCAATCCCAATTACCATTCCAAACTCCATTATATAAACACCATTGATCACAAACACGACTATCCTTATTGTTTTCAAGCGCAAAAAGTCTTGGAAAAAGGTCCATAAATTTGCGGCCTCGACTACACCATTTATCTTTCCAAAACGTGTCACCACATGCAATTTTCCTCACAATTAAATTGTCCAAGGGGATTTCTAACTTCTTTATGTACTCACTGCTCTTGATAATCTCATTCTACAGTCCACTACGAAAGCCTCGATGAGTCATCAGACCGAAGCCGCCGTCTGGCCCATATATTTCTTTTATAACCTTGCGCCATAAAGCATTGTCTTCGGTGTGAAATATCCACATCCGTTTTTTCTAAAAGACTCAAATTCTTCGCTCTAATACTTCCAAAACCCAATCCTCCCATGTCTTTTTCCATAATGACTTTATTCCAGTTAATCCAAACCATTTTTCTATTCACATCGTTAAAACCCCCAAAAGAAAGACATCTAATAACTTCAAGACACTTAATAATTTTAATAGGGTCCTTAAAGAGTGAAAGATGATACAATAGCATACTACCCAAAAATTTTTTTACCAGAGTCAAGCGACCTCCAATCAACATCAATTTTGATTTCCAAAAAGAGAGTTTGTTAAGAAACCTGTCAACTACCACATTCCAACTTTCACCAAATCATGTTTCTTCCAACTGGGAGGCCTAAATATATAAAAGGTAACTTATCATGGGCGCAATTGATTGCCTCTGCAACACTAGCAATTTCATTAAGGGGAACACATACTCCGTACAAACGACTTTTTGAAAGATTGACCTTGAGACCTGAGACATCTTGAAAGCATTTAAGAAGTCTCACTAACGTAGTGGCGTTTGAATAAGACCATTCGCCAAAGAACAAGGCATCGTCTACATATTGAAGGAGAGAGACATTTGCACCATCCTCGGCCAATGAAACACCTTTGTTACAAGCCTCAAGAGTTAAGACTTGAAGAGCTTTCGCGACGATTAAGAAAAGGAAATGTGAGAGGGGATCACCTTGCCTGAGACCACGTTCCATCTTAAATTCTCTCGATGGAGAGCCATTCACAAGGACCGAAATAGAAATCGACTTCATACACGTGTAAATCCATTTACGCTACTTAACACCAAATCCCATTTATTGCATTATGTCATGAAAAAATGACCAATTAACACTGTAAAATGCCTTCTCGAAATCCACTTTAAAAACAACAATATAGAATCCTCACTTTTAGCACAATTGACGATTTCATTACCAATGAGACAACCGTTCAATATTTTTCGCCCAACAAGAAAAGTTGTTTGATTATAACCAGTTAGCTTATGGATGACTTTAGCTAACAGAGTTGACAATATTTTTAAGATAATTTTGTATAAACAACCAATTAGACTGATAGGGCAGCAATCACTCATCTCAAGCGGATCATTGATCTTATGAACTAGCACGACAAAAGAAGGATTGTGTAAGATATAACTTTTCACATACACATCAAACCATAACACAAAGTAGCATATAGATGGAATTCTAGAGAGAGAAAGTTAGAGGTTTAGGGAACTTAGTGAGAGAAAGTGAAAGATATTATTATTATGAGCTCCAACTCTCTACCTTGGAAGGTAGAGAGTATTTATAGTCTTACATAACTCGCCACACTTTGGGCTGTGGATCAGGCATACAGTGGGTAAAGACCCGTCCGTCCTCCACGGTGTTACAAAACTAAATTACTACTTAACTTAAAAGAACTACGACTACGAGCTTTCTAATGATTACATATACTTGAGGTGACCGACTCTTTACTACCGGGAATTTCTAATTCCTAACAATCTCCCCCTAAGGGAGGTCACCTCAATCATGTACCAAAATTACATAGAATACAAATAGATATTACATTAACAATTGATCTTGTATTCTTGATGTAGTCCTTTGCTCCTAAGCTCGTAGTCATTGATTCTTCACATTGCATGTTTGGTTACTACAAGTGGAGGTCTTTTACTGATCCACGTGATAATAATTTTGAGCCATCTTTTGAGATCATCAGCTATCAACAATCTCTGACACATCCTTTGTGGAGTTGGTGTTACGTGATGTAGTGACTTTAGGACCGACATGCTCACATTCTGGATCATGAAATCTTCTCATAAGAGTAGCGGAAGCTTTTGTTGAATCATGATATTGGCAGCAGCGTAGCAGAAGCTTGGTGTGAAATATCAGAGTCATTGATGCACTAATCATGATTTCTTTGAGTTGAATGTGTTAAGTGAGCATGCGGCTATGGATTGACCGCTCCATTCTGATCAGCTGCAAACGTCGGGTGTACCTGCATACAACAGTTAGCAATAAATCGTACGAAAGTGTCTTTGATCACTTTCGTTGAATTGAGGTACACGGCCCACGGTTCCCCGTTGATCAGTACAAGTACTGCCTGTGATCAGGTAGGATTCCTAAGAATCTCCTTGACAGGGTTTCGCAGCTGTTCTAGCTGTTCTCAAACCGGAACGTCTCAAAGAAGACAACACGGAGTGAGTGAACCAGCGAATTTTAAGTCCACTGATTGATGAAAAGAGATTTGAAAAACAATCGTGTATTGCTCAATAGAAATTTTTGCAATACAACGAAGGTTTTATTGAAAATCAATTATCAATCATAAAAATACCTTTTGGTTTGAAAAATGAGTACACGGTCGATGTGCTAAAGAAAAGAGTTTTTAAGCACAAGGACCGGTTTTTCAAAGGTATCCGTCAATCCATAACCTGAACCAGGTTTGATTCAAGAGATTGAATCGCCCCATTGTTTCTGTTCAGTTGTCACATGGTTGATCTATATAATAGATCTCACATGCCACCTACCAGGAGCTTGTTTGATGTTGGCTCCAGAAGGCTTTCCATCTTCATTGTGAATATGTAAACACATCACTCAGATGTTCAGGCAATACCACAAGGATAATGCGTAGGACTCAAGATATAATCTCTCTTTCCACATTGTGTGAAACAGAGAGTCTTCATTGAAAGTGTCCTAATGAGATTTATTGATGATCTCGTGGCTCTAGACTCAATATGTGCATATTTGGATCCTGTGCCGGAGACTAGGGAGAGGGTCTCCTTCTTCAATATCAACCATCTCTAAGAGAAAGTCGATAGATAATGTCGGTTCCCCGTGAGAATGAAACAAGTCCTTTTAAGAGGAACTTGAGTGGTTTGGAAAGTTGAAGTGCAGTGCGTCACTGGGTCCATGACGTCTTATCTTCAATACCGATGTTACCATCAGTAGCATATGAAGTGAACCCGGTTTCTGCCCTAAGGTTGAATAAAATGGAGGGCTATTTGTTTTCACCCTTTTCTCATTCAATTCTTTTTAATTCTTCAACCACTTCAGTGCTTACCGAGACTTCATAACTAGAACCTTGTTGGGTTTATTCCAGTACTAGCTCAGTCTTAGTCCGCACTCTTCCCATATCTCATTTTTCTCCTTTTATCATCATACCTAAGGACTTCTACACTAACTAGTGGATTGTCCCTGGGTAGATCCCTCCGGTTCTGGTGGATCATGGGAACCAATACCTAACCTTATCATCCTTATATCACCGTACATAAAGTAAAGTTGGTCGGTCAATTTGGTATTGTTCATCTGCCATTGGATCCAATTGAAAACCATTTGAAAATCAATTCAGATACTTGTGATATATTATCAAAGCTTTTTGTACCTGAATTGTTTTTAATATTTTTAGAACGAGAACTCCCCCTCAACATGTGCATCAAGTATTTGAAAATGTTTTGCACACGGAGGCAAGAGAAAGAATTAACTTCTTTTGATTACAATTTTCTAAAAGATATCAACATCACTTCCCTCAACAGATCAAGTGGGTATAGCATTTCCGGGAATGATGAGGTTTCCATGAATTTGCTCCCCCTCAATATGTGCCTCGAGGTTTGAAAAAGAGTTTTGCACATACTAGAGGGAACCTGCACATTAGGATGAATGATCACGTTTCAAATCAAAGGTTTAAGATAGATGCTCCCCCTCAACATGTGCATGGAAAATTTGAAATCGTTTGTCACATGTGGGCAGGATAGCATGTACATCCTTATAAAACCATTTACCTAATTATCAGTTTAAATCTAATTTAAATCACACATTCTCCCCCGATCACAATTATCAAATCATTTGAGATTTGTGATCTCGTATAGATTTAAATTGATTTTGAAAGCTTTTAAGGAGAATTGTGACTTGATTGTGAGAGTGTTTTAACTGATACGGATCGGATTTTGAGACTTTAAACTCCATTTATAAAACATGCATGTATATCTTTTGAAAACAATTTAATGCCAAATAACTTTTTAATTTAATTGAAATCATTCTCCCCCTCAATCAATGACATAGGTTGTTGATTGAGAGATAAGAATTTTTGACAAATAAGTCCTGATGATTATCAAAAATAGAGATTGAGTTATTTTTCAAAGCATTTAGTTTTCAGCAGATAAATGTTTATAGAATCAGAGCATGGAATTTTGAAAACATGATAAAACATGGCTCTGTTCTTTCTTTTAAAACCGGGTTATTGCCTGAAGATGACAATAAACCATTTCTCTTTCTCCCAAAAATATATATATATATATATATATATATATATATATATATATATATATATATATATATATATATATATATATATATATATATATATTTTAAAGAATTCGAACAACATCTAAAGTCCCGTGTCATTCTTTGAATGACAGCACAAAGACCGTAGATATAATCGAACCGGAAGAAACATGACAAAAATGACAATATTTTTTGAAGATTTTTCGAATTTTTTTTTTTTTTTTTTTTTTTTTTTTTGAAGGTTTTATAATTTTGTATTTTGTTTTTCAAATATATATGTACAAGAGATAGATGAAGAAAGACCTTTACTCCTCGTCTTCCTCCTGAAGACGTTTGAGAGTTTCTGGTTGAAGGCTTTTCAAACCAAGTCGTGGAAGAATAAACTCAAAACGTTCTCTTGGAAGAGCTTTGGTGAAGATGTCTGCTAACTGATATTCAGACCTCACAAAATATAGTTCCACCACACCTTTTTCCACCTGTTCCCTGATGAAATGATGTCGAATGTCGATATGCTTTGCTCTTGAGTGTTGAACGTTGTTGCATGAGAGAGCAATAGCACTTTTATTATCACAGTACAGAGGGATTTTGTTGAATTCAAAGCCATAGTCAGATAATTGAGATCTCATCCATAAGATTTGAGCACAACAAGATGACATGGCTATGTATTCAGCCTCTGTAGAGGAAATAGAAGTACTCATTTGCTTCTTTGAAGACCAGCTCACAAGCTTATCACCCAAAAACTGAGCACCTCCAGACGTACTTCGACGTGTATCTTGACAACCTGCATGATCGGCATCTGCATAGGCCGTTAGTGACATACCGGTGTCCTTCGGGTACCATAGTCCCATATTGATGGTTCCTTGGAGATACCGAAAGACCCGTTTAACTGCTTCAAGGTGCTTTTTAGTAGGCTTAGCCTGGTATCTAGCACACATGCACACAGAGAACAAGATGTCTGGTCTACTAGCAGTGAGATACATCAGGGATCCAATCATACTCCGATATTTCGTTTGGTCAATCATGATCCCTGAGAGGTCCTCATCTAGTTTGGTTCGGTCAATCATGGGGGTGTCAACAGGGTCACATGAATCAAATCCAAATTTCTTTAAAATCTCTGTTGCATATTTAGATTGATTTATGAAAATGCCTCCGGGACTTTGTGAAATTTGTAATCCCAAGAAAAATGACATTTGTCCCATCATTGACATTTGAAACTTTGAACTCATTTCATTTGAAAAACGATCACATTCCATTGGGTCAGTCGAGGCAAAAATAATATCATCAACATAAATTTAAACATGAATCAAATGTTTGCCTGACTTCCTGGTGAACAATGTAGGATCAACTGCTCCTTTGATGAATCCGGTTGATAGAAGAAACTTTAACAGTGTATCATACCATGCCCTTGGAGCTTGCTTTAAACCGTAAAGAGCCTTCTTCAAACGATAAACGTGGGTAGGATGCTCTTGATTCACAAATCCTTCAGGTTGGCTGACGTAGACGACTTCTTTAAGATCTCCGTTTAGAAATGCCGTCTTTACATCCATCTGATAAACTACCATGTTCTTACTAGCAGCATTAGCCAGAAAGATTCTGATTGCCTCGATTCGAGCAACTGGAGCAAAAGATTCTTCAAAGTCTATACCCTCCTTTTGACGATATCCTTTAGCAACTAATCGAGCCTTGTTCTTCAACACATCACCATGCTCATCAAGTTTTACTTTGAAGATCCATTTTAGAGCTATAATCATAGCACAGTCTGGAGCAGGTACTAACTCCCATACATCAAGACGATCAAACTCATGAATTTCATCTTGCATAGCATTGAACCAGCTGTCTTCATTCATGGCAGTTTTAACATCTTTTGGTTCGATCTTAGATAGTACGGAGTTGAAGAAACACCATAAGGCATCGGTTGCAAGTTGCTTCCGAGTAGATACAGGACGAGAGGGATTTCCAATGATGTTGTCTAAGGGGTGATCGTGAGTCCATTTTCTTAGGTGTTCATGTGGCTGTTGAGGAACTGAGGTAGCTGAGTTGATGTCTCCTGAAGAAGATGGTTCTGATGATGATTCAGGAGTAGCAAATATGTTTTCAAATGGAGCATCTTCAGGAGTAGCAAAGGGATTAACTTCATCATTGATGCCAGAAGCATTTCCATGATGTACATTTGAAGAATGATGATTTGTTGATGAGACTGAAGGATCAGCAGCAGGTGCTTCTTGGCTTAAAGATATTGAGACTGAAGGATTGACTTCATTCACTGGAATATGAGCAACCTCTGTTGTAGGGATCAGCACCTCATTAGTAATTGAATCATATAGTTCATCAAACATAGGATCAAACAATTTCTTTACATCATCTTCAGATGGAGGTACATATGGAGTTTCATGAGAGGAGTTTGGAACAAGGGATGAACCAATGGGACTGTTTTGAGGTGCGGGTCCTGAGCTGGAGTGTCCAGGAGCCATTTGACCGGTCAGCTCATCAAACGTAACGTGAATTGTTTCCATGATATTTCGGGTTCTTTTGTTGTAGATTCGGTATCCCTTTTTGTTTGGTGCGTATCCTACAAATACTCCAATGTCAGCTTTAGCCCTAAGTTTGCCTAAGTCTTAACCCTCATTTGTTGGATAGCACAGTGCACCAAACACACGAAGGAAAGATAGATTAGGTTTTCTATTGTGGACAAGTTCATATGGAGTTTTTCCATGAATAGTATGAATCAGGGAACGATTTTGTGTGTAGCATGCAGTGGCAATTGCTTCAGCCCAGAGAAACATTGGAACCTTTGAGTAGATCAGCATTGTTCTAGCAGCTTCAACAAGAGTACGATTTCGTCTTTCAACTACACCGTTCTGTTGAGGGGTTCGTGGAACACTTCTTTGATGGCTGATTCCAACGCTTTCATAGAATTCACTAAGTTGTTTGTTGACAAACTCAGTTCCATTGTCTGTTATGATAATTCTGACAGTTTTGTTTAGTCTAACCTGCAGCTGTTTGATGAGTTTGATGATGATATCAGGAGTTTCATCCTTTGTCCTTAAGAACTTGATCCAGGTGAATCTAGAATAATCATCAACCACAACTAACACATATTTCTTCCCAAAGATATTCTGCACCCTCATTGGTCCACATAAATCCATATGAATCATATGAAGAACTTCTGTGACAGAGTTAGTAGGTTTGGGTTTATGGGCATACTTCTTGCTTTTTCCCAATTGACATGCTGAACAAAGATGATCCTTTTCATACTTTAGTCTAGGTAAACCTACAACTAAGTCCTTTCTGGAAAGATCGTTGATGGTGCCGAAGTTCAAGTGATTGAGACGACGATGCCATAACCATGACTTTGTTTTTGAAGCCTTTGATAACAAGCAGATTGGTGAAGCTCTCATCATGTCATCGATAGAGATGGTGTAAAGGTTTGAGCCACGAGTTCCTTTCAACAGTTCCTTACCATTAAGATCTCTAACAAAGCAGGTATGTTTTCTGAAGGCTACTTCTAGATCAGAATCACAGAATTGACCAACAGAGAACATATTATGACCTAAACCTTCCACATAATACACTCTGGAGATGACACAATCACCAACAACATAATCTCCATAACCCATAATAGCACCGAAATGATCATTACCAAATCTAACAGTCCCGATGAATTTGCTCACGAAGTTCATGAGCCGTGACCGGTCACCAGTCATATGCTTGGAACAGCCTGAGTCCAGGTACCACAGAACGATTTGAACGATCTGCAGTTGAACACAGACAAGAATGGATAACTGGATAATTGGGATCCCCATGCAAAAATGGGTTCCATTTGGTTAGTTACAATGGTTGGACCACCCACATCAGAAATAGAAGCATTCATATCAGAAAATGAGGTAATGGAATCATTGTGAATAGATGCAATACTAGTGTCTGTATTAGCCCTATTTACAGTGTGACCACTTCTTAAGGGAATAGTTCTACCAGTAGGCATCCATTTTCTAGTGGGCATTATCTGATTAGTCTTATGACCAACAGGTATCCAATAAAAGCCTATTCTGCTGAATGTTCTTCCTGTGGGTTTCCATTGTTTTCTAACTCTCTTTCGCTTTTGCCTTTTAGCCTTTTTAGCATGAATTTTAGCATTAACAAAATTAACTGGACAATTAACATCATTAGGCAGAACATTAACATCACATCCATGATTAGAAACAGAATTCAAGCAATCATCAGTACAAGGTTTGCAAATAGTATCAGAATTCGAATTAATTACAGTACGCCTATGGCTAATACTAGAATCAACACGATTCGTTTTATTCGATTCAAACTTAAGGTTCCTAGATTGTTCTTCTACTCTCTTCCAGTGCACATTCTTAGCTTGAGAGGTCCTATCATTCCTTGTATTGTCTTGAGACTTTGACCTGCTCCCTTTAATGTCACTGATTACTCCTGTAGAGGGAATGGGAACATTGGGATCTGAACTACATGCAGGTGTACTACGGTTCACGCTCTTAAAACTAGAGGTACTGAGATATGTACTCCTAGAAGGCACGCTTGAGTTCTCTTTCTTAGCATTGACAGATCTAGAATCTGAACTACTCAAGGGTACACTACGGTTCACATTCAAAACATTGGGAATCGAGTGCATATCATATTTGGCCTTAGGCATCGAGCATGGAATCAAAGGGTTAACTCTCTCACCTAATGTCTTTGGGCATATTGTGATCAAGCATTCTAAGATTTCTTGAGATCGTTTGGCATATAAGCATGCATGTCCAATTGCATTATCATGTGGTTTCTCTAGCTTATCCTCTTCAACAATCTCACGCAGACATTCTAGGCAATCCTTAAGGGATGAGAAATATGTTTGAATGGCAAGTTTGTTGTTCCTCAGATGAGGGGGGACATATGTCACAGATAAAGCATATTTATTACCAGAGTGAGCCTTAGATACACCATTCTCCCCATTGATCATTGGCATTTTCCCTTTTACCTGACTCTTCAGATTCTCAATTTCCTTTTGCAATGAAGCTATTTGTTCGTTGTTTTTGTTACGAGTGACTTTAATTGATTCAAATAACTCATTGAAATGACGTTTAACCTTTTCATTTTCTTCTAGAAAACTTTCGTTTTCCTTTTGTAAAGCATTTACTAGGTTTTGAAGATGAAACGTTTGAGAATTCTGAGAATCTAAAGGAGGAGGCATTTGGGAGCCTGTCATATTGTTCGTTTGACCCTTTAATTGAGAGATTTGGGCTTTCAACTTTCTGATCGTGTTACACTGAGCTTGAATCTGTTCATCTCGTTTGTTAATTTGAAGAACTGCATCAAACTCTGGAGCATCTGAAGATGTCTTGATATTTGAAGTTTTGACATTTTCTTTGAGATGTTGATATTTTAGTTGTAGATTAAAATACTCAACTTCTAGTTTAGAAAAATGTTTAACCAAATTGTCATGATCATCCAGTTCAATTTTCTCATTTAGTTTAGAATTAGTTTTTTCAAGCTCAATGACACGATCATGGGAGACTTTCAGGGCCACAGATAGTTCATGAAATTTGGAAGCATTAATAGAGCAATTTGAAGCAGTGAAAAAGACATCTTGAGCAACACATTCAGTAATAAGATTCTCATTTAATGTATGCAGGTTATTTCTCTCAATCTCATTATATTTTAGTGCACGCTCATAGTCACTAACTTCAACAACCATTGCATCAAATTCCTTTTCCATACCCTTAATGTCAGTTTCTACCCCCTTTTTAAGACTCTCAAAGTGATCTTTTAGAAGTTTAAAGAAGGGCATGACCTCAGTTAAATAACATTCTTTCATTTGTTCAAAACCTCTTTCTCCTTCAGTTATACCAGTGGGTGTGATCCTTTTCTTGCAAGTTTTCTCAAAATCAACAAATAGTTGAAATATAACGTATTGGCTAATTAATGTCTTGCTTTTAGTGGCAATTGTTCTAGGAACAAGATGCATTGGTGTATTAGGAGGATACACAGTCGCTCTAGGCATTTTCAAAAGGGGAGGGTTTGTTTCAATAATGTTTTCCGCTTTCTGCTTATCTAAATCCTTTTTCCAGAAGACTTGTTCGGGAGTCAACAAAGTCTGAGGCTTAAACTTGTTCAAGGAGATCCAGTTTTCCTTCTTGTAATCATGAGGAGAGATGATAATGTTTTTCTCTTTGCATTTGGGATCATTTTGTTTCTTATTCATCTTTTCCCTAGTGATTTCATTTAATATCTTATCTTCCTCAGTGCACTCAACGCAACTAGGTTTCTGCCTAGGCTTAAGGACTTCATTACCATCATAAAGCACCTTATGAGCATTTCTAGCCTTTTTAATTACCTCTGGATTTGGTTCCTCAACAAGGGGAATGCTATGCTTAACGCTTAAGACACGATGTTTCGTGATCATGTGAGCAGTCTGAATGGTGTTTCCTTGTAAGTTCAGCTTGTTTTCAAGTTTGTTTTTCAAAGTTTTCAGATTAGAAAAATCTCTCAAGAGTTTTGATTCCTTTGCATTAAATTCTTGCTTAAGCATTTTCACATTTTCTTGAAGTTCTTGTTTTTGCTTAGCTGTTTTAGAAAGTTTTTCTTGCAAGGAATGTAATTCTTGTTTCAATACTTCTTCTCTAAACTTACTGTGACAATCCGTACTTTCAGGTCATTTCTCGACACGATTCATGTCTTATTATTTCAACATTTTTAGTAAACTTGGTTTACTTGTTTCAAATTCGCGTAACCTTGGAGGTTTAGCGGCGAATTCATGATCATGACATCACGTACATTTCATATGGACTATGATTAGTCTACATTTCATTGACATCATGTGCATCTCATTAGTACATTCACGACATTTCATTTCACCTTCAACGCGTAATTTTTTTTATTTAACAATCTTTATCGCGTGAGTTATTATTTTGTATATTTAAACCGTTACTTTCAAAAATGATCCCGAGGTATTTTTAAACTCACATTTAGTTCATAAAAACTATATTTTTAGTTTTCCTAGTGTTTCAAATTTATTTAGTACTTAAATCGTTAAAGTTTAATTATTACGTCGTTTTTCTTAAAAATTGTACGATAATTATTTTATCACTCAATTTTCACAAGGAAAGTATTTTTAAAATTTTTATTATCACATTACAATCTATTTTGACCTATTAAAAACTTGCTTGTACCAACAACTCCCATTTACCTTAACTTAACTTTACTTTACTTACACTTTTCTTAAAAATTGTTACAAGTATACATTTTATACACTATATAGAATAAGAAAAGAAAAAAAAATATATTGGGGAGACATAATCCCCCCAAAATCCGGCCATGGGGGGGGATATGTCTTAAATGATTGTTGAAAATTTTTGTTGATAGTTTATACTTGCACTTCATCTCATAATTTAATCATTCATCTCATTCTTCTTTTCAAGATTACCAAAACTTTTCTCTCTTCTTCTTGGGTCTCCAAAAACCGGCCACACCTTCAAAGAGCAAGGGATCAAGATTTTTGCAAAGTTCAAGTGTTATTTCAACCTAGATTATATCCTTTATATGGTTTTGAAATAAAAACCAAGGATATTTAAGTTAATCCTTGTTACTAACACCTCTTCATTTTCACTAGTAAGCATATTCTTATCATTTTCATGTTTCCTTGTCATTTTCATATGTTTCTTTTCATTTTTGGAGCTTATATGCATGTTATGTGATTTATACCATTTATTTCATGATTTTAGAAGTTATAAATACTTATAGTCATCCTATAATTATTCCCATGGTACTCTTTGGTCTTGATGGTGATTAGGAACCCATGACACCCTAAGAAGGTGTATGGTAGGATTAGATTAGCTTTGGAGTTGATTTGAAGGGATTAGAATAGGTTTTGTCCGAGAAAAACTATTTTCGTAAACTATATTTTGTGATCTGTCCTTAAATCGAATTTCTGGAAAAACCTACTGTTGGTACGACATTTTGGCCTTGATATTTAGAAAATATGCTTTAAAACGAATCCGTGGCCTTTTGAACGGATAAAAACGGAGTTATAACGAAGCCGTGGTGAATTTTTAAAGTTTGACGACGAAACGTATATTTTTCTGAAAAATCAGCTTGCTGTTTCTACACATTTCGGGTCAAAAACGAGCCTTAAGCTTCATAAATTATTTCGACTAGTCAAAAATATATTAGTTTACTTCGATACGAAGCTAAGGACATATTTTACGTAGAAAACGGATTTAAAACGACAAAGATATGGCCGTTTTCATAAAGTTGCCGTAAATATTATTTTCTGAAAAACTATATTAATTTTTACGTTACAAGTATTTTATTAGCTGTAAGGGCTATGTTCGCGGCAGTTTTTAACTATGATGCAAAACTTTTTATAACGAAATGTCTTCTAGTAAAATCAAGTTCATCGGCCATATTTTTCAAAACAAAAAGCCGTTTGTCAAGCGGAGTTATAGTGAATTAATTACGGATGTTCAAACATTGGCCGAAACTTATTTTCTGCACACAATTCAACAAAATCACCAACTTTAGCCTTTAATATCTTTATGATCGAGACCTTTTGGACGAAAACTCCTGAACTGAAACTTCTAGATATCGATACAAACTTTCCAAAACCGTCGAGTTCGTTCTCTAACGATCGACGTACACCGTTTTACGGCTAGTTTTCCAAAGCCATTTTTGTTAATTTCATGATTTTTGCGACGACATTGTTTTGCGACGAAAAATGGTAATTTCACCAAAAATCATTATAAAACCATTGTAGGATGACATTTTGACGTAAAAACATGTAAAGTCATTTTTGAAGGGTCAAGACGTCAAAAGAGTATTTTTCGACGATGAGTAATGTTTTCAAAACTCGTAAATGGTATAAATAACATATGGAATGCATGCATAACATTACATTGCAACTCATTGCATATCATATCATTGGTAATAGGTCCAGATTAAAGTTTCACATTATACCTCGGTGTATTCACTTTTGTCATCGCCTCAGTTTACCAAGTGAGTTTCATAGCCCCTGCTTTTACTTGTTTTCATAACTGTTTTGGGGGAGATGCATGCTTAACTATATTTTTCACAAGTACTTTATATTCTTAAGGATAACTCCTATCACGATTACATCATTTCAAAACCGAATGTTGTACTATATAAATTGTTCATGTTTGCGTGCTATGGTTCTACGTCGTATAACGTTCTAAATCAGTTGACTACTGATACATTGAGTTAGGTGCTATTGCTTATGTGCTATTGCTTATGTGCTATGGATTAAGTGCTATTGTTCTACGTCGAGTTGGTACTATTGTGAATTCATTGAAATCATATGTTTGGAACATAAACTATACACATTTTGGCAATGGGTTGTGAACACACAGGTTGCAAGTTTTGTATGGGCGGAACTTGGAACTGAGTGGATTTTCAATGCCTTTGCTGCATAAACGATTTTGAAAGACTTTACATTTCAAACCAAATTCTATGAACTCACTCAACCTTTGTGTTGACACTTTTAGCATGTTTTAATCTCAGGTATCTAAGGCATTCACTTCATGGCACGCATTGGGACACATCATGGAGTCGTGATGACGACGCGTCTCACTTGGGTTTTACTTACTTTAAAACATCGTTTGTATTATAACAAACTTATTTCCGCACCAATTTGGTTTTCATTTGGGACCTACTTTGTAAACTCTGATTATTTTATTAAACCAAACGATGTATTTTCCAAACGACACTTTAGGTCGTTCAATATAACTGTGATGTGGTGCTATGACAGTCAATCCCCAGGAATTCCATTCCGCTGCAAAACAGGTAATTTGGGGGTGTGACAGATTGGCATCAGAGCTTCAGTTATAGAGAACTAGGTTGCATCATTGACCCTAGACTATAACTACATTATCATAGCATCTCATCATTTCATCATAAGTGAATGTTCACTTTACATGCGGTTTTTACGTACATTTTCGAGTTATTTACTTTCATTTCACATCAATTGTCACATGGATGCCTTTAAATTCCCATCCCATTATCATTTCCTCATACCCTAATGTGGTGAATTCCTTGTCATTCCCTATCACAATTTTATATCAGCTGATTCATCACCGATAACGTCGAATGCCGGGATAAACTTTTATATAGGGCGAAGTCACTCTCACTCCTTTGTTTCACCACTAACTTTATTCACACATTAAGTCTCTAAACCATCATACATTGAAGCACTTACAACACCTCATAACCCATCTTTTCGGAACCCGTCGATCATTTCGAAATATAACATCAAACTTATCATCACTTATCACATTTCTTTGGAGAGTTTATTATTAACATCGGATTTTGCTACATCTCACCTTTCCCTTTTATTTTG
Organism: Chrysanthemum seticuspe; assembly: GCA_019973895.1. Lineage (NCBI taxonomy): Eukaryota > Viridiplantae > Streptophyta > Magnoliopsida > Asterales > Asteraceae > Chrysanthemum > Chrysanthemum seticuspe. The sequence goes on from BPTQ01000005.1 coordinate 327,853,329, forward strand.
AAGAAGATATGGCACCGAAGAAAGCTACAGTTGAAATGACCCAAGCGGCTATTCAGAAGTTAGTGAATGATAGCATTGCTGATGCCCTAAGGATCGAAAGGGAAACAGTGGCTGCTGCTGCTGCTGAGGCCACGGCTGCTGCTGAAGCCGCTAGGCTTGCTGCTGCTGCTGCAGTAAATGTAAGAGGGTTCGGGGTTAAAAGTTGTTCGTATAAGGATTTCAAGAATGGAGATCCCACTAAGTTTCGAGGTACCGAGGGAGCTACAACCATGGTTCGGTGGTTTGAAAAATTGGAATCGGTGTTTTTGCTTTGTAACTGTCCGGATGACAGTAAGGTTAAATTTGCTACAAGTACTTTACTAGATGGAGCTTTGTCATGGTGGAATTCATATGCTCAACCGATTGGTATGGAGAATGCTTTCAAGCTTACTTGGGAGGAATTTAAGGGTTTGGTGACTAAGAAGTTTTGTCCTCGAACGGAAGTGAAAAAGTTGGAGACGGAGTTCTATGAACTAAAAACTATTGGGTATGATATTGACACTTACATTCGGAGATTCCAAGAATTGGCCGTGTTATGCCCATCTATGGTTTCAGATAATGAGAAGCTACTGGAGGCTTTCATTGAAGGACTTCCCGAAGTTATTCAAGGAGATGTGACTTCTTCTGACCCGCAAACGATTGAGGAAGCTATTCGATTGACTCAAAAGCTCATGGCCCAGGTAGTGAAGAGAGGCAAGTACACCAACACCAACCAAAACAACAACAACGACGATAACCAAATCAACAACAACAAAAGAAAATGGGAAAATGACCAGGAAGGTTATGATAACGACAACCAAAACCATAACACTAACCATCACCAACAACATAATAGAAGACAAGAAGTCGCCAGGGTCTATGTTGCTGCACCAACCAGGGGAAGAGCTTATGCAGGAAACTTACCACGATGCCGCCAATGCACGTTACATCATAATGGTCCATGTGGTATATGCTTTAGCTGTCACAAAGTAGGACACCTTGCTAAGGACTGTAAGGGCAAAGCCGTAGTCACATGCTTCGGATGTGGGGAGCAAGGACACTATCGGAATCAATGTCCTCAAAAACAAGGTCAACAAGTCGAAGGTGCTCATGGGAATGTATATATGTTAGAAGGAACTCGTCAAGGTATCAACGACGCGGAAGACTGAAGAAGTTCGGAAACTAGCAGTCTTAGTTCTCCTATTGTATTACGTTGTACTAAGTTTATGTCTTTCATCGTATTCGAAACTTTATAACCTAAGATGTACTACTTTTGCTAAACCACTTGTTGTAATATATTCTCATCTATCGTACTTTATTTCCTTTCGATTCGATATCATTTACGAGGATTTTAATTCTTTTTACCTTAACTATCATTTTAACGACACTTCTCCATGTCTTCTCTCCTCGATGTTCATCACAATTTTAACATCAGTTGACTCAACACCAAACAACATATGAGTCGATTAGTCCAAGCATTGCATAGTTACTCCTAAATTATACATAGCCTGATCACCTATGTCTAATTCAGGAAGAATCATGCGATGAAGGGAGTAGTAGACTTATATGTGTAAGCAATTCCGTAATCGAGCCAAATTTTCAAAAGAATTTTCTTCAAACCACTTGTTTCCAGTTTGATCCGCGTGACAGTTCTTGTTTGATGAGTTGCAAAGATCGAGCTAGAAACAAGTTGTTACCCAAACCGATTTAGCCTAATCTCATGACAGTTCTTGTTTGATGAGTTGTGAGATTAAGTAAAAATCGGTTACCAAAAAGTCTTTTGAGGGTTTTGCTCGGGAATGGGAAAGTTTGCCACATCAAACCCTAAACCCGATAGACTAGCACGAACTGAATTCAGGGACTGAATTCCTTTTTGGATGGGCGAATGTGACAATCCGTACTTTCAGGTCATTTCTCGACACGATTCATGTCTTATTATTTCAACATTTTTAGTAAACTTGGTTTACTTGTTTCAAATTCGCGTAACCTTGGAGGTTTAGCGGCGAATTCATGATCATGACATCACGTACATTTCATATGGACTATGATTAGTCTACATTTCATTGACATCATGTGCATCTCATTAGTACATTCACGACATTTCATTTCACCTTCAACGCGTAATTTTTTTTATTTAACAATCTTTATCGCGTGAGTTATTATTTTGTATATTTAAACCGTTACTTTCAAAAATGATCCCGAGGTATTTTTAAACTCACATTTAGTTCATAAAAACTATATTTTTAGTTTTCCTAGTGTTTCAAATTTATTTAGTACTTAAATCGTTAAAGTTTAATTATTACGTCGTTTTTCTTAAAAATTGTACGATAATTATTTTATCACTCAATTTTCACAAGGAAAGTATTTTTAAAATTTTTATTATCACATTACAATCTATTTTGACCTATTAAAAACTTGCTTGTACCAAAAACTCCCATTTACCTTAACTTAACTTTACTTTACTTACACTTTTCTTAAAAATTGTTACAAGTATACATTTTATACACTATATAGAATAAGAAAAAAAAAAAATATATTGGGGAGACATAATCCCCCCAAAATCCGGCCATGGGGGGGGGATATGTCTTAAATGATTGTTGAAAATTTTTGTTGATAGTTTATACTTGCACTTCATCTCATAATTTAATCATTCATCTCATTCTTCTTTTCAAGATTACCAAAACTTTTCTCTCTTCTTCTTGGGTCTCCAAAAACCGGCCACACCTTCAAAGAGCAAGGGATCAAGATTTTTGCAAAGTTCAAGTGTTATTTCAACCTAGATTATATCCTTTATATGGTTTTGAAATAAAAACCAAGGATATTTAAGTTAATCCTTGTTACTAACACCTCTTCATTTTCACTAGTAAGCATATTCTTATCATTTTCATGTTTCCTTGTCATTTTCATATGTTTCTTTTCATTTTTGGAGCTTATATGCATGTTATGTGATTTATACCATTTATTTCATGATTTTAGAAGTTATAAATACTTATAGTCATCCTATAATTATTCCCATGGTACTCTTTGGTCTTGATGGTGATTAGGAACCCATGACACCCTAAGAAGGTGTATGGTAGGATTAGATTAGCTTTGGAGTTGATTTGAAGGGATTAGAATAGGTTTTGTCCGAGAAAAACTATTTTCGTAAACTATATTTTGTGATCTGTCCTTAAATCGAATTTCTGGAAAAACCTACTGTTGGTACGACATTTTGGCCTTGATATTTAGAAAATATGCTTTAAAACGAATCCGTGGCCTTTTGAACGGATAAAAACGGAGTTATAACGAAGCCGTGGTGAATTTTTAAAGTTTGACGACGAAACGTATATTTTTCTGAAAAATCAGCTTGCTGTTTCTACACATTTCGGGTCAAAAACGAGCCTTAAGCTTCATAAATTATTTCGACTAGTCAAAAATATATTAGTTTACTTCGATACGAAGCTAAGGACATATTTTACGTAGAAAACGGATTTAAAACGACAAAGATATGGCCGTTTTCATAAAGTTGCCGTAAATATTATTTTCTGAAAAACTATATTAATTTTTACGTTACAAGTATTTTATTAGCTGTAAGGGCTATGTTCGCGGCAGTTTTTAACTATGATACAAAACTTTTTATAACGAAATGTCTTCTAGTAAAATCAAGTTCATCGGCCATATTTTTCAAAACAAAAAGCCGTTTGTCAAGCGGAGTTATAGTGAATTAATTACGGATGTTCAAACATTGGCCGAAACTTATTTTCTGCACACAATTCAACAAAATCACCAACTTTAGCCTTTAATATCTTTATGATCGAGACCTTTTGGACGAAAACTCCTGAACTGAAACTTCTAGATATCGATACAAACTTTCCAAAACCGTCGAGTTCGTTCTCTAACGATCGACGTACACCGTTTTACGGCTAGTTTTCCAAAGCCATTTTTGTTAATTTCATGATTTTTGCGACGACATTGTTTTGCGACGAAAAATGGTAATTTCACCAAAAATCATTATAAAACCATTGTAGGATGACATTTTGACGTAAAAACATGTAAAGTCATTTTTGAAGGGTCAAGACGTCAAAAGAGTATTTTTCGACGATGAGTAATGTTTTCAAAACTCGTAAATGGTATAAATAACATATGGAATGCATGCATAACATTACATTGCAACTCATTGCATATCATATCATTGGTAATAGGTCCAGATTAAAGTTTCACATTATACCTCGGTGTATTCACTTTTGTCATCGCCTCAGTTTACCAAGTGAGTTTCATAGCCCCTGCTTTTACTTGTTTTCATAACTGTTTTGGGGGAGATGCATGCTTAACTATATTTTTCACAAGTACTTTATATTCTTAAGGATAACTCCTATCACGATTACATCATTTCAAAACCGAATGTTGTACTATATAAATTGTTCATGTTTGCGTGCTATGGTTCTACGTCGTATAACGTTCTAAATCAGTTGACTACTGATACATTGAGTTAGGTGCTATTGCTTATGTGCTATTGCTTATGTGCTATGGATTAAGTGCTATTGTTCTACGTCGAGTTGGTACTATTGTGAATTCATTGAAATCATATGTTTGGAACATAAACTATACACATTTTGGCAATGGGTTGTGAACACACAGGTTGCAAGTTTTGTATGGGCGGAACTTGGAACTGAGTGGATTTTCAATGCCTTTGCTGCATAAACGATTTTGAAAGACTTTACATTTCAAACCAAATTCTATGAACTCACTCAACCTTTGTGTTGACACTTTTAGCATGTTTTAATCTCAGGTATCTAAGGCATTCACTTCATGGCACGCATTGGGACACATCATGGAGTCGTGATGACGACGCGTCTCACTTGGGTTTTACTTACTTTAAAACATCGTTTGTATTATAACAAACTTATTTCCGCACCAATTTGGTTTTCATTTGGGACCTACTTTGTAAACTCTGATTATTTTATTAAACCAAACGATGTATTTTCCAAACGACACTTTAGGTCGTTCAATATAACTGTGATGTGGTGCTATGACAGTCAATCCCCAGGAATTCCATTCCGCTGCAAAACAGGTAATTTGGGGGTGTGACACTTACTCTTTCTAATTACTGTACATACTTGGTCATCCATTTCCTGCTCACGAGTGGTCAACTCAAATTTTGCACGTTGTTCATAAATAGCAACACGTTCCTTATAGGCATTTAGTTCAGAAATTATGGAATCATCAGGAGCACATGCAGTGTATTCATCAAAGACATAGTCATTATTGACCGCAGAAGATGCATCACTTGGTACAACTTCACTTTCACTTTGTTTCACGTATTGATCGTATGGGACAATATTGATATTACCCATATTTTCAATATTTGATTCAATAGTTTCAGTTGGTTGTACTTTGTCATGCATCTGTTGCACATCAGCATTATCGTATAGCTTTAATACCTCTGAGATGAGTTTGTCCTTGGATGGGCCAGCTTGTGGTGAAGAAGAGATCTTGGGAGAAACCATTGGAGAGATGCTAGCCATAAAGATTGTGTGTGCAGTAGGTCCATCATGTACATCAGAGTCGTATGCATCACAGTCAGCGACTTGAAAGGCGTTCTGATGATTGTGACCTATCTCCTGAATAGGCTGCTCATCCACATCTGCATCATAGGTCTTGGCATTGCCCTCAGCAAGAAACAGCAATTCCTCTTCATCCAATGCAGCACCATTGTCCTGAGCTTGTGCCAGCAACATCTTGTCTCTGAAGTAATCAGCATTCTGTGGACGCTTTGGAGATGTACAGTTCCTTGCCATGTGTCCTTCACCACCACAGTTATAGCATTTGATTGGCTTAGCTTGACCTTGGTTACCATTTCTTCCTCGATTCTGGTTGCCAACATAACCTCTCCCAGCTCCACCTCTTCCCTGATCAGACTGTCTTTCCTGAACTGGTTGGCCCATAATTTTCCCATCTCTTATCAATGCATGGTTGTGAAGATTGGAGGCGGTTCGGATCTCATTGCAGGTGTGGAGTTTGTTGGTGTGAGGTAAAAGTGTCCTGTTCTCTTTAACCATGAGTGTTAGTTGATTGATGAAATGTTCCATGACAGCATTTGCATCAGGTTGCTTGAACCTTGGATCAGAAATGGGTTTGTGATTATCATCAATCATGGGTGCAACTTGAGAAGCATTTGTGGAAGTTCCATTATCTGTGTAGAAGGCAGTTGAATCATTTGTAGACCTTGTTTCTCCCTGACCTTTGAGCTGATCAAGAATCCTCTTTTCAAACATGGCATGTCTCTCATTCTGAAGGAGGAAAGCATAGAGTTGCTCATAGTTCGTATCCTTCAATCCTTTAGTGAGTTTCACAGATGTGACAAACTTGTGCCATTCGGGATTCATATTGTTCACAAATTTTGAGTTCAGCTGAATGTTAGGCATTGTCATTCTGATGTTCCTCATGTCATTCACTAACTTATGGAATCTCACATAGTACTCATATACACTCTCATCTGGTTTCATCGTGAAGTGCTCAAATTCGTCATAGAGTTGGGATTCTCTGTCTTCCATAGTTAATTCTGAACCCGAGAGAAGCATCTTAACATTATCCCAAACTGCCTTAGCATCTGTGTTATGATTGATCAGCTTGTAGATGTCTTTAGGAAGACCTTGAAGAACAATGTTTGAAGCCCTGATATCTGCATCGAATCTCTTTTTCTCTTTATCATCAAGCTCATCATACATCTTAGGTCTGTCCATTCCGTAAACAGGAGTACCATCTTCATTAGTATCAAGTATGTCTCTAGTCGTCTCAACTCGATATGGTCCTTCATCAATGGATTTGAGAATGTTGACACCATTTTCCTTTCCAAGGCAATACAATCTGATTCGTTGAGCCCAAGAGTCGTAGTCAGTTCTGTCAAGCATGGGTGGACGAGTATCTGAGCCAGCTGCTTGTACATCCTCGGCAACAGTGGAGATGACAGTAGGGACGTTGGTAGACATGTTAACAGATTATACGGGATTTTATAACTCTATGATTAAACCGGGAAATAGATTCTTTCACGGGATTTTACTAAATCAAGAGAAAACCGTAAACAATCACTCAAGTCGCTAGGAGATAAATCACTAAATCGCTAGAATTTAATGCACTAAGTCGCTAGAATTTAATGCACTAAGTCGCTAACCCTTAATTCGCTACACCCTAAGTCGCTAGAGTCCCAAGTCGCTAAACAGAAAAGCAAGTCGCTAAGTAGTAACTCGCTACAGACCAAGTCGCTAGCCAAATTTTGGCAGCAATTCGCTACCCAAGTCGCTAGATATGCAAGTCGCTAAAGAGCAACTCGCTACAGATCAAGTCGCTACCACAAGTCGCTACCCGTAGTGGAGAATCCACTACTTGTACTTTAACTCGCTAGATCTAACTCGCTACCTTCAACACTGTAAGTCGCTACAAAAATGTGAGGCAAGTCGCTACCAAGAAAATATTCCGTGAGCTAAGTCGCTAGCTTGAAAAACCATATAAACATCACTTTTCAATCCAAAAACAACCCAACCAAGATGATTCAAGCTTACCAAATGAAAACCTAAACACTTTTGATGATTCTAAACATAAAAGTACCAACAAAATTCAAACTTTAACACAAGAAATCAACCAAATGATGCAAAAACCACTAAACTTTTTCAAACTCAAAAACCACCTAAAAACCACTATAAATCCAAAGATGTGCAAGATATGATCTAACCATGGCTCTTGATACCAATTGTAAGATATAACTTTTCACATACACATCAAACCATAACACAAAGTAGCATATAGATGGAATTCTAGAGAGAGAAAGTTAGAGGTTTAGGGAACTTAGTGAGAGAAAGTGAAAGATATTATTATTATGAGCTCCAACTCTCTACCTTGGAAGGTAGAGAGTATTTATAGTCTTACATAACTCGCCACACTTTGGGCTGTGGATCAGGCATACAGTGGGTAAAGACCCGTCCGTCCTCCACGGTGTTACAAAACTAAATTACTACTTAACTTAAAAGAACTACGACTACGAGCTTTCTAACGATTACATATACTTGAGGTGACCGACTCTTTACTACCGGGAATTTCTAATTCCTAACAGATTGCAGCCTCTTGCTAAGTTTCCTGAAGTTTCAAAATGTTTGACAGCATTGAAGAAGTCAAGTTTCAATAGTTCCCTATACCTCTTTAAGAGATTAAAGTTTATTCCATCAAGTCCTGGCGCTTTGGATCCTGAGCAACTCCATATAGATTCTTCCAAATCCTCCATGGAGATAGAAGCTTCCAAAAACATTTAGCTTCTAATTTACGAAACAAACCGAAATGAAATTTAGGTTTGTGATAGGTCGTTTCCTTAAATCTATTCTCATAGTAAGAAAAAGTAGCATCTTTAATTGTTTCTATATCCTCGGTCCAAGAACCATTCCATATCAAGCCATTAATGGCTTGCTTCCTGGCTTTTTATTCACTAAAGTAGGGGTGTCATTCGGGCTGACCCGACCCGAACCCGATTAAACCTATTCGAATCGGATTATTCGGGTCAATAATTTTATTTGGGTCAACCCAAATAACCCGAGTTCTAAATAGGGTCAGGTTCGGGTATGTTTTTTTAGCCTCAACCCGAATTGATCCGAACCTGACTAACCCGACTCGGCTAACAATTGTACAATATAAAATTATTGAAGTAAGCAAATTTTATTCATCATTTCACTTCTATTCGGGCTGACCCGAACCCGAATTCAAGTAAGGTTGGGTTCGTGTATTTTTTTATGCTCAACCCGAATTGACCCGAACCCGAATGTGTAAACCCGAATGACACCCCTACACCAAAGTATGTAAAACTTGGTTTTTTCATCCCCTCGATGGCGTATTTAACCCGACTATTTTGTTTGAGTGAGTTTCTATCATTTTGCTCCCATTGCATAAGCTCTATAAAAGGCTCATCCCTTGCATCAACTTCATTGGACGAAAGAGTACCAAGCTCGGCTTTTTGATCCCGCTCAAAAATACGTTTTGTCAATTCTTCTTTCAACCTGATAAAACATCCATTTATAAATTTTAATTTTGATTTTAAATATAAACAATTGTTAAATGTTACTAACCACCAAATACGGAGTAATAAATATCAAACAAAAAAAAGTCAAGAATGGTCTATGTTGTTTACTTACGATTAGGGGGTGGAAGCGAGCAGAGTAAAGCTCGAGCTCGGGCTCGAGCTCGTTTCGAGCCTCATATTTTGAGCTCGAGCTCGGCTCGCGCTCGACTAATTTTATGACGTGTTAAAGAAAACAAAGTTCAAATAGAGCTCGGCTCGTTAATTACATGAGGCTCGAGCTCGTTTACTACTTCTTAACTCATTTATACGTATAGACTATATATACGTATATATTTCTAGGGCTCGTTTAGGTTCGCGAGCCTACTCGAGCTTTTTGTACAGAACTTGGGTTCGAGCTCGATTATTAAATGAGTCCAATATTGGGCTCGAGCTCGTTTAAGCTCGGATCGTTCGAGCTTTTTACCGATTTGATCCCGAGCTTTTCACGAGCGGCTCGGCTCGTTTCTACCCCTACTTACGATTACAAACGTAGTCTCGAAAATTGCAAAAGGGTCCCTACCGTTTACTCTCGATTATATAAACAATCTGGAGTTCAATATAGTGATTGTTTGTGTAACCAAAAATTACTTAAATATCCCTCCAGTTTACGTGTTTTGCAAAAAAAATTCCTTGAATTTGCGAAAAGCGTCTCTGTAGCTACTTGCGATTACTGAAACAACCCACAGGTTAAATCTATGGACTATTTGTCTAACGAACACTTTCGTTTACAGACATAATCCCTATATTAAATATGAAGAATGTTGTATGACGAAAAGTTAGATAAATAGTTCATGTAGTTACATGCAGATGTAAGAAAACAATCCCCGAGTTAAATATAAAAATGTTTATGTAACTAAAAAAATCTACGTAAAACCACGCGCCATACGCAGAGCGCGGGTAAAAAAAGTCCAGATTCACAATAAATCATTGTTGTATTTTTTTGTTTTTTTATATTGTGAAAGACAAACACCTGTAATTACACTACTAGTATGTTTCAAACATTATTTGAACCCTTTACCTTTTTGAATATTGCGAGGGACACTCATTTGGTCTAAAGTCTAAATCATAAAGGATTAACAATCCTCCAATCAACTATCATGTGGCCTAGTGGTAAATGCTTAGGTTGTTAAGCGAGCCACTAGTGAGAGTAGTACCGGGTGGGTGACCTACCGGGAAGTCCTCACTTGTGGTCCACATGATCTGTTGATATTTGCAATGAGGATTTGTGCCCCTTAGACTAAGCCGCTGGGGGTTCAAATCTGAGCAAGGTCGGGGTTTTCATCCGGACGTTACTCCAGCAAGGAAACTTGTGTGGAGGCGGTACGGTTTCCTCGCAGCACTGAAGCCACATATCGTACCTGCGTGGACCCGGTTAAGACAACATAGACTGGTCGATGTGGGGTTAGGGCCCTCTTTCGGGAGGGTGGTGAAACCTAAGTTGGAAAGTCACCTGTCAAAAAAAAAAAAAAAAAAAACAATCCTCCAAATTTCAACCGTCATGAAGTCAGGGGTGGATCAAGAGTTAAACAAGTTAAACTAGGGCTTTATGCTTTTAATTTTTGAAGGTCTCCGATTTTTTTTAGGACATTGTTTATATATAAAGCCAGTCACATGTTTTTTTTTGCCCTCAACTTTAGATATCTGATTATCTAAGACGCTTATTAGCTGATAAATTTTAAATGATTAAAAAATTCAATCTATTTTGTAATTTGGTTTCTACTTTTTAAGCCACAAGTCGTAGAAACTTAAGCCTAATACATTAGTATATAAAAAGGCCATTTCTAAGCCTACGTGTGGTTAGAAGACGGTTATCAATAACCATCTAGTCATTTCCATTAATGAATCGACGTTTAGTTTTTCACAGCCAAAATTTTTAATCAAAAGATATTTTAGTTAATAATGCTATTAAACAAATATAAGGTATGATGATAACGTCGATAATGAAACTCTATGATGATATTGTGGTGTTTGGTTGTTGTTGTGCATATTCACTTACACACTCTTGGAGGCTTAAGTTGTTAAACTTTTATTAAGTTGAAAAGATCGTATTCACCCCCTCTACGGTTCTACAATACCCAAGTTAGGTGAGAACATTAGAGTGTTGAGCTAAGAAATTCAATTGAAGTGAAGAACTTAAAGATCAAACTCGTAAATATGTATGGACAACCATTACAATTGACAATATGATGGATATTGCAATTTCAGTGTTTTTTCCAATAAGCCCATCTTACGCATTGAATTTATTTTTGGACCGAATAATTAGTTAAATCAGCTTAATTTAAATAAATATGGGTCATGTTGGGCCCTTAATTCTGGTACTATATCATTAAGTCAATTAAACTATGGCCAAGATGAAGATTCGGGCAATATTTTGTTCTTGTGTTGATATTTTTATATTTTGTATTTTATACTCATTTTGATTTTTTAGTCGGTGTATCTTTGAACCATTATGAGCGTATTAGCTAAATTACTAAGACCAATTTAAGCTCACTTAAATATGCACACAAAGCGTTATAAGTTTGAATCCAAAATACAATGCAATTATGAGAAATTGGCTTGGGTTCAATCCCAACTCCTGGCTAATTAGGTCAATGAAAACAGGTAAATATTGTCTGAGACCGGGTCTTTGGGGAGGGGTTCGGTTAACATTAAAAGATGCATGAGATCAGGGTGTTCCCACCGATTTAACCTTTTTGAGACAATGCAACTCTTGATGCTACTTTTGTACGAGCGAAACTTTCATCGATGCTACATTTGACGACATGACAAGTAAACCTCAGACTTTGTTACGACTACAATGCAACCAAAAATTAATCTCAAAAAAGTTTGATATGGATTTAAATAGGGTCACAAGTGACAAGTAATAGTCGTATGAAAATTAAATGAATGGTGACAAAAGTGACCCTTGTGAAATCAATCATGATGTCGTGTCCACAAATATATTTTTGGGATCGATGCTTTTTCCAATCACGAGAATTACTATTCACTTTCCTTAACCACCGACGCATCCCATAATAATATATGGTTCATGTCTTTACTCAAATAAGTTAATATAATGTTAGGCTAGTCCCAGTGGTGACCTGGGACAACCTGCGCCACGTCAGCTTTCTCTCTCCAGCAACCTGAGACAACCCGGATGCCCCAGTCGACGACCCGAGGATTTTTTTTTTTTTTTTTTTTTTTTTTTTTTTTTTTTTTTTAATTCAAACATTTTTAACATTAAATTTAAATTTCATTCAAATTAAAAAAAAAACATTACATTACGAAATTAAAAAAAAAAACATTACACTGCGAAATTAAAAAAAAAAAAAAAAAAAAAAAAAAAAAAAAAACATTACAATACGAAATTCAAATAAGCACTAGAATACTTAAACTAATAATCTAAATTGTAACGTTCTTTGATTGCTGCCTTAACTTTCTCCAACTCTTCTAGTTGGCGGCCGGTCAAATTTGGATCGATTGGGGTGTTGTAGAAGATGATGTCTGACTCCCGTTTTGATGTCCTCATGAGCTCAAGTTTTGCCTGTTTTATCTCGAGCTCTTTTTCCCTTAACCGTAACCAAGTATCTTCTAAACCCTGCTTATTCTTATCTTTATCCTCTTTTGACGGCTTCTTGGTCCTTAAGAAATTTTTGGCCAACGATTGCATAAATGAGTCTGATGGAACATCACCATCACGAGAGGAGGAGGATGCTTTCTTCCTTCCTTTGTCACGACCAGACGGTCGTGATTCTCTACTCGGTTCCTCAGCAGAATCATCAACGTCATAGACATCGAAAGGATCACGAGCTGCCGTTGAACCAGAGGTAGTGGTAGAACCCTTTGTTTTCTTCCGACTATTTGTTGATATAGCCGGCAACTCAACCTCCTTCCAAGCAGGATGACCCTTTAAAACCTCGTAGCACTCCTCCAAAGTGAAATCATGACCGTACGTCATACGGTATTCTTTAAGAGCTTTTGAGGTGTCGTCGATATCATTCTCACCGCTTCCATGGGTGTTCTTGATATTCTCCATGATAGCACAATAATTTCCAACCCTGTTACGAATCCTGCTCTTCCATTTGGTATTGATGGAGTCATAGGTTCGGTCTTTGCCAGTTTCTTTATTAAAGTAGGCGATCACTTGCTCCCAAAACTTGAAGCGGTTCTGGGCGTTTCCTCTCGCCGCGTTTTCCGACACATAGACCCAAGCTTTACAAAGCACCACCTCTTCCTCCTTTGTCCATGGATCTGCTGCCTTCTTGTTTTTCCCCTTGCTTGTTTCCGGCATCTTGCCTTTGTCCTTGGCCTTTGAAGCACGTCTAGATGGCTGCCTTGGTTTGATGGGGGACATCTCTTCAGCGGAAGCGGTTTTCTCATCATCAGAATCATCAACGGGAATGGAACCGTGGTGCGAACCGTGACCCGAACCTTGTCCCATCGAAGCATCTTGACTTGGGTAGTTTTGACTTGGGTAGTTTTGTGTCGGATACTCCCCCATCCAATCTTCCAAATTCATGTCTAGATTAGTGCTTCGAATAGGGGAATAAGGTTGATACGGTTGAGAAGGATAAATGAAGTCCATGTTTGGATGGTAACCAGACCCACTAGGTTCTTGCCGGTAATCTTGGTAAGAACGTTGCGGTGGGACAAAAGGACGGTTAAGATAAAACGCGTTTTGGTTTTGATTTGGTTGGGGTAGTTGTGATTGATAATCAAAACTTTGCGGACGAAAGCGAATAGGAGGCCGGTTTTGTTGTGGTGATATGCCGGTTAACTCGAAGTTGTTTTCCGGCGAGAAATTTAGATCCGGGGCATTTTGGGGTAGTCGTGATCGTCGGGTTTTTGATTGTGGTGTATTTTTCTTTGACATTTTCAAGTTGGATAAGAATTAGATTGAGTTGAATATAGATGAAAATGGTAAGTTGTGAATTGTGTTTGAGGTAATGTGTGTATTTATAGAGTGATAAATAGGTTTGAATTTTTTTTTTTTTTTTTTTTTATTTGTATGCCAAACGGTCGATTTTTTTAAATGTGTATTAATTGTTGCGTTGGGAAGGTTTAAACATGCACCAACATCGAGCGCCGAAACACTCGATGTCCACAAAATCTTTGGACAACCGATCTTACAACCGAACTTGTGCAATGGTACCCAACCGATCTAACATCGGTCGTGGGTGTCGAATTTGCATGCCCAACCGATCTTTTTTGCTCCCACTGCGACTAGCCTTATTTGTTTGCATTCCATAATAATCTAAGCTGCATAGTTTTGATTTGTACATGTGTAGGGCATGTTGTCGTACAAGATTACGAGAAGATTGTGCTTATTTTAAAAAAAAATAAGCTACTTAATGTATAAGTTTTGTTTGACAGACATACTTATTAAAAGTTTTAGGAAAATAATCGTTCACAATTTTTAATCACACTCTCCATCTTCATCCACACTTACATCTCTAGTTCTAGCAAGAGTTACTTTTGGCAAAAGATGATTCTGTGATGAAAAGCTTGTAACTATCATTACCAAAATTTAAGAGGTTTCAAGTTCAAATACTGTTTAGCGCAAACAACTACAAAGTGAACATGCTAACCTTTTGAAAAGGAAGTCGTTACGTAATTTGACTTCATATATCAGTGATCTCAAATCCTATAAATTGTTCAATTCAAAAGGTCGGATACCTATGATGACCCAACAATAATGTTTGATACTCCATTCTGTTGGATATTTTAGTGTAATTGGATTAACTTGTTTGACCAATTTTATCATGATAATACATCATTTAGGTTTGGAGGTGCGGAGTGCACACCTACTTGAATTTATTATGATCTTAGGGGCGAAGCCCCTAAGGGACGGGGGTCCGGGGGCAGCGCCCCTGGTAGCAGGGTCCAAGGGGCGGCAGCCCCTGGCAGGGTCCAAGGGGCAGAGCCCCTGGCTGGGGTCGAGCTGAAAAATTGCTGCTGAAGTTGTGTTTCTGCCGAAATACAATGGTTTCTGCTGAAGTTGTATTTCTGCTGAAATACAATGGATTCTGCTGAAGCCATTGATTCTGCTGAAGTGTTGTTCCTCAGAAATGAACTTTCGGAAATTGAGGGACAAAACTTGTCAACTTGGAAACCCTAAAACTGCCATTGGCAGTTATCCCGTAACATGTTATATACGGTTTGTTTGGTCATTATCAAAAAAACGGTTCATTATATCTCATACACAAACATACAGAAAACTCTCAACTCTGAATTGTATCCGATTGAATATTTCGGTAGAACCGCCGAATTGATTCGATCTGAAAGTGTTCACACGCCTTTCAGAGTATTAAGCATATCCGTTGGTGTTCGTTATTACTACATATCCCCTACACATTCGACAAGTCCTTAAAAATTTTGTGTTCGCGTTCAAGTCTAGTGTTTTTTATAATAACACCGTGTTTGTTCATTTAACAAACTTAACGACGATTAACTTTTCTAGGCACTTATTTGGACAAAATATTTGTTCATACAAACATATTTAATTTCTTTTAGATAAACAGATTATAAGATAGATGATACTTAGAAGTTGAATGATATACACTGGATGATAAGTTGAAATAATGAACAAAAATAATTCACTGACCCAAGAGTGGTGTAGATATGTTAGCCACTCAAACTGGTCAAGTTTATCCTCATTTTATAAAGTGCGAAACATTTTTTTTTTTCAGCTTTTTAATGTTTGCTTTTCGAGTCAACATTTTAGAATTCATATGTTTAACATAATTATGAGAAAACCGAAGGGATTCTAGTCTCACTGGCCCTTAGAACGTGAGTTGCTTCTCATCCAAATGGTTGTTGAAAACGACAGTACAAACTGTTAACGGCATATGATCCAAGTTGTTTTGATATTACATGTTTCCAAGAATTATGTACATACTTTTTTTCAGTTTAAAATAGGCTAACTAAACAAGAGACGTGACACAAAATTTAAAAACAATATTCATTTTCGGAAATACAGTATTTTTGACAAAAAGTTACACTACAGGGCAAAAATCCATAAGGTTCCCGTGAACCCCAGAAATTTTTTGGGTCCGCCTCTGAATATGAGACAATATTGTACAAAGTATCAATGCAAGAAGTACAAGTAGATAAAGCATTGATGATGTGAATCCAAATGAAAGGTAGTTATGTTAGTTTTATAGGTTGAATGTATGGAAGGAGACAATGGGTCATATTTGCATGAGGGCCTGACTATAATTTGTACCGACACTCGGTACAACTATATATTTAACCACTTAGTACAGATTTTATTTCATAAAGTGAAAAAGCTAAATGAACAATGTATATCAATAATAGCAAGATGGTTGTTGGTTTTGTACAACAAATTTGTTCCAACACTATATGCAATTATTTGAGTAGGATGAGTCTTTTTCGGGTATGTTAATCGGTGTTTGCTGTTCGATATAGAGGTAGATGTACGTGTAATCAAAATTTGTTTTCGTCGTACATGAAAACGATGTTTGAGGTGTTGCACATTATTGGATTGATAGTTTTCGATATAGATACATTATAGTTACTGTTTCAAAGTATTATATACTAGGGACATCTTGAGGAATTGGGTGGATCGACAACTCGTAATATGCTTTTGTTAAGGAATGATTGGGCGTAAAGCGTTTGTAGGTGGTTTTTTAAGTCGCCGTCAAATTTCAGGGCTCAACTCTGCGGTGGAAACTACCAATCTGGAGTACGGTAGGGTTAAAGGGAATTTATGGTGAAGCAGTGAAATGCGTAGAGATCGGAAAGAACATCAACGGGCGAAAGCATCTCCTGGACCGAAAATGACATTGAGAGACGAAAGCTAAGGGAGCGAATGGGATTAGATACCCCAGTAGTCATCCGATTAATTCTTAACAAATTAGTATTTACAATTTGTGAGGGACCGTCAAGATGCCCGAGCTGGCGTTGAGATTAATACATTTACTATCTAAAAATATGAAAATGGGTCATATCCCTTTTATTGTGTGTGAAATTTACGGTTTCTAATGGTGTAAACTCACTCAATTTTTTTCATTTTTATTTTCTCTTCAATAAAAAGTGAATAAACAATTATAATTCTATAGGCCAAGAAAATTCACCTGCGCCGACTCCGGGCTATCAAAAAAATAGTTACCATATGATCATTCGGTTTGCAATGTCGAGTCGGAAACACATACAAATAAATTAAAAAAAAGACACACACACAATGAATGTTATTTGTGTGTTGCATATAGGGGTGTTCATCGGTTCGGTTATCGGGTTATTCGGTTTATTCGGTTCGGTTAGTTCGGTTAATTTTTTTTTCTGGGTATAACCGAAAACCGAACCGAACCGAAATTAAATTTGGTTAACCGAACCGAAAACCGAACCGAATAACCGAAAACCGAACCCCTATAACCGAAAACCGAACCGAATAACCCGAATTATATAATTTTAATTATTATTTTTATTTAATTATATATATTTTTAGCACAATTTTTTTTTCAAGCTTAAATCATATTATATTTATACTAAAAAAGAGTTTTAGTGATTTTTTTTCATATATATACATAGAAAAAATATATATTTTATATGAATTCGGTTTTCGGTTCGTTTTTCGGTTTTCATTGCCAAAACCATATCCAACCCGATAACCAAATATATAATTCGGTTCGGTTCGGTTTTGACCAATTCGGTTCGGTCACAAATTCGGTTCAGTTATTTTCGGTTCGGTTCGGTTTCGGTTTTCGGTTACTGTGGATATTACCCAATCCGTGAACACCCCTAGTTGCATACTTTACATATAGCGAGATTAAATTCATGTTTATAAGTTGTGTAAACAAAAATACACTAAGCCCAGTAATAATTTATCGCAGACTATTGGGCCCCTAAGTTGTTGGGCTTTTTACATTGGTAATCCTGAAAACTTTAATTTGCATGAGCAGCTGATTGTATGAATCCTTCATTGTATAAAAGCAAATCAAACGACATGTATCCTGCATAAGATTATTTAATAATTTAGTATCTATGGAGTGTTTGGGCTAGGAGAAATCATATTTTTCATGCGTCCTCAGACGAGGAAAAGTTGTGTGCTTTGCATATGAAGATATACTTCCAGCGGTTTAAAAGATGACGCTTTTATGGACTTTTGATAGGGCTCTAAAGAATCGTTTTTTGTAGGCCAATTGGATTCTTTGCCCTAATTAGCTTCTAGATACGTAGTTTTTCTTTTATTTTGATGTTTTTCATAGTTTTGGCGTTTTGTTTTGTGCATGTTCTCCTCCTTAGAGCCATTTTTTTTCTTTTTGCTGCGTGGCTTATAATATCTTTGCTTTAAAAAAAAATGTTTTAGTATCTAGTTTTGTATGATACGAGAAGTAATTTTAACATGAATAATGATCAGGAGGCCTAAAACCGCGGCTTTCTTCGTGACTAAATCTATATTATAGTGGTTTATCACTCTTTGAAATAATGCATTCGTTCCGAATTAATAGGACCAGTTATTGTGTACATATTGTAGTCAAAGATAGCCTTCTAATTAGCCTAGTATTTCCCTGTATTTTAGCATAGTCTGTTGTACTCTTTTGCTATATATATTTATCAATACTGAACTCTCCTCATTAAGGAGATTAACCCTAATATGGTATCAGCCTAAAAACCCTTCCTGGCCGTTTTTTTTTTCTTCTCTCATTTGTTCATCATGGCTGGTGATAACCCTGATTCTCCTATTTCTCTTGCTACTATTCTTCACATGCTCACCATCAAGCTTTCTTCTACCAACTATCTCCTATGGAAGAATCAATTGCTTCCTTTATTAGCCTATCAAAAACTCACAGGATACATTGACGGCTCCATTCCTAAGCCGCCAGCTACCATTCAGTCCGGTGAGTCGTCTTCAGTGAACCCTGCCTATTCTGAATGGGTCGCCGCTGATCAACGCGCGCTTATTCTGATCCAATCATCTCTGTCCGAAGAAGCCATGGCCGAAACTCTTGGCCACACTACTTCTCATGCCATTTGGACGGCTCTGGAGGCAGCTTATAGCCATGATTCCATTGAACGGATGCACACTCTTCGGGACTCTCTTCGCACTCTCAAAAAAGGGTCTTCCACAGTTGCTGAATTTGCCAGAAAGTTTAAAGGAATTTGTGATCAACTTACTGCCATTGGTCATTCGCTAGATGAAAATGACAAGTCTCATTGGTTCCTTTGTGCTCTTGGTTCCCCTTTTGAAACCTTCTCTACAACTCAGAGATTGCTCAGGCCACGTCCAACCTTTCGTGACCTTATTTCACAAGCTGAAAGCCATGAACTCTTCTTACAATCAATCAGTGACTCTACTGCTGCTCCTGTTGCCTTTGTCGCTGATAACACACGTGCTCATCATTCTTCCACCAGGAGCCGTAGTGGTCGTTCACAATCTCGTGGTGGATCTACCCAAGGTCGTGGTCGTGGATCTCGACGCCCCCCTCATTGCCAACTGTGTCGCAACGAAGGACATTATGCTAACCGGTGCCCTGATCTACACACCTTCGCTAGTCGCTCTCCGGCTATTGATGCAAATCTGGCTCAAGCATTTCAAAGTCAGTGCAATATTTCCGAATCATCACCAGACTGGTTTGTTGATACTGGGGCAACGGCTCACATGACCAAGTCCCCGTCTCACTTGGATTCTGCCACTACTTATTCTGGTAATGAAACTGTACTTTTTGGTAATGGTAATGCAACATCTATATCTCATATTGGCAGATCTCATTTGTCTCCTAACATTGCTCTAAATGATGTTCTTGTGGTTCCTCAACTTACCAAAAATCTGCTATCCGTTAGCAAGCTTACACAAGATAACTTGGTTGATGTTTTATTTTCTGATCCTATGTTTTTTATTCAGAATCGTCGTTCAAAGGAGACTCTAGCACGAGGGCGCCGTAAAAATGGTCTTTATGTGCTTGAGACAGGCCAACATGCATACTTGGCCACACTTTCCTCAAGACGTCTTCAAGCATCTTTTGAATTATGGCACAATCGATTGGGGCATGTGTCTCATGATGTTATTTCTAGTTTAAATAAGTTGGGTTGTTTATCAGTTACATCTGTTTTACCAACTCCAACATTATGCTCTTCTTGTCAGTTATCAAAAAGCAAACGACTACCTTTTGATCTTAATTTTAAACGCGCTTTACATGTTTTGGATCTAATTCACCTTCCCCTGTAACGTCTATGGATGGTTTTCGATATTATGTGATATTTGTTGATGATCATTCCAGGTTTACATGGTTTTATCCTTTGAAGGCCAAGTCTGATTTTTTTCAAGTTTTTGAAAACTTTGTTGCTTTGGTTCAAACTCAATTTTCATGCAACATTAAAGTTTTCCAATCTGATGGTGGGACAGAATTTACAAACACACGCGTTCGCAGTCTATTGGCGAAAAATGGCACCCATCATCGGTTATCTTGCCCTTATACACCACAGCAAAATGGACGGGCTGAACGCAAACACCGACACATCACCGAAACTGGTTTGGCAATGATGTTTAATGCTAATGTCCCAGCCACTCTTTGGACATATGCATTTAGTTCGGCCACATATATAATAAATCGATTGCCTACAAAGCTTCTTGATTACAAGTCTCCATATGAATTGGTGTTTCTTTTGAAGCCAAATTATGGAAATTTTAGGGTGTTTGGTAGCTGTGTTTTTCCCTATCTTCGTGATTACTCCTCGCATAAACTTGCACCGCGAAGTGCCCCATGTGTTTTTCTTGGCTACAGCACTCAATACAAGGGCTATCGATGTCTTGATGTGTCCACCCAGCGGATTTACATCACATGCCATGCTCAATTCGATGAGACTATTTTTCCCTTTGTGGGTCTCCCATCCACAACACCATCTGCTCAACTCCTTCTAACCACGTACTGTGATGATTTACCCGTATCACCATCATCCATGACATCTTTATCTAAAGCTTCACCCAAGGCACCAACCACTTCATCAGTTTCTGATCTGTGTGATTTGTGCATAGAAACACCACCGCCACCTCCTACTAGTGCTCCCCAAACCACCCAACAGCCCTCCTCCGAAGCTCAGATATCGCCATCTGTAAAGACCACCTCTGCAGCTCCAGCCCCATCTGGACATCATATGGTGACTCGATCCAAACATGGTATTTTTAAAACAAAACATTTTGCTGATCTCACTCATCTCTCCTCTTCGGCTCTTCATCAAGCCTTATTTGCTGCAAAGGAACCCAAAGGCTTTAAGACCGCTTCAAAAGATCCCAAGTGGTACGCTGCCATGTGCAATGAAATGATTGCTCTAAAACATAATGGTACCTGGGAACTTGTTCCTCGTCCTACTTGCACTAATATTGTTGGTTCAAAATGGGTTTTTTCGCATCAAATTTCACTCTGATGGCACGATTGATAAGTTCAAAGCTCGCCTTGTTGCTCAAGGTTTTAATCAAGTTCCGGGTATCGACTTCTCAGCTACTTTTAGCCCCGTTGTTAAAGCTTCAACAATCCGGATCATTCTTTCTCTCGCCGTCCTTAACAAGTGGTCACTTCGTCAATTAGATGTAAAAAATGCTTTCTTAAATGGCAACCTATCTGATGTGGTTTATATGGAACAGCCACCTGGATTTGTGGACTCAAGGTTCCCAAATCACGTTTGTCGTCTTAAAAAAGCTATTTATGGGCTTAAACAAGCTCCACGGGCCTGGTTTCAACGATTGAGCACGTTCCTTGTTAGCGTTGGTTTCACTTGCAGTCGCGCTGACACATCTCTTTTTGTCTTCAAAAAGGACACTTCGATTCTCTACTTATTAGTTTATGTCGACGATATTATCTTGACTGGGAACAATGATACCATTCTTCAAAATTTTATTACTCGCCTCAACAAAGAGTTTTTGATCACTGACCTTGGAAAACTGAATTATTTCCTTGGTCTTGAGGTTTCCCATCTCGAATCGGGTCTATTTCTCAGTCAATCAAAATATGCTCATGACATTCTTGCCCGTGCTAAATTGTTGGATGCAAAACCTGTTGCTACACCTCTCTCAACTTCGACTTACTTTACTAGCCAAGGCACTCCATTCTCAGATCCTAGTTACTATCGATCTTTAGTGGGGGCTCTCCAATATCTTACCATTACCCGACCCGATCTCTCTTATGCCGTTAATCAAGTAAGTCAATTCTTACACAATCCCATGCATGATCATTTTCAAGCAGTGAAACGGATTCTACGATATGTCAAAGGCACCCTATCCTATGGTCTTTCTTTTTCCCATGCTCAATCGCCAACCATTTTGGGATATTCTGATGCGGATTGGGCACGCTGTATTGAGACACGAAGATCGACATATGGCTACTCCATCTTTCTTGGTGGTAATTTAGTCTCCTGGAGTGCCAAGAAACAACCAACTGTTTCTCGTTCTAGTTGTGAGTCGGAATATAGAGCCTTAGCAAATACTGCTTCAGAGATTGTGTACATATTGTAGTCAAAGATAGCCTTCTAATTAGCCTAGTATTTCC
Source organism: Chrysanthemum seticuspe (assembly GCA_019973895.1). Lineage (NCBI taxonomy): Eukaryota > Viridiplantae > Streptophyta > Magnoliopsida > Asterales > Asteraceae > Chrysanthemum > Chrysanthemum seticuspe. The sequence continues at coordinate 327,875,907 of BPTQ01000005.1, forward strand.
CTGTATTTTAGCATAGTCTGTTGTACTCTTTTGCTATATATATTTATCAATACTGAACTCTCCTCATTAAGGAGATTAACCCTAATACGAATTAAATATCCACTTACACAATACGCATAATTTAAAAAAAATAGGATCTCAACATTATGCAAGACATTTATTTTAGAACGATTCAAACTAACATTTGTGGACATTTATTTTTGGGACTTTTACATATATATCCTCTTGAAAATGCAAAATTGCATATATATCCAAAGCATGCATAAAAACCATTGTACTATGTGCATAAAAAACTTGTACAAATGATATATATGCAATTATTCACTTTGGGAGGGATGTATATGCATTTTTCCCTTTATTTTACGACGAAAAAAGTAATAAGTATATCGACAGCAACAAACATGAAGATGTCATGCGAGTTTAGACTTCATAAATAAAATACCAGTCATTTTTCTTGGATCAAACAATTCAATACATTGATATCTACTATCCAAACAACAAACTTCCAACTTTTATTATATTGGTTATTTGTTTTCATACAGACTTTTTTGTACTGCAATAACGACTCATGCATTTACAATTAACCGCATAGATGATAAATACTTTTCTCTGCTTTTCGACCTAATTACCACAATCCAAACAAGCTAATTACTTGCATTTACCCTCAATGTTCTTCACTACCGAAATCCTTCTATTCTGCTGATGAAAATTTGCACCCCTCGATTGCATCTTTGATCGATAGGAACACACGTTCTTTCCCAATTTTGTCTATAAAATTCGTCACAATCAACTTCTCCATTACCTCAAGTCTCGGGTTTACTATGACAACCTATTTAAAGAACAACCAAATGTAAATAAGTAAAAATTTGTTTATTTCATTTTAATTAAATTAACTCGAGATTATCATGAAGTAAGATATGTCAATTACCTTGATTTCTTGGACTTCTAAACTTCTACGAATTTCAACTAGGGTTTCGACACCGGTGATATCAATGGATGTAACACCTGCATAAATCAACATAGCAAGTAGTACTGTGTTAAATATATATGGTAGAGTTTTTAGTATGGCATGGTACTAGAATATGTTTTTTAAAACCTTTGTATCTTACCTCCTAAATCTAATAAAACATACTCAACATCATCTCCTTCAGAATCTTTATTAGCCTTTTCATCTCTAACCCACCTCAAAATCCTTCAAAAAAGTTCCCAAATTCATGAAAAGAGTTAATTCTATTGTTATAATTATTAAAAGTTACGTTAACCATGCTTCAAGATGGCGATTAAGATTCTATACCTTTCCCTAATATAAGCGGCATTTGCAAAGTAAATTGGTGAACCAAGTTGCAAGACTAGAGTCTTCGGAATGCTAATGGCGCCAGGATATTGTTCTACATCCCGATACAAACCAGTATCTGGTATGTTGCCAAGCTTTGAGTTAGCTGGTCTAGCCACGTATAAAAGGGCTCTGATCAAAGCCAAGCCCACCTAAAAAATGAAGATAAAATTTCATGATAAATGTCTATAAAATATAAGTGTCATATAGTATAAGAATCATCACAAAAACTAATATACCGATAACATTAGGCCAACGTCCATGCTCACGAAAGCAACACCAAGAAAAGCAGCAATGCAAATCAAGAAATCAAACTTATCCGTTTTGAAGAGATGGTAAACTTTATCATAATCGATGAGACCTAGCATTGCTGACATGATAATGGCCGAAAGAGCTACAAGAGGAGTGAACTCAAAGATTGGTGCCAAGAAGAACAATACAAGCATCATACATACTGCCATCACTACGTTAGCCATTTGTGTTCTACATCCCGCATTGTAATTCACTGCAGTTTTTGAAAACGGCCCTGCAGTAAACAAAAAGAGAAGGAAGTGAATAAGCAACATACTTTTATTTCAAAAGTATTAGGAGATCAAACTGAAAGAACCTGTGGTTAGGTAGCAAGAAGTTAAAGATCCAACGATGTTCATGAGTCCAAATGCTACCATCTCTTTGTTACCATCAATATGTTGGTTTACCATTAATGCAAAACTTCTTCCAATTGCTATTCCTTCCTGCAAAAACGCAAATTTGATTCTTAACAACGACAAGACTATCACTTCCAAGAACGAAAATGTCCACGTTTGACATATTTGTGCTAAATGTGTATCAAGTTAGGGTCTGAGTCAACTGTTATAATATATAAAGCGAAATGTGAACTTACCGCAAGAGCAACCAAGGCTGTTATGACTCCTGCTTCAATAGGTGCTGATATATACTTGGGATCAAAATCCAATCTATTGATAGAAAGAGGATTAATTCCTTTTCTCAGGTTACCCACCTGCGATTTTCCAAATTAAGTTATTTAACGGCACTTAATAGATTAGTAAAACTAAGTTTTAATGGATAAATTAATCAATTTAGTACTTTTTCTTATAAGGTTTCTATTAGTAGTAGTAATATTCAAGGGTCTTGGAAAGCTGAAATGAGTTGAAATTTATGTGTTAAGATTGATCCGATTATCGGTATTTCAGAGGGAAATGATCACTTTGAAAGTAGCTTATCCATATGATTATACCAACAACATCACTTTAGAATGCATTCCCAAACACCCTCTAAAAATATACTTTGATAAGAAATTTATGTAAAATTTTAAAAGCCTTTGAATGAAAGTGTAAACAAGCAATTAGCAATTAGGGAGACTGAAACTAAGAAACTTACAACTGTGATGCCCCATTTCTTTACCGGCAATATCCGAGCAAAGAAGCATCCTAATCCAACGACTATCATTGGAGCTACTGCCGACACCCAAAATAACTTCGGTCTCTTTTGTTTCTGAATTAAGAAAATTATCCATCACATAAAAGAAAGAGGATAACTATGATCTGGGATGGAACCAAGACATAAAGTGACAATGTGCCTTTAGAATAAACTAAACAAGAGTACAAACACATTTTTTAGGACCGGGCGCATTTAAGAAAAATCGAGTTTTTTTAAACAAAATTAACACTACGTCAAAAAAATCCAATGGTGTCTCGGGACCCAGGGACCCACCCTGGTTCCGTCACTGACTATGATGCATTCCCTTCTATGACGTATATTTGTTTAGCAGAATAATAAATCTCTCAACATTTAGGTTAGCCCAATGAGATGTTACAAAAGTTGTAAAAAAAAACTCCATGTTAGTTTAGGAGCATGCCACAAGTTATTTAATGCCGATGATAGTTTCACTAGATAGACAAATGTACGGTTTCTATTTAGCATTTCATCATTGCGTATGGTGAATTATCGACAAGAAATCATGAAACAGAGTTCAACGACATATTTGAGTGTCACTTACCACCGTTTTTGCAATCTGAAGAAAGATTAGAAAGAATATGCCGACAAGTGTGCATTCCCATCTTATCTGTTAAACGAAATAAAGAATCTTACTAGGCAGAATAATATACAAGTCTCATCACATCCAACGATTTATTTATCTGACTATTGAAATACATATGTTTTACGTGCTTAATGATACCTCATGTTTATACTTAAAGATGGCAGTTATAACCGATACAACATCAGTATGTGTCGTAAAATGCTTCAAACCAAAAATGCCTTTCAATTGTTGAAGACAAATAATTGTTGCTGTCCCTCCCATGAAGCCGGTAATTGTAGAATGTGACAAAAAGTCTACCAAAATTCCCAACCTGTAAACATTATGTTATTTAGCTTAACATTAGTTGATTATACAGAAAACACGAAACTGGAAATTTTGGGCGTGTTAATGCATTTACCGAAAAACACCAAGAATTAGCTGAATTACACCGGATATGAGTGTAGCGGTGAAGATTAGATTAAGATAGAGTTGTGGATTATCCTCTGCGTGCACTTTTTTTTCAATAGCTGCAGCTATGATCAATGAGCTCGAAGCTACTGTTCCAACGGCTAGATGCTTTGAGTTTCCGAAGATTGCGTAGATTAGAGGTGGCACAAAACTCGAGTCTGTGAATAAAATGAACATGTTCTTTGTCATTCAAACAAAATTATATGCTAAACATAATTACATACTAAATTAAAGATCTAATTTTTAAGGTTAAAATGAATTTTGATATTGGTTGTGTTTTTAATTTATTCTTGTTATGTGTTTAGCAATATGGCCAAAACCCGGTATATGTCAAAATACCTTTGCTTCATGTAACAATGTAGAAAAACTTACATAGCCCAACGATGGGAGGAATGTTAGCGAGTTTGGCATAGCTAATGCCTTGAGGAATCGCAAGGCTAGCTATAGTGACTCCGGCTAACATATCACGCACGAACAAGGTGCGATTATAATTAGGCAACCATTGGAAAACCGGCACAAAATATTGTATTGCTTTTTTCGCCTTAACACCAAAAGGCTTTCCCTTAAAGTCATGAAACGGATCATCCGGAAACAAAGATTCTTTCAAATCAGACTTGAACGAGGTCCCAAAACTCCTTGGGGCCGCAAAGTTAACCTTAACCGCGCCTCCTTCGCCTTTTACTTGCTCCATTGGAATTGGAATCATATATTGCTAAAAGAGATCAAGTGTACGTTTGTGTGTGTGATATGTTCTTTGTCAAAAGTGTAAAGTGATGTTTCGAAAGGGTGGTGAAAATTTGGTATTTATAGAAGGTTGTTAGAAAACACGTAAATAAAGGTGATATTAGGGTAAAAAAGTAAATTCACATACCATTAGTAGTAAGTTGAGATAAAAAGGCTTACTTTGACAGATTCAGAAAAATTTAAAACGTACTAAAAATAGGGTTTTATCCACATAAAATCGGTTTGTGGATAATTAGTGTTGACATGTTCAAAATAAAAATAACTGGTTTGAACTATGTAAGGAAAATCCTTATCCATAGGAGCGAGGATTGTGTTGATCAATTCAGTAATTAGTATGCGGAGAAACGTGACTTTGTCGAAAATGAGGCTCGTTTCTTGGAAGAGTGTATTTCAGCTACTAGGACGAGATTTCGTTAACTAGCTCTATCGACATGTACATGACATTATGTCGCATATAAGGGAAATTGAGAAGGTTCGACTCGATGGTTTAAGTAATATGGCACGAGATATATAGAAGCATGATGCTAGATACGTTTTGGCAAATGCTTGATAAATATACCTAAATAGGAAGTTATGTTATTTTAACTTCCGTATTGTCTCTATATTATGTAAGTATGTCATGATGGTTAAAATTTTTGGTATGTTTTACAAAAATGAGAGTTCTAAACTTAACCAAAAGTAACACAAACAAGTATTTTATAAGAAATGAACACTGATTCTGCGAATATTCTTTATTTTATGGGAGATGAGTTATACCGAAATGATAAAATAAAATTTAAAAATCTAAAATAAAATGCAAAATATAAATTTAAAAGCTTTGACTGCACATTATATGCCCATTTGTGTTTGATAAATGTGTTCTATATCCAATGGGCTTAGTCTAGTACTATCTGAGTAAGGGGGCGTTTCTTTTTTCTTTGTGGGAAAGAAATAGTAGGCCCCACTTATTTAATAATATTTGTTTTTGAAATTGGACCCACTAAATCCTTTAATGTATCTGTACCAGCAAAGGAAGAAAATTGCTATCCTCCACAGCCAGATGTATTAACAAACGTGGGGCCCATATGACCCTTAGCTAAGCAAAAAATATAAACAGCCCCTAAGTCATATTATCACTTGGGCTGTTTGTTAAACTACATAGGAGTGAAAAGTGTTAGCCTCTAATTATTTAGATCAAAGATTATGTTTGGATGTTATAGTATTAAGAATAAAGCCTAAGGGCTAGATATGTTAGAATAAAACTTAGTAACCGAATAGTTAGTTATTTATGGTTTAGAAAGTTAGTTATTTAACCGCCAAACGGTTAGAAACGGTTATGGACGGTTAAAAGGTAGTTATTGAAGGTTAACATGAAGGGACACAACCCTTCATGGTGTCGTTTCATATCCTATAAATAGAGTAGGAATTCTGTAATCAAATTCAACCCTTTGTTTTATAATATATCAGTTATTAAAAGGTTCAAACCCATTCTCTTGTTCTTATATTATTCTTGATGATGATTCATACATGATGCTTGTTTGATTATTGATGATCCTGGAAGTATGGAACCTGTGAAAAACGAACATTATTTTAAAAATCTTAAATAAAATGCAAAATATAAATTTAAAAGCTTTGACTGCACATTATATGCCCATTTGTGTTTGATAAATGTGTTCTATATCTAATGGGCTTAGTCTAGTACTATCTGAGTAAGTCATATTATCACTTGGGCTGTTTGTTAAACTACATAGGAGTGAAAAGGAGCCGAGGCCGAGTCCATCAGAACTCAAGTTTGGCTCATGAAAATCTTGGATTTTTATTAAAATAATAAAACGTATATAAATAATTTAGCCGATCGTCCGTCAGACCTCACCAAACGGTATTACAGCCAACACAAGGGATACAAAAGTATCAGGGATGTTTGAAGTTTGTTTGACTCGCTTGGATCAGAAAGCCTTCAGTTCGAGACTTTACTACTATGATAAGGAAGAAAGGTCTAAAACAGAATCTGGGCATTTTTTTTAGCTGTTGGAAAGATTAAAAATGATCTTCTAAAACCGATGCATGAACGTATGTTACACATGAAGCACATACACAAAAGGTTGATAAAGTTCTGAAATCACAAAATTTACTCGAGGGCGACATAAAAGGCATTAAGGTGTTGCTCAAATGGTACTTGATTTTTCAACGTCGGCATTTTACTATCTAAATGCTTAGTTAATATAAATAACTTTTTATTGTATGACAATAAGTAGTTCTTATAAGCAGTTTTGCAATATTTCCAGAACATCTTAAATGTTTTGTAATGGAATATTTCAAATTATTATAGTTTGATCCAATATATAGTTTGTTGAATAATTACGTTCAATTAATTAAATTTGAATTGTTTGGCTCAAATGGGAATAGATAATAATGTTACATGATATACAACCTGTCATGAGCTCAATTTAAATATGTTTGCAACCTGCGACCAAGTTTGCAACATCTATAAGATGCTTTTTGCGACATTAAGCGACAAAATGACAAACAGCGACGGAGTAGTGACTGAAATAGCAACGGCGAAGGTCTATTTGACATACGGTGCGACGGGTAGCGACTACTTGGGACAAGTGAAAAGCCGTCGCATTTCTATTAGCGACATCATTACACGTCGCTATTAGCGACCAACAAGCATGTCGCTATTGACGTCGCTATTTTTGCGACATTGTGAAAACGCAGAAATTGCGACGCTTTAACAACGACTAGCTACTAGTCCGTCGCAAAATCCGTCGCAAGGGTTAAAGCCATCGCTAAATCTGTCACTAAATCCGTCGCTAAATGATGAAAAACATCATAATTTAACATGAGAACCAGATTTGAACTTATAACCACTACTTACACTTCATTATCTATTAGGCTACTATTGCATGAAATTTAATGACTTATGTCAGAATGTGTATTAAGAAAGACATGTAATTTGAAAATAAAGTCTGATAATGCGACGTTCTATAAAGCGAAAAAAAAGAAAGTTTAGATGCGATGCTTGATAATCTGGTGTGAATGTGCATAAATTACGAGACAAGCAAATGCCAAATTAGATTACATTAAGTTGTCATCCTAATCTATTTAGATTTGAGTTTGACGAATTTGACACAGCTCACTACAACAATCAGATGGACGGGCGAGCAGCGTTTTGCCGGGTACACAAAGTCCCCGGCGAAAGCCGCTAAAAGACAAAATTGAATCTGACGTGGCACATGAACTCGCTGACTTATTACGGAAAATTCAACGCATATTTTCCGCGGGGACATGTCCCCAGCGAAAGTAAGTTTGATTTATATTAAACTTTGACCGGATAGTCAAAAATCAACGCAAAGTTTTTCCGGGGACCTGTCCCCACCAAAAGTATTTTCAACTTTTAACAAATTTATACCAAAGTCAAAAGCATGTTTATTGTACGCGGAAAAATTCCCGCCAAACCTTTTGCCGGGGACATGTCCTCGGCAAAAATTATATTTTAAAAAAATACACTTTATTGTCGATATTTTAACATGATACGTATACCATAGCACCTATACTCGGTCGTTAAACATGATACGTATACCATAGCACCTATACTCGGCCGTTAAACATGATACGTATACCATAGCACCTATATTCGGTCGTTTAACATGATACGTATACCATAGCACCTATAGTCGGTCGTTTAACATGATACGTATACCATAGCACCTATAGTCGGTCGTTTAACATGATACGTATACCATAGCACCTATAGTCGGTCGTTTAACATGATACGTATACCATAGAACCTATACTCGGTCGTTTAACATGATACGTATACCATAGCACCTATAGTCGGTCGTTAAACATGATACGTATACCATAGCACCTATACTCGGTCGTTTAACTTGATACGTATACCATAGCACCTATACTCGGTCGTTTAACATGATACGTATACCATTGCACCTATACTCGGTCGTTTAACATGATACGTATACCATATCACCTATACAGAAGGCATTCATGGCGTCCAAGGTAACAACAATGGTAGTTCACCAAGAAGCTAAAAAGAATGAACAATGGTAGTTCACAATTGATGTGTTATTAATTTTAGTTATTGACAATAATAATAAAGATTTTTTTCAATAATTTTAGTGAAAACATCTTTTACCGGGGACATGTCCCCGGAAAAACTTTTCCGGAACACCTTTTACCGGGGACATGTCCCCGGCAAAACGTTTCGCGATTTTCTTATTTTCCCTCCCACCTTTTTACTTTATCCCGCCATAACCTTCCCCGGGGACGTGTCCCCGGCAAAAGTCTTGCTAGAAGACAAACCATTGTTTCTCCGAGGACATGTCCCCGGCGAAAACTAACCGTAAAAATCACCTCAGTTATTAACCAAGATCTGCTTTCACAAATGACATAAAAAAAAAAAAACAAACTCACGCTAGCAGCTGCAGCAGCTCCACCTCCTCCATCTTCATAGCAGCACCTCCATCAACGCAGCACCTCCACCACCACTACATCACCGAGCCGCCTCCACCACCACTACATCACCGAGCCGCCTCCACCACCACTACATCACCGAGCCGCCTCCTTCATCTTAAGTGGGTATCTTTAATTAGTTTTTACTAATTTAATGCTTCATGGGTTTTTGTTTATGTTATAACCCCACTATATAGTTGTAATGCTTCATGGGTTTTTGTTTATGTTATACCGATTTGACAAATGATTAATATTTTCAGTTGGTAATCTTAAGTGGGTATCTCTTATATAGTTGTAATCTTAAGTGGGTTTTTGTTTATGCTTCATGGGTTTCTGCTTTCACAAATGAGATGAAAAAAAACCACCAAACTCAGCAGCTGCTCCATCTTACTCTATATATGTATTTTTTTTTCTTATTATCGTTTTCTTTTAATATAGATTTGACATACATAAAAAAGTGCGAATAAAGAGTTTTTGTTAGGACCAATTTTCTTGATAATATTTGGCTGCGCAAATGATTAATATTTTCAGTTGGTAATATTTTGTTAGGACCAAGTTTTTGTAGGAATATAGTGTCTACTGTCAGTCTGTAGTGCAAGCCGCGACCACAGCCGAGGCCAATCCGCGACCACAGCCGAGAACAAAAGGTAAGATACTTAACCTGCGTATTTTAAATAGTTTAGGGTTTTAGGTAATGAGAACTATCCAAGCATCGGGTGTCAAAAAGACCCTTTAAACCATTAGGGTTGAATTGGTCATTTTAACAATTAGGGTAGGAGAGTAGGATGGTGGATTTTGGGACCTAAACAAAGATCTTGGCAGGGTGTTGGGGTCCACCCCCTTTTATGTGCAATAGCACTTTAACTATGTTAATGAGATGATGTTGTTTCATCTGCTTGTGATACAAAAGATTTGATCATGTTTGCTTAAGACTTTTTGAACAATGTGTCTAGGGTTGAGGGTTGCTGAAAACAAATGAATGATGTTAGTGTGTCTAGTTAAAGTGCTATTACAAAAGATTTCCCGACAACATTTCATTCTGTTTCTTACAATGTTCTTCCAAAAAACTCACCAAATTCTCTCTCTTATATTATCAAACAACAAAAATGAACTTAGCAGCGGTGACACGTGGCTTCATTTTTGTTGTTTGATAATATAAGAGAGAATTTGGTGAGTTTTTTGGAAGATCATTGTAAGAAACAGAATGAAATGTTGTTGGGAAATGGTGTAATAGCACTTTAACTAGACACACTAACATCATTCATTTGTTTTCAGCAACCCTCAACCATATACACACTCTTCAAATAGTTGTACGCAAACACGATCAAATCTTTTGTATCACAAGCAGATCAACACAACATGATCTCATTAACCTAGTTAAAGTGCTATTACACATGAAAGGGGGTGGACCCCCAACACCCTGCCAAGATCTTGGTTTAGGTCCCAAAATCCACCATCCTACCCTAATTGTTAAAATGACCAATTCAACCCTAATGGTTTAAAGGGTCTTTTTGATACCCGATGCTTGGATAGTTCTCATTACCTAAAACCCTAAACTATTTAAAATACGCAGGTTAATCCTTGGACAAACCCGAAAAAGCAAAAGATATCGGAAGTCAACTGACAAAACCACCTGGCGAACACGAGAGCCAAGACCACAATCGGTATATTTTTTGTCTAACTTTGTTAATTTTTGTTGTTAATTCTCGCGAACTGTTGTAAATGATTTTAGGACTTTAGTGATTAATTTCGGAAAGTCCCCGTCCGAAGTTAATTATCCTATAGAAAACCCGTCCGAAATTAATTTATTAGAAATTAATTTCGGAAAGTCCCCTGTTTGGGGCTGCTTTTTGAATGTTTTGTCTCATTTAGGATATGAATGCGTATAATTGATTTACTATTTGTGAAAATTTCGACATTGTTTCCCCTTTACTCCTATGAATATGTCTTTAATGCACATATTTGGGGAGTTGAGGGGAAATGCTGCCGAAATTTTCTCAAATAGTAAATTCAATTATACGCATTCATATATGAGACGAAACATTCAAAGAGTGGGTTAGGATTGCCTTCCATAGTTAGATTAGGTGAACATTTTAAGTCTATATAATTATTTGTTGCTTCATTAAAACGCAGTTATGCCAATTGATAAAAGTTGGGTTTCACTAGCACGTACCAGTAGAGAATTCTTAGTTGGTCTTAGAGCTTTCTGCAAGCATTGCAAGTCCTTGGTGAATATTGATGGGAATATAAAATGTCCCTGTGCTCTTTGTTTAAACGTAAACTGGATAAATCACGAATTTTTGTTTGACCACATACACACAAATGGCTGGGACCATAGTTATACGAAATGGTATAATCATGGTGAGCCGGGTGGCCGAACAACCGTACACAACACAAAACACCCTGGGATGAGTGACATGGCTGAGTTCCTTCATGATTATGGTCCGAATAACGAACCAGATGATCCAACTCAAGGAAATATTGGCGAGACAAGTAACGACGCAATTCCTCAACGTAATGAGTATGAGGAGTTACTCCAACGAAAAACTGTAACCAGCCTGTGAGTGGATGTCTTCATTAGACTTTATGGCAAAGATTACGCACATCAAGGTCAAAGGTAAAGTGAGTGACACCACATTTAATGAGTTCCTAACTTTATTCAAGGAAGTTTTCCCGCTCATTCTAGGATACAAGATGCCATCGTCATACTATGAAATAAAGAAGACATTTAAAACTATCGGGTTAGGATATGAATCGATACATGCTTGTGTAAATGATTGCTTTTTATATCGGGGGGCGGGTAACGAAGATTTGCAGACTTGTCCGATCTGCGGCGCTAGTAGATGGAAAGAAAAGAACACACTGGGGAAGAAAGTTCCTAACAAGGTGTTGCGTTACTTTCCTATCATTCCTAGACTACAACGTTTGTACAAGTCTAAACACACTGCAAAACATATGACTTGGCATGCGTCTGGGCAGTCTATGGAGAACGGTAAGATGCAACACCCGGTTGATGGTCAAGCATGGAAGAAATTTGACATCAAGTATTCGAAGGAATTTGCTAAAGAAAAAAGAAACGTCCGGTTAGCGTTGGCTGCTGATGGTTTCAATCCGTACGGCAACCTTAGTCAGTCATACAGCATGTGGCCGGTCATATTAACCACATACAATACGCCTCCCTGGATATGTATGAGAGAGACTTCTCTTATGTTGACATTGTTAATTCCGGGCCCAAATCACCAGGGAAGGATATTGATATTTACCTGAGGCCTTTGATTGATGACCTAATGACTTTATGGAAAGATGGAGTCAGGACTAAAGATGCTGTTACAGGCACCGAATTCTGTATGAAAGCAGCGCTTTTATGGACTATCAATGACTTTCCCGCTCGAAGTAGTTTGTCTGGGTGGAGTGGGCAAGGTTACATGGCATGTCCGACATGTAATGTAGACACTCCAGCTATGCGCGTGTTAAACAAAACCGCTTATGTTGGTCATAGAAGATTCTTAAGCATGACCAATAAATGGCGGAAGAACAGAAGGGCATTCTATACAAAGGTAGATAATACAGACCCTCCTAGAAAATTTACCAGTGATGACATCTTGGATCAACTAAGAAGATTTCCTAAACGTGTCCCGGGGAAACATCCAATATATGGGGGTGCGAAAAAAAAAACGTGATCAAGATCGCGAATTGAATTGGACAAAAAAATCTGTTTTCTACGAGCTAGAGTATTGGTCTTTTCTTACACTAAAACACAATTTAGATGTCATGCATATCGAAAAAAATGTGTGTGAGAGTGTGTTGGGTACTTTGTTAATGAATGACAAATCAAAAGACACCAACAAGGCAAGACAAGACTTACAAAATTTGAATATTCGTACTGACTTGTGGCTCGTCAACAAAGGAAACGGGAAGTGCTCTAAGCCTCATCCTACGTACTCTTTCACAACCGAAGAAAGAAAATTTTTTTGTCAATTCATTAAAGGTACGCGTTTTATTTGAAAATTTCTTTGTTCGAATTAATTCGCGTATTCATTTCGACAACTTATTCTAATATCCTGATTTTTTTTCTTAATTCATCAAAGGTGTTAAACTACCTGATGGGTTTGGATCTAACTTCAAGCATAAAGTGACCGACAACGATAGCAACATAACATGCTTGAAGGCTCATGACTGTCACATAATGATGCAACGGTTGCTTCCTGCGGGACTTCAAAATTACTTGAAGGACCAAACCACCGCAACACCAATAATCGAGCTTTGTTCATTCTTCAAACAAATATGCGCTCGAACTTTGATGGTGGATGACATGTTGAAAGCTAGAGATCAACTGATCAATATTTTGTGCAGTTTCGAGCAAATATATCCTCCAACTTTTTTTGACATTATGATTCACTTGGTTATTCATCTACCGGAAGAGGCTATTGAAGGCGGTCCTATTTACATGAGGTGGATGTATCCATTTGAAAGATACATGAAAAAGCTCAAAAATTATGTCAGAAATAAAGCCAAGCCTGAAGGTTCAATAGCGGAGGGTTATATTGCTGATGAAGCATTAACTTTCTGTTCGCATTATTTTCGGGGTGTTGAGACGAGATTTAATCGTCCTGACCGGAATGAGGACGGTCCAAGGCCAACAAGTCGATTTGAGGTGTTTCGATCAGTCTGCAAAAAGAATGGTAAACAATCATTAGTTCGGTTTAAAGCAGACACAATGAAGCAAGTAGTATGGTACGTACTACACAACAGTCATGAAATCGACCCGTACATGAACGCGTACAAGAGGTACGCGTTTTATTTCAAAATTTGTTTCACCTAAGTTGTTATTCGACGACTTATTCTAATATCATGAACATTTACAGGGCATTTCCTGGCAGAGACTTGGAAGAAGGGTTTCCTCGCTGGTTTGAGATGAAGGTAGACTTATTGTATGTATTACCCTGTATAAATAACGACTATTACTCATATCTATCTATTCTTAACTTTTTCATAGATTCTTGAATTAAAAGTACAGAAAGACCTAATTTGTACCACCGAGTTATTCGCTTTGGCTTGTGGACCATCATGTACTGTTGTCTCAGTCAACTCTTGCGTAGTCAACGGTGTGAAGTTTACTGTACACGACCGTGATTTACGTCGTTCAACTCAAAACAGCGGAATTTCAACTTCTAATCCTGATGGAGGAATGCATTATGGCCAGCTTGAAGAGATTCTCGACTTTTCATATATTTCATTCAATGTTGTGTTGTTCAAAGTCAAATGGTTCGACACTAATAACACTAATCGCCTAAAACGCTGTACCTATAGAAACAACATTACGCACATTATGACCGATCGTGTATCGTTTCAAAATGAACCATTCATTCTTGCAACGCAAGCAACACAAGTCTTTTACCTTGATTTCCCGGGTAAACGTGGTAATTGGAAGGCCGTCCAAGATTCTTATCATCGAAAGATTTGGAACCCGAATATCATTGTGGTAGAAGACAACCAGGATGTTGTACATGACAACAACTCATCACATATCACACTCTCTGCTGAGTTGGATCAGTTGGATTATAACATTATAAATATAGATGTTCAACCAGCGGAAGTTGAGGCACCACCACCAATTATCACTATTGTGGAAGACGAAGATGATATTGATTTTGATGATCACGTTCCTCATGATTTAGCATCTGATGATGATGATGGCCACGAGAATGAAGATGATGAAGATGACAGTACTAATAATGTTGAATTTTATGTTGATGATGTGGAAGATTAATCTCGAATTGTAATTTGTAGAACAACACTTAATTATTTGAATGAAATTGTTATCGAGTGGTTAAATGTGTTTATTTGTTTGTTTATTTATTTATTGATTTATTTATTTATTTATTATAATTATCTTGTTGATATATACTGTTATACTTTTGGACCATTTGCGGATAGGTAGTTTTGGATAGTTTTGTAGATGATCATGCGTTAACGGTTTAGGAACCGTTTTGGCGATTTTGGAAAAAGATAACTATGTTTGTATATATGATATTATGTTTAGCGAATTTGTGTTATGATTGGCATATTAAAACAGGTTGTGACATTGGTAAAACAGGTTGTGGATTGGCATATTATGATAACAGGTTGTAGATTTTTTCAGGAAAATTTTCGGAAAAGATCTGGAAATTACCCATTTTGCAGCAATATTCTGCATAGTGGGTCAGCTAGTTTTTCCGGGGACATGTCCCCGGGAAAAGTTCAAACGCAAATTTTAATTTACGACTTTAACCGGTGACATGTCCCCGACGAAATAGTTTACCTCAACAGTGGTTACACGCTTCCCCGGGGACATATCCCCGGTAAAACACGTGCCACGTCGGACTAATAACGTAATTAGTGTTCTTAAAGTGAAGTTCCAAAATCGTTTCTCCGGGGACGAGTCCCCGGGAAAAACATGTGCCACGTCGGACATGTTTAACTAGAGACAATCGGCTGCGGGACCCACGTGTCCCCGGTAAAAGTGGTAAACAGTCCTTTGGAAAAGTATTCCCGAGCAGGTATTGCCGGGGTCCTTTTGTCGGGGACATGTTCCCGGTAAAACCTTTTACCGGGGAGATGTCCCCGGCGAAAGCCCTGAAATTTCGCCTGCGAAAGCGTCGATTGTTGTAGTGGCTCCTTTTTATCTTCTTCAAAGGTTCATATTGATCTAGTGTAAAGGTGCCTAGTGATAAATGAGCTCATATAATCAAGTGGATTAACACCTTTAAATTATTCTAAGAGAGCATTGACCAATCAAAAAACTTTTTAAAGAATACGAAATAAATATACGTCACAAAATCTTAGATGCTATTCGTTTTAAATAACACGTGTGCTAAATGAAAAAGCAAATCCAATACACTTTCTATGAACTTTTTCACAATACATTTTGGCTTTCCAAAAACTGCAAAGGTTTACTAATTATTCGTTATGTTACAAACATTTTGTATTGCAACAACGATTTATGCATTTACAACTAACCACACAGACTATGGATACAAAATGTTCTTTGCGTCTAATACTTGCGATACAAATAAGTCTATCAATTGTTTTCTTTTATCGTCAACATCCTTAGTTATGATTTTCCTTTGATTGCGTGAGTGAAAATCTGCACCCCTCGATTGCATCTTCGATAGATAGAAACACACGTTCTTTTCCGATTTTGTCTATGAAGTTTGTAACGATCAACTTCTCCATAACCTCGAGTCTTGGGTTTACTAACACAACCTATATATATGAAAAGAATTATAACCAAATACTAGATAATCGATCTTATGAATTATAACCAAATACTAATACTTTTGTGATCAATTACCTTGATTTCTTTCACTTCCAAACTTCGACAAATTTCAACTAGGGCCTCAACACCCGTGATGTCAATAGAAGTAACCCCTAGATAAATGAGCACAATGTGTTAATTAACATGATGTTAAATCTCAAAAATCGAATAGTATCTTCTTTATAGACTGTTGCTTATAAGATTAAAAACTTATTTTTGATATGATGAAAACCCTTTAGATCTTACCTCCTAAGTCTAATATAACATATTCAACATCATCTCCTTGAGAGTCTTTATTGGCCTTTTCATCTCTAACCCATCTCAAAATCCTTCAAAATATCGAAATTATGATACAACAAAATTAAATTTCAGTTTCACATTTTGGAGGTTTATATAAATCAAAGAAAATAATTATTTTGTGAAAGCAACAAACCTTTCTCTCAAATAACTGGCATTAGCAAAGTAGATCGGGGAACCAAGTTGCATAACTAGAGTCTTAGGAATGCCGGTGGCAGCAGGATATTGTTCTACATCACGATATAAATCGGTATCTGGAATGTTGCCAAGCTTCGAACTTGCTGGCCTAGCTACGTACAAAAGGGCTCTCAACAATGCTAATCCCACCTATAACAAAGAAAAAAAAATGGTTTCATTATATATAAGTATGCATACAGTAATCATTTTGTATAAGATCAAACGATAGAATTGAATAAGCAAATTACCGATAGCATAAGGCCAACGTCCATGCTAACGAAGGCAACACCAAAGAAGGCGGCCATGCAAATGACAAAATCAAACTTGTCGGTTTTGTAGAGATGGTAAGCTTTATCATATTCGATGAGACCAAGCATTGCTGACATGATAATAGCCGAAAGAGCAACTAGAGGAGTGAAACGGAAGACGGGTGCCAAGAAGAGTAATGTTAGCATCATGCAAAATGACATCACTACATTAGCCATTTGTGTTTTACACCCTGCATTGTAATTCACCGCGGTTTTTGAAAAAGGGCCTGAAATAAACAATGGGAGACATTAACAAATCTTCGACGGAAGCAAGGATCTTTTATACGTAGCCTAAAAAGTATAAAGATAGAAGAATTAACCTGTGGTTAAGTAGCAAGAAGTGAAAGATCCAATAATGTTCATGAGACCAAAAGCTATCATTTCCTTATTGCCATCAACTTGTTCATTTTCCATTATGGCAAAGCTTCTTCCAATTGCTATTCCTTCCTACAAAATCCCAAACTCCTTTCTAAATAATGATTTATGAGAGCTAGCAAAACAATGATATAATTGGATCACACTATAGTTATCTATCTCATCTCAAAATGTTCTACATTTGATGATTCAAGATTATGTTTTACTCACCAAAATACATATATCACTACAAGGAAATGAAAATGATATTAATGATATAGGTTTAGTGACACAAAAAGTGTCACTATACTGTCAAACTAAGTTTTAGTAACACCTTTTCAAAAACTGTTGATATGAAGTAAAATTATTCCGATTTATCGACACTTTCTAGTTTCCATGGATAAGTTGTCCTGATAGGCAGAAAATAGACTCCCACATGTCATTTTGTGTAACAAATATACTTTAGTGACACTATCTGTGTTTACGTAGTGACACATATCTTTGCAACCTTTACTTTTCCACTTTTAATGAAATTTTCTGATAGTGTCACTAAATATAATATTATTGTAACATTTTTAAAAAAAGATGAATTGTTTTTAGTCTACAAAATTCAATATCAGTATTAGTTTTACTATAGCTAGCTACCATTGCCTTGAGACGTATATAGCATATTATTTTTGCAAGAATAATTTGAACTTACAGCAAGAGCAATCATGGCTGTTACTAATCCTGCTTGGATAGCTACTGAAATATATTTGGGATCAAAATCCAAATTCTTTAACGAAGAAGGATTTATTCCTTTATTTAAGTGACCCACCTGCCATTATCCAAATTCGGTTAATACACAATATAATCATTAACCACGAATAAAGAAAAAGCAGATTGCCTTTTTCGTTTCATTGAAACAATGATTTCTTTGAAACTTTGAAAAATTATGAATGGAAATAATACAAAAACAAAAACCAGAAAGACTAAAAACAAAAGTATTTCTTATAAGCCTGCGTGAGGAATTTTCAAATGCTTACTCTTATTTTGATGCTTACCAAGGGACAAATCCTCACCATCTATTTAGTTTGATCTAATGGTGAGGATTAACCTAAGATTTAATATGTCTAAACCTAAGTCCATGTTTTTTTTCTTGTCTTTTTGTTTTTTTTTTCTTTCTTTCTTTCTTCTTTTGTTTTTTTTTTTTCTTTTTCTTTTTTTTTTTAATTATTCATGTTTCTTGTTATAATCAGTTTTTTTTTTTTTTTTTTTTTTTTTTTTTTTTTTTTTTAACGTTTTTTTTTAATATTCACGTTTAATTTTTTCAAAATTCGCATTTTTTTAATATTCACGTTTTCTTTTGTTTGTTTTTTTTTTTTTTAATTCACGTTATTTACGTTTTTTTTTCTCTTCCCTTTCATACGTTTTCGTCCGTTTCAATACGTTTTCATCTATTTTTCGTCCGTTTTCATACGTTTTCGCCCGATTTCATACGTTTTTGTCCGTTTTCATACATTTTTGTCCGTTTTCATACGTTTTCACCTGTTTTCTTACGTTTTCTTCCATTATTCATACGTTTTCGTCCATTTTCATACGTGTTTTTACGTTCTCATACATATTCGGCCGTTTTTAAACGTTTTCATACGTTTCTGAATATCACAAGTGATATTCTGAATAGTACAAGTGATATTCTGAATAGCACAAGTGATATTCTGAATATCACAAATGATACTGTGAATATCGCAAGTGATGTTATGTGATATTCTGAATATCACAAGTGATATTATGTGATATTCAGAATATCACTTGTGATATTCTGAATGCCACAAGTGATTTTTTGAATATAACAAGTGATTTTCAACTAATGTTTTGTAACATGAAAATCATACGTGATATTCAAAATATCACACAGTGATATCAAGAAAATCACAAGTGATATTGATAATATCGCAAAATGATATCCATACTATCGCAAAGTGATATTCAGAATATCGCAAACTCATATTCAGAATATCACAGAGTGATATTCAGAATATCACAGAGTGATATTCAAAATATCACATAGTGATATTCACAAAATCACAAGTGATATTCAGAATATCACAACGTGATATTCAGAAAATCACAAAGTGATATTAACAAAATATCACTTGTGTTTTTCAGAATATCACAAAGTGATATTCAGATAATCACAAGTGATATTCTGAATATCACAAAAATCACTTGTGATAGTCAGAAACGTATGAAAATGAACGAAAACTTAAGAAAATGGACGAAAACGTAAGAATACAGACGAATTCGTATGAAAACTGGCGAAAACGTATGAAAGAGTAAAAACAGGTATGAAAACGTATGAAAAATGGACGAAAAATGATGAAAACGGGCGAAAACGGATAAGAACGTATGAAAACAGATGAAAACGTATGAAATCGAAGAAAAAAACCACAAATAAAAAAAAACGCGAAAAAAAAAAAAAAAAAAAAAAAAAAAAAAAAAAAACGTTAATTAAGAAAAAACGTGAATAAGAAAAAAAAAGTGAATAAAAAAGAAAGACAAAAAGACAAGAAAAAAAACATGGACTTAGGTTTATCTACTAAATCTTAGGTTAATCTCACCATTAGATCAAACTAGATGGATGGTGAGGATTTGTCCCTTGGTAAGCATGAATTTTTGGGTAAGCAAAATAAAGTGCCTCAAGGGTGCGTTTAGTTTGTGAGAAATATCCCATTTTTTTCTTCAGAAAACTCTTATATAAAAAAAATGAAAAACGGAAAACCTGTTTAGTTATATATTTTTGATTTTTTTTCTATATTAAAAATCTCATTTCTCATATTTTAACTAAAAATTTGAAAAATTCAATTTATCATTCTCTACTTTTCTCTCTCACTAGAAAATGAAAAATATAACATCATTTAAACAGGGTTTCTAAGTTTTTAACTATTTCTTAGATAAGAAAAACTTTTTCATTCATAAGAAAACCAAAAATAAAAAAGTGAGAAAAGTTCTCTGCAACTAAACACAACTTGTTTAACCTTCAGATTTTTGTAAGAATGTTTCTATTCACAAGAGGTATTGTTTTGTTTCTTTGCATTGTTGTATTTTTTTTAATTAATAAATTACTTATAATTATCATAATAATGATGATGAAACAAATGAATAAAAAATAATTAAATCCGGTGGCTAAATACAAAAGAAAATTGATATATAGCAAAAAAGAGCAATAGTTATACCAACATATATATGTAACAAATATCTTATACCAAACGTGGTTTTAATCTAACTTTCTAGAAGAATACAAAAAGCTAGAATACTTATCATGGAAAGTATTCAAAGTTGGAGGTTCCCTCTAAAAGTTTGCTTTCCAAAATAAGCTATTGTTTTCTCCTAAATTATTCATTAGAGTTTATTTAATAAACGTCTTCTTCAAAAGAAAATTGTAAAACACTTAATAAAAATAACATTTTTTAAAAGACACGTTAAGTATCTCACAATATATATTATAAATTTATTCCGCATGTTATGAACATGACTTTAGCATATATCAATTTGATTAAAGAGACTCTTAACACGATATGAGATACAATTGGACAATAGGACTAACAAAAGGTAACTTCTATTATGATTCCCCAACTTTTATGTTATCCCAAACTTTGTCTAAATTGGTTACTGATTGATGGTTGACAATAAACAATATTGTAGCATGTGTGGAAACAATTTGTAGTGGGATTAGACTTTCTAGTAAAAGTTCAAGAATCAAAATACATATGATATGACTATTGCTAACAAATCCAACTACTTAACAAAAGTACCTTGCATTATTCATAATAAGTAATGTAATTTTTTGACTATTCAAGAGTTTGTTGAGCTGTTTTCTTTATTGAACAGTGAAAAATATGTAACTTTAACATAAAAGTTTTTAAACAAATTGTTTTAATACTCCGTATAAGGTATCATAAAACAGTGTTTTCATTTTTCATAGATGGTTGCTTTGGTGAAGAATCTGTTTGACATATGTTTAACTTAGGGAGATTAGGAAACTTACGATTGCAATGCCATGTTTTTCTGCGTGGGCTAGATAGGAAAAGCAGCATCCAACTATGACGACGATCATTGGAGCTATTGCAGACACCCAAAATAACTTTGGTTTCTTTTGTTTCTGCCATTAAAAACGTTCACGGATTAAAAATGTTATGAATCTGAAAAAAAAAAACTAAAATGAACAACAATGACAGGCTAGGGTTTTCTGTCGACAAACTGTTTAGCAGAAAGATAAATTTGGTCGCAGTTAGGGTCCTTGACTGTTGCCAAGTTATCGCTATCACAAGTCATTTAAGAAATGTCTAGAGTTTAGAAGATATTCCACGTCAGAGTTGGACCATGTCACATCATTAAGATTAACTTGTCATGTGCAACAATTCAAATTGGTCACTAAAAATTGAAGTCATGCATGTTGACAGACTCTTTCTGCTTTGTTGTTTTTGTCTATCTTAAACGTAGACATCATATTGCAATTAAAAATTTAATGAAAACGAAATATGCGACATAATTTCACGACATGTTATGTTGTTGTTCGATGTGAGTTTACTTGTCGCAAAAGATTACGTTTTGGAGTTTCGACCACTTACCACAAATTTCGTAAACTGAAGGAATACCAAGAAAATAACACCTATAACCGTGCTTTCCCATCTTATCTGGAAATCCAAACAAAGAAAGTTAGATAATTGCTTTCTTAAAATCTCGCCGAGTAGTGCCTATATTTGAAAATGTTCGTTTTCATTGGTACTACTATTACAATTGATGTTGATATAACATGTCACTCGAGATCGAATAGACATAACCTTTTTAATGTTGACATACTTTAGAATCAAACATGTAGAAAAAAGGAAAAGGAATATATCACAGTATAGAAGAAAAATATTGTTAAGTTTTCTGCCTAATTGAAGTGTAATATGTTTTAGGATATACCTCTTTTTTGTTCTTCAAGATAACACGTATAACAGAAACCATATCAGTATGTGTAGTAAAATGCTTCAAACCGAAAATTCCTTTTAGTTGTTGAAGGCATATAAGAGTTGCTGTCCCTCCCATGAAGCCAGTTATGGTAGAATGTGACAAGAAATCTACCAAAATTCCCAACCTGTTTACATATGTTATAAAAGTTTTAATCGATAAACTAGTAATTATAGAGCATGAAATCTAGCTAAAAGTTGTGTTTGTCGATGAGCTCACCGGAAAACACCAAGAATAAGCTGTGTTACACCAGAAATGAGCGTAGCGGTGAATACTAGATTAAGATAGAGTTGTGGATTTTCGGATGGGTTCACTTTAGCTTCGAGGGTTGCTGCTATGATTAATGAGCTTGCGGCCACTGTTCCAACGGCTAAATGCTTTGAGCTCCCGAAAACTGAGTAGATTAGAGGTGGAACAAAACTCGAATCTGCGAATAAAATGCATGCATGGTTGTAGCTAAGTAACTAAATAAATGAATGATATTTTTTGTAACTAAAGATGGTATTGAATAAAATCCTTATATAACAAATTTACTTCCCTAGTTAACGAAGTAAAGAAAGTAACATATATTTTCGTGATTATCTTTTGTATTAATTACAGAAATTGTGTGCAGTTTTAATGCAATTGCTAACTCCTCACTGACTAACAACATAGGGATATAATAACATTTTAGATATTTCGTTACTAGGAATAAGAAGAAATGAGGCTTACATAAACCGATTATCGGGGGAACGTTAGCAAGTTTGGCATAGCTAATTCCTTGAGGAATAGCGAGGCTAGCAATGGTGATTCCGGCTAAAAGATCATACATGAACAACTTACGAGTATAGCTAGGAAGCCATCCAAATATCGGAACAAAGTATTGCAACGCTTTCTTTGCTTTTATGGGCAATGGTTTCCCTTTGAAGTCATGAAATGGATCGTCCGGGAAGAACGTCTCCATCAAATCGGACTTGAACGACGTAGCAAAGCTTCTTGGTGCCGCAAAGTTCACCTTGTGACATGTTTCTCCGTTAGCTAATCCTCCAACTGGAGCCATTTGAATGTATGGATAGAGAGAATAGAGAAGGGTATTTGAAAGGGTGGTAGGAATGTGGTATATATAGAATGTTGAGGAATCAACTTTTGGATAAATATGTAATTTACACACTATTAGCACTAAGTTGAAGAAAATGAGGTTAAATTTGACTTTTGTTTGAACTTTTGGTCTATTCTTTGACTTAAACTACCTTAATTGCTACATTTTGATTAAATAGATTAATCTTTGCTAAAAAGGAGATTAAATGGATTAATCTTTCCCAAAATTGAATGGTTGGTTACACATTTACACGTCAATAGGAATATATGATCTTCATCCAATACAATTACCATATCCCCTTATTATTTAATATTTAATGCTGTTTAGTAAGTATATTTTAAAAAAAAATACTAAACTGATTAATCAGGATTTATATAATTATTATTAATTACAATTTGGATTTAAATAGATGTGGAATGCGAGCAACAAATTGAGCCGCTAACCATTCTAAAAACATTCAATATGGGGTAATTTAATTACCTTTTTCCCTTTTAAAGGGTAACAAAATTTTGGAGAGTTATTTTACCAGGGTGAAACATCCCTTTTACAAAAAAAAATAAAATTTGGAGAGTAATTTTGACATAAATGTGTTGCCATTTTATGCAAATGTGACATAAATACGCTACGTATTGGGAGTAACTGAACATGATAAGTTAGTTACTAGTTGCTAATATGATCCTTACATTGATTATAACCAAATAATCATGTACATGCAATGATCATCCAATGTTTTAAATAATTATAGAGCTTAACAAAATATTATATGAACACAACATAAAAAGAGAGAAAGAGTATAAAGCTACATTACAAGAAAACACCTATGCTTCAGAAAAGTTTGAGATATAATTTACATGGAAAAAGACATAGTTGTTTTATGCCAAATGTTGTATACGCAGTTTACTATCAAAGGGTGTTTGTTTTTTCTGAATATGATGAGAACAGTTTCTAACATGAACATTTGAGTATGACAAGCTTTATGTTAGTGCATCAATCTGGTAAAGCATTGTATTTTCTCATGAATAGTAAAAGAGATGACATAATAACATTATTCACGTCAACCTTCTGAAAAAGGAGGGATTTTATCTGGTTTGAGTTTGTGTGATCGTAAATTCAAACCTTGTGGATTAATTGGCTAAAAGGTCGGAAACAATGATTAAAAAAACTCTAGAATAACTCATTACGAACTTAACGTTTATAAAATGTCACGACCGATGGCTAGAAAACCGAATAACACAAGAAGTTGAGCACAAAGACTTGATACTCGAGTAATTTTAACGTCATTTTCAATATTATTTTATTCGATTTTACTCTTTACGATATCGTGATGTCTGTCTTAAAGCATCCGCGATGTACGGTTTTTGAAAAGATTTTTACTTTTTGTAAAAGCCTTTCTAAAAACTTCCAGCATTGCAATGAAGGACTTTTTGTAAAACTTTCAGCAAAAAGCTTATGTATTAAATACATCAAGTCTTTAAAGATTTGATATATTGTAATTACTCTTAGTTAAAAATTTTATATATTATTGTAAAATAGTTAATCGGCTTATGGCTATTCATCCTAATCTTTAGTAACATGTTAGGGTGCGTTTGGTTCATCGTAATCCGGTGTAATTGGATTTAATTGTAATTTGATTACATTACGTAGGCTGTTTGTTTCGCAGAATGGAGGGAATTGTAATTCAGATTACATTACGTAGGCTGTTTGGTTTGCGTTGTAATTGTAATTCAGTCATTACAACTACATCAAAGGAGGAAATTCAGATTACATAGGATGTTGGATGGAAAGTTTTGAATTACGTTGTAATTCAGAATTTTATTATTATTATTATTATTATTATTATTATTATTATTATTATTATTATTATTATCATATAAAAATTAAAATAATATTTATGTAATAATAATAATAATAATAATAATAATAAATATTTATTAAAATCATATTTTTATTATAATAATAATAATAATAATAATAATTACTATTATATAAATATTAAAATAATAATATTTATATAATAATAATAATAATAAATATTTATTATAATAATATTTTTATAATAATAATAATATTAATAAAATAATAATATAACAAAATATTATAATATTAATATTTATTAATATAATAATAATAAATAATTATTATAATAATATTTATATAATAATAATAATAATAAAATAAAAAAATTAAATTATCATAATATAATAATAATAATAAATATATAATATAAATATTAAATAATAATAATAATAATAATAATAATGAATATTCATTATAATAATATTTATATAATAATAATAATAATAAAATAATATAATAATAATATTTATTATTATAAGATAATAAATATTTATTATAATAATATTTATATAAGAGTAAACTACACCGTTCGTCGATGTGGTTTGCGTTGACCGACGAGTTTCATCCTTTGACCAAAAAAATGCATCGTTCGTCCCTAAATGGGAAACGTTATGTATCGTTAGTCCTTCACTTTAACGGGCCGCACTAACTTCCGTTATGTAACACCACGTGATACCCATGTGAGGGTATTTTGGTCCTTTTTTCCTTCTATATAACCTCATCCCATCCGCTTCATTTTCATTGAACTCTTAACTTCTTTGTCTTTATCCTCATTTTTTCTTTGTAATTTTATTTTGTAATCCATGGGCAATAGTGTTTTTTTTTTTTAATTTCTACAGATTGAATTATTTTATGTGGAATTTATACAGATTTATGTATAAAGTTTATTGTCTTTTTCAATTTATACAGACTAGATTCTTTTCTTGCAAAAGCCTTACTCGACCTTCTCAATTCTCTTGGAATCTTTTGGATCCCTTGTTTTTTGTGGTTTTATTCATATATAGTGATGATGGTTGTGGAATAAAAATAGATGTGAAAATTTTACACCGCGTGAATATAAATCCGTGACTTAGAACAACAAGACATTATTGCTTATGTTCTTCAACACCTTTAAAACTCACAATAATTTTTAGATCTGAAAAAAACAACCTTTAACACTTGTAAAGTTCATATCTTGAAAATAGCCATTTACAAAACCTGAAAATAGCCCATATACATAACATAAGGGAGGTGACACTCACACCATATTTTTTGATGCATTCACCACCATTTATGCATTACAGTATGGTACAATACAATACTGTAATGCATAAATGGTGGTGAATGCATCAAAAAATATGGTGTGAGTATTAATTCCCATAACATAAACTATGAATATATGGTTGCTGATTACAAATAATCAATAGAATACGTAACCCCAAGTCATTATCATCTACATCATCTTCAACCACATGTCCACACACCATCTTGATCACCAATAAAACAAATTAAAGTTATAAAAATGTAGAGATTGTGTAGATCAGGATTTTGGTCTATCGTTTCGGTATTAATTAGATTGTCTAGTGTGTTATTGTTATAAATGTTAGTGAGGGTTTTGTTAGTTGATGATGATTGAAGATGGTGGTGCAACCGAAGGTGGTAACGCATATGTTGTAGGCAGAGGTGGCTCGTGGTGTGGCCAGTGGCGGCGATGATGGTGGTGACGCTGCTGTTGTAGCCGGTGGAGTTGGTTGGTGGTTGCGAGTTGGTTTTTGGTGGTGAGATGACGAAAACATATCCATCAGAGATATGTGGTGATCGCAGTGTGAAGAAAGAGGAGGAAGATGAATGTGTGGGTGTTTTTATTTAGATGGATAGGTTGGTTATGTGTGATATTTTATGTTACATGTGGTGGGGACTAGGGAAAAAAAAAGAAAGGACAAGAAAAAATAATAGGGAAAAGACTAAAATACCCTCACGTGGGTATCACGTGTTATAGTATAACGAGAGTTAGTGTGGCTCGTTAAAGTGAAGGACTAACGATATATAACGTTTCGCATTTAGGGACGGATGGTGCATTTTTTTTGGTCAAAGGACGAACGGTGTAGTTTACTCTTTATATAATAATAATAATATAATAATAATATTTATTCTTATTATTAGTTTTTTTATATTATTTATTAATTATTATTATTATTATATTATTTATTTATTTATTGTTATTAATATTGTATCAATATTATTATTATTATTATTATTATTATTATTATTATTTTTATATTTATTATTTAATAATATTATTATTGTTAATATTTATTATTTATTATTATTTATTATTATGTTTATTATTATTATTATTATTATTAAATAATATTATTTATTATTATTATTATTATTATTATATTATTATTATTATTATATAATTATATTAGTATTATTATTATTATATAATTATATAATAATTATTATTATTAATATTTTATTATTATTATTATTATTATTATTATTATTATTTATAATTATTATTATTATTATTATTATTATTATTATTATTATTATTATTATTTTCGGAATTACATTACGTTACAAGTCAACCAAACATAATGACAGATTTCATCAATTACAATTCCAACACATTTCAATTCTTTGAATTACAATTTATTCAAATTACAATTCTTTCCAATGATTACAATTCCTTCAAACACATTATGCGAACCAAACGCACCCTTAGGGTTTTCCTATTAAGCCTTATAAATGTGTCCTAATTGTAAACATATTTGAGATCATCAATCAATAATAATTATCTCTTCTCCTTACATCTCTTTACTCTTGTTCATTACTTTTAGAGTGAATTACATAAATCGTCCTTGTGGTTTGGTCAAAATAACGGATTTTGTCCCTATACTTTTTTTTTGACGCGTTTCGTCCCTGTGGTTTACAAATCTTACGGATTTTGTCCCTCGTCCAAAAATGTCCGTTAAGTGTTTTGCACCGTTAGTCCTTCGTTAGTGCAGTTCGTTAAGTGTTTTGCACCGTTAGTCCTTATTTTTTAAAATGTAGTTTTTCCCAATTAGTCCCTCGGTTAATAATAGTTATCGCCCGATTTTTTACGTTTTTGTCCGTTTTTATCCGTTTTCATTCGTTTTTATCCGTTTTCCCCCCGTTTTTTTTCGTTTTTCGTCCGTTTTTTACGTTTTTATCCCTTTTCGTCTGTTTTCATATGCTTTCGTCTGTTTTTTACGCTTTTGTCCGTTTTTGTCTGTTTTTTATCCAATTTCGACCGTTTTTTTACATTTTTATTCGTTTTCGGCGGTTTTTTTACGTTTTTGTCCGTTTTTTTTCGTTTTCGCCCGTTGTTTTACGTTTTTCTTACATTTTGTCCGTTTTTCTTTCGTTTTTAAAATTTTTTCCAAAAAAAAATATTGGAAAAAAAATATTTCCGAAAAAAAAATGAAAAAAAAAAAAATCAAATTTAAAAAAAAAATTGAATAAAAAATTAAAAAAAAAAATTTTGAACAAAAATATTTTTTTTCAAATATTTTTTCAAATATTTTGAAAAAAAACGGACATATTAAAAAAAAAACATATTTGAAAAATATTTTTTTTATTCAAAATTTTTTTTGAAACGGGCAAAAACATACCAAAAACCGATAAAAACGTACGGGCGAAAACGAAAAAAAACGGACAACGGGCGAAAACGAAAAAAAAACGGACAAAAACGTAAAAAAAACTGGCGAAAACGAATAAAAATGTAAAAAAAACGGTCGAAATCGGATAAAAAACAGACAAAAAACGGATAAAAACGGACAAAAGCGTAAAAAACAGACGAAAACATATAAAAACAGACGAAAAGGGATAAAAACGTAAAAACCGGACGAAAAACGAAAGAAACGGGGGGAAAACGGATAAAAACGAATGAAAACGGATAAAAACGGACAAAAACGTAAAAAATCGGGCGATAACTATTATTAACGGAGGGACTAATTGGGAAAAACTACATTTTAAAAAATAAGGACTAACGGTGCAAAACACTTAACGAACTGCACTAACGAAGGACTAACGGTGCAAAACACTTAACGGACATTTTTGGACGAGGGACAAAATCCGTAAGATTTGTAAACCACAGGGACGAAACGCGTCAAAAAAAAAGTATAGGGACAAAATCCGTTATTTTGACCAAACCACAAGGACGATTTATGTAATTCACTCTTACTTTTACAATAAATTATCAGCCTTTTCTCTAAACAAAAACAGGTAGGAAATTTTCAAGTTATATCTTGTTAATCTCTATTATAATTTACAAGAACAATATATGTTATATAGTGATTACATAAAGAGAATTGTATTTTATCTTCATGTTAATCTCTTAAACGCTCTTATAGTTAACAAGAACAATAAATATTCTATTGTGACTTCAAAGAGATAATCAAAATAGCATAACCTCATGTTATAATAAACAGAAAATATAATTAGAACCCCAAGTTCTAATATGATCCTTTAAATAGGACTGGTTGTTAAGGATAAGAAAAGTTCTATTTAAATTCAAACATGACATTAGATCTTATCACATCAGGTCTCTCAAATCTGTTGTAACTGTACCTAGTTTAGCTCCTATTATTCTGTAACAATCCTTGTATATATTTGCAGCAACTTCTATTAATGAATTAACTCCTTCACGTACTTATCAAAAATCTTATATGGTATCAGAGCCTAAACACTCCACCGAGTTCTGATCTTACAAATCTCAAAAAGGAAAAAAAAAAAAAAAATCTCACAATGTCATCAAATTTTATGCACCTAAATGCACTAACGCATTTTCCTATTAAGCTCACCTATTTGAATTATCTAGTTTGGAGAAAACAAATTCAATCTACAGTTATTAGCCTCAATCTCTCAGAATACCTTGATTGTACTCAAACTATCCCATAAAAAACTCTTGATGCTGGTACAATAAACCCAGCCTACATTCGGTGGTATCGACAAGATCAAACACTTCTTAGTGCGATCCTTAATAGTTGTTCAGAAATGATTCAACCCCTCATCTCCTCTGCTGAAACTTATGTTGAAGCTTGGGAATGGCTATCCTTCAGTTATGCAAACTCTTCACGGTCCAGAATTGTCTCTCTCAAGGCGAAACTTGCAAAGAATACAAAAGGGAACAAATCGGTTGCTGAATTTCTCAATGAAATGCGATCAATTGCTGATAATCTCGCACTCACTTAGAATCCTGTTAGTGAAGAGGATCTGGTTGTTCACATAATAACCCAATTAGGAGATGAGTTCAATCCGATTGTTGCTGCAAATATATACAGGGATTGTTACAGGATAATAGGAGCTAAACTAGGTATAGTTACAACAGATTTGAGATAGTTGATGTGATAAGATCTAATGTTATGTTTGAATTTAAATAGAAATATTCTCATCCTTAACATTGATATCATAACCTCAAGTTATGGTGTAAGAAAAAAGTTGGAACCTCAAAGTCTATTATGATTCCTTCATGAGAATCAAATAACATAACACGCTACTGTTATGTATTTTCTTTAAAACCTCAAATTCTATTGTTATTAATCTTGTAATTATTTATTGCATTCGTTTATGTCTTGCTTATTTACTTTTATATATTTTTTGTTTTCTTCTTTAATTTAACACCATATATAGTTGTATAATTTGATAGATAAATAAAAAACATACACTGCATTTAATTAATCTTGTGAATATTATGTAAATAACTAATAGTATTGTGACGTTATTTGCACAAATCTGTTGAATATTTATGTTGTGTTTATTTAACTATTTTTTTTTTTAATTTCAAATTAATAATTATTAACCACTTAACTATTATTTAGTAGTAATAATAAAGAAAATAAAGAAAAGTAAGTATTATTTAGTGATGCATGAAATCACTCTTGCTTTGACTCGTTGGTAGTTTACGTGACATGAAAAAAATTATCAAGATAATTCCTTACGTATGCTCACGCTAGTAAGGTGCTTGATAGCTCCTAATGAGCTAAACAAAATAGTCAAGATAAATATTATTTTGCTATGAATTGATATATAAGATCTCCATCCCTCATGTGAATGTGATAAAATGATCAATATAACATCTTCATTCCTTCATGTGAATGTATAAAATTTTCAATATAAGATCTTATTCCCTTAAGTGAATGTAATAAAATGATCAAATAAGATCTTCATTCTCTCAAAGTGAAAGTGATCATATAGCAATAAACTCTTAACAATCATTTATTATGGTCATGGATACGGTCGAAGTAAAATGAAAAATGACGAACCACTAAAAGTGGAAAAATAAGAACGGAGCAAATAAAAATGTCATGTAAGAAAAATACAAGTGTGTCAAATATATTACACGCTATCTTCATAGATGTAAGAATCTATGCTAATATATTTTGAGATTTACATGAATGCTCCATAAAAGAAAATGTAAACTTGTTACGAGGAATGAAATTTCATATTAATGATGTATTATGTTCTCTTGCATCTTCCCCGATTAGCCATAACATAAGTTTATGTGCCAAAATTATATTGTTATATGGTATGATCGGTTGGACCATCCCGAATCCATTATGATGCGGATATATAAAAGCACCATTAGTTTCTTCAAAGATGATTTATATTGTCTTTACTGCTCTCAGTAGAAGTTGTTACTTCACTTATCACCATCAAATTAGAGTAAGGGCTCATTTCCTTAGATTTTTGGAAAGTATCCAAAAGAGATATATATAGGTTTATACAAGTGCCATTTATATCATTTTGATTTTAAAATCGATGCATCGTCAAAATGATCATAAAGACGCAACATGAAGTTAGCATGATTATTGGCTCCGCTTATAAGAATGCGAGTACATTTTTCATATTATATCTTTGGAAATGGTAGTGAGTAATTCGAAGTATTTGGTAATTATTGAAACAAATTGTGGAAAACTAGAATGGGGGGGGGGGGTTGAATAGTTTTACCGATTTTAATTTAAGTTTCAAAGATTTAGATTTGATCTTATGTGAATTCGTATGGATGGATAAATAATATGAAGCAATAAGTAAAGTAAGTAAAGAAAGCAAGTAAAGTAAAATGATAGAAAGTAGCGACACAAATGATTTATAGTGGTTCGGCTACAAGGACTCCTTCCTTCCCCTACTCCACTCTCCGAGTTCCCCATTCGAGAATTAAAGCACTGTGTCAACAAGCTCCTTCAACTTGGCGGAGAAGCCTCACAACGTCGCTTACACCTTTTCCGATACAAAGCTAAATACCGAGTTCTTCCACGAGGTAGAACTAAACCTTTGCACAACTATTACACAACAACTATGTGAAATATGAATTGCAAGATATGCTACAGAAATCTTATGGATGGACAAATCAATCAAGGATCCTTTACTTGGATGACTTGTAGAATAGTGTGATCTCGCCTTTGTGAAGGACTTATATGAGAATCACAACAAAATATAGAAGAACTACTAGAATGATCAAAGGATCAGAGGTTAGAAGAGTGAGATAATATATGAGAGAGTTTGTAAGAAGAAGGGTGAGGAACAATGAAGAAATGGCTCACTATTTATAGGCACAAAAGTCTTCTGTCTCACGGTTCTGGCGGACCCCTCACCCAAGGGATCCGGCCAGTGCAAATCCTGGGATCCGGCAGTCTGGGTCAGAATAGTCCGGATTTTG
The DNA here is from genome assembly GCA_019973895.1 of Chrysanthemum seticuspe. Taxonomy (NCBI): domain Eukaryota; kingdom Viridiplantae; phylum Streptophyta; class Magnoliopsida; order Asterales; family Asteraceae; genus Chrysanthemum; species Chrysanthemum seticuspe. Next base: position 327,908,953 of record BPTQ01000005.1, read on the forward strand.
GGTTGCAAACCGGGTTATGGGTTATGGGTTATGAGCCATGGGTCATGGACTTTGGGTCATGGGTCAAGATACAATGTATCTAGACAATGGGTCATGGGTTATGGATTAGCTCTATGGGTATGGATCATGGATCATGGATCTTGGATATTACCCAACCTATTACATATTATATTACAACAATTTATTATTACCACATTTATGTAAATGATCAAATGTATATACTTTGCAAAACAACATGTATTCTTATAATTTTACTTATGATAAATTTATATTTGTTATCAAAAAAACATAACGAGATCGCTAAATATAAACAAACGTTTTTATGATTTATTTGTATTAACAATCTCCCCCTTTTTGTTGATGACAAAACATAAAGTTATAATGAGTAAAACTTAAGATTAGATGTACGTTTTGAAAGTGTATGTGAGTTTTACTCTCTTCTCCCTCTTTTTGTCGAAACAAAAAGTGAGCCGAGTAAAAAATAAATGGTGGAAAAAAAGGATCCACAAAGCACTAACTCCCCCTTGACGGTAGATCCCCCTAGAATAGGGCGTCAAGTGAGAAAATATAATACCTACAAAAAATGTTAGTGCTAACATGTAATATAATCTTGTATAAGACGAGAAACAAGATAGAGAGCCAAGGTACGTAATCAAAGCCTTGTAGTAAAATATCAAAATGTAGTGGTATATATGCCACATACAAACTGTAAAACTAAGAACAAGGGTTTGTTCTTTAGAAAGACCCAAAAGAAAGAAATAGAGAAATTATTATTATCATTCCTTCCATGCTTGCATAGGGTCTAATGATGGAAGTTTTGGTGAGTGATAATGTTGATGCGATCAAGGATATGGTTGAGAATGAACCGCATTTCGTCCCTTATTTCCATTGCGATATCCCTAGTGGATTGGCAATGTTCGCAAAAGAGATAGTGAGGGAGGTGTGGGTGGATGGTCTCCGGGTAAGTTTGATTTTTGGAGTGCGGATTAAGTGGTGGAAATGTTGATAAGTATGGATCAAAGTCCATGATGTTGGTGATAGGTGGTGGATAAGAACCTAGATGTTCTTGTAAGGTGATGGGTGGTAGAGGTGGTGAGTTTTCAAGCTCTTTAAAGAAGGTATTTGGAGATGTTGGAGGTGTTAAAAAGACTAGCTCTTTTGGATTTATGTTTGAGGCCAGTTGGGTAGATTTTAATGGTTGGGATGGTGGACTAGACAAGGGTAGTGGAATGGTTTTCGGAGTCTTAAGGAGTTCCGCTAGGGTGATTTGAGTGTCAAGTTGAGATTCGGTTGGTGAATGTGGTGGTGAGTTTTTAAGAGATGATGGAAGTGCTACATTGTAGTCATTTTGTGTAGAATGAGTTGTTAGTGATGGGCTATTCGAGAAGGGTTTAGCTAAGCAACAAGGTCGGATGCTAATCCGTGCGGTTTTCATAGCTTTTGGTGGTGGTGGTATTACGGAAGGTGCTAGGATAAAGTTTCGGATTTCTTGAAAATGGTTGTGTTCACTAGATAGTTCATCATTGTTTGAGGATCCTTTGGGAGACATGATGATGGTTGTTTGTGAGGTTGAAAGTGATGGATATGCAAGCATTTTCAAACCTTATTAATAGAACAAAGAATGCATTACAATGAATGCTAAGACCAAAATATGAACTATAATCTAATGATTAGATATGAATTAAAAGCAAGTGATCATGAGAGCACAAGCATTAAGGAACATATGTATTAGTGGTAAAGATAAAATGTTGAACATTTGAAAATGTCAAGCCAAAATAAGAAAAAGATGTGATAAAAATGGCTACTTTGACACGGTTCCCACGAATCCGATCCTTCAGGGATCCGTCCAGCGTAAATGCTGGGATCCGTGAAATTGGTATTCTTAGGCAGCTTAAAAATATAGTTTTTGGAAACAATAGTGCCTAGTGTGTGCCTATATGAAAACCATATGGAGTTGCGGTTATCTCGACTCTTTAAAGAAAAATTAACATAGAAGTGAAAAAGTACGTATGTATATATATACGTGAGATAACCCGAAGACTCCTTAATTCATTTTTGCTTGATTGAATGTACCCGAAAACACATATTAGTTATGTATTCCCTTTAGCATTCAAAAGACATATGAGATGCAATGAAAAAGGTTTTTACTTTGTATTAACGATGAGAAAAAAAATGTTTGTTCTAGACGTGAGAATGATTTAAAAGAAAATGATACGGGGAGAAATATCCTTTAGAAAATATTTCGAAGAGTTTCTTAAATAGAAAATATCTTTAGTTTTGAAAATAAATCCCCATATTGTTAGTGAGTCGTGTGAAATAGAGATCCTAGACTCAGAAAAAGAGATAAAGCAAAAGTTTACGTACCTTGTAGAGAGAAAGTATTTCAAGACGATTGTTCCACAAGACCTAGACGAAGCAAGTTGAATTGCTCCCGCTTCAACGGTTTGGTGAGGACGTCGGCGATGTTGTCTTCAGATGACACTTTCTCAATCGAAATGTTCCCTTTTTGAACATTGTCTCTTAAGAAGTGATGACGGATCTCTATGTGTTTGGTACGAGAATGAAACACCGAATTTTTGCTAAGATCTATAGCACCTTTGTTGTCGCATATAATGGCAATGTCACTTAGCTGGATGTCGTAGTCAACTAACGCTTGTTTCATCCATAGTGCTTGTTGGCATGCTTTGCCGGCGGAGACATATTCGGCTTCGGTTGTTGAGATGGCTAATGCCGTTTGTTTCTTTGAGAACAATGATGTTAAACAACACCCCATGAAAGTGCAAACACCGCTTGTACTTTTTCGGTCAACATAATCACTTGCTTGGTCAGAATCTGCATATACAATAGTTTCTACCCCCGTCCCCTTGGGATACCATAATTCCAAATGAGTTGTACCCGTAATATATCTAAATATTCTTTTGACGCCTTATATATGTGAAGTTTTAGGGTCTTCTTGAAACCTAGCACAAAGACATACACTAAACATGATATCCGGCCGACTAGCCGTGAGATAGAGAAGACTACCAATCATGCCAAGGTATTTGGTGTTATCAACAGATTCACTGTCTTCATCTTTGATGAGTTTGGTATCGGAGGACATTGGTGTTCTTATAGGTTTTGACTCTTCTAATCCGAATTTCTTTAACATTTCTTTTATGTATTTGGATTGATTAAAGAAGATACCATCTTCTAGTTTTTTGATTTGTAGACTAAGAAAGAAACTTAATTTTCCCATCATACTCATTTCAAACTCATCATGCATGATTCTTGAGAAATCATCACACATGCCTTGACAAGTTGATCTGAATATAATATCGTCAACGTATATTTGAGCAATAATTATTCGTGACTCATTTTTCTTTGTAAAAAGCGTATTGTCAAGTAACCCCATGGTATAGTTGTTTTTGATTAAAATTGCTTTGAGTCTATCATACCAAGATTTTGGGGCTTATTTAAGACCATAGAGAGCTTTATTTAGTTTGTACACGTGATTAGATTTTTCGAAATCGACAAAACCCGGAGGTTGAGATACATAAACTTCTTCATTTATAAAACCATTTAGAAAAGCACTTTTAACATCCATTTGAAAAAGCTTAAGATCATGAGCGTAAGCATAAGCAAGAAGGATTTTTATAGACTCTAATCTAGCTATGGGAGCATAGGTCTCATAAAAGTCTATGCTTTCTTGTTGGTTATATCATTGAGCAAAAAGTATAGCTTTATTTCTAGACACAACACCGTTTGCATCTAACTTGTTTTTATATACCCATTTTGTTCTAATTATGGGTTGGTTTTTAGGTGGAGGGACAAGTGTCCAAACATTGTTAGAAAAAAAATTGATTTAATTCCTCTTGCATAGCTATAACCCAACTTTCATGTTTTATGGCTTCTTAAGTGTTTTTAGGTTCTATGATTGATACGAAATAAAATAAACTTATTTGGTTTTGGACTTGAGACCTTAGAGTTCTTTTATTTAATTTTCCTATAACCTTTTCTACGGGATGATCTTTAGATTCTTTAACATTGATGATTTCATTGTTTAATGGTTCATCTTCCTTGTATATATTATCTTTTATTTCTAAGACTTCACTTTCGATTAACTCGTCATCGACAAGAGGTAAGGTAGTTTTAGGTGGACTCTCATCAAATTTGACATTTAAAGATTCTTCAACTTTCATGGTTTCTTTATTTAGTATTACGTACGCTTTACTATTAGGAGAATATCCTAAGAAGATACCATCGGTTGATTTTGGATCGAATTTAGTTAAATAGTCTTTAGTGTTAAGTATAAAACATTTGCTACTTAAGACAAGGTGACCCCTTGTCACCCTATCTCTTCACTATTGTCATGGAGGTCTTTAACATCATTATGCAACAAAAAATAAGTAAGAGCAATAAGTTCAGATATCACTGGGGATGTAAAGAGCTGAAGATTTCTCACCTATGTTTTGCTGATGATCTGCTGGTTTTGTGCCATGGTGATGTGGCATCTGTGAAAGTGGTTAAAGAGGCTATGGAGTTATTCAGTCATATATCTGGTCTTATTCCTAATCTGGGTAAAAGTACTATATTCTTTGGAAATTTAAAGGAACAAGTCAAAAATGATATTCTATCAATTATGCCTTTTAAAGTTGGTAAGTTGCCTGTTACTTACTTGGGAGTCCCACTCATATCAAAGAAAATTGGTATTAATGAATGCAAATGCTTGGTGGACAAGGTCAGAAACAAGATTTTCAATTGGAAAAATAGGATGCTTACTTATGCAGGTTGAGTACAGCTTATTGCAGCTGTTCTTTCTTCAATGCATGTATACTGGGCATCAGTATTCATCATTCCTAAAATGATTGTGAAAGAAATTGACAAAATTTTAAAAGGTTTTTTATGGAGCCAAAGTGACAGTTCAAAAGGAAGGGCTAAAATCTCTTGGAAGCAAGTCTGCAAGCCTAAATCTCAGGGTGGTCTTGGTCTCAAGGATTTGGGAAAGTGGAATGAAGTACTTATGTCAAAGCACTTATGGAACATTGCAAGTAATAAAGAGTCTATTTGGGTTAAATGGATCAATACTGTAAGGTTAAAGGGTCAAAGTGTATGGGCAGTAAAAGTTGAGCATAACACCAGTTGTGGGTGGAAACAAATTCTATCCTTAAGAGATACTATGAGACCTCACATTTTCAAAAAACTGGGAAATGGCAATTCCTCTTTCTTCTGGTATGACACATGGTGTGAGCAGGGCCCTTTAAGTGGAAAGTTTGATGTGGAGAATTCTATTCAAAATAAAGAAGAGTACAAAGTGAAAGTAAATGGAATGATTAATGACATGGGATGGAAGTGGCCTTTGTGGGCTAGAGATAATAGTATGTGTGAGATTGTGAAAGTTCCTATCCTAACAGAGGTGAAAATGGACAGTACTATGTGGATAACAAATAAGGGTGACTGTGTCAATTACTCCATCAGAAAAGTTTGGCATGATATTAGAGATAATGATACAGAAACTATATGGCATGGTCTTATCTGTTCTCACATTGCATTCCCAAACACTCCTTCATATTGTGGCTTGCTATCAATGGTAGGTTAGATACTCAGGACAGGGTATACAAGTGGTTTCCAAATAGTGATCTAAAGTGCTCCTTATGCAAGGCTTGCTCTGATAGCCACACTCATCTATTTTTTGACTGTCAATACTCAAGGAAAATCTGGGACAGTCTAATGGTTAGGTTGGATCAAGGTGATTTTGGATATGAATGGGAAAGTATTGTCATGAAAATGTGTTCTATGAGGTGCAACAACAACATCAGAAGTATTATGAGAAGACTGGTTTTGGCTGCTTGTGTATATCACATTTGGCTAGAGAGAAATAAAAGGCTCTTTACTGATGTTCAAAGGAAATGGGAAGATCTGGTAAAGGTTATCACAAATGAGCTTAGACTCAAAATGTCTAGTCTTAAAGTGAAGCATTCAATTCAGGTGTTGGACATGGCTAGTAAATGGAAAGTTAAGATGAATATGCAGTTTGGAGAGGAGAATATGATTGAGGAAAACATTTACTGATATTGGCAGCTTGTTTCAATAAGCAGCTTTGGATGTTTGGTCTCTTAGAGGAGCAAATGGTCCTAAAGGAATGTCTGATCTTGGATTGGATATGCTGAGATTAAAGGAATTCAGCTGACAGAAAAGGTTTTTTTTTACCTTCCATTCAATTTTTATCACTTTTAAAAATTGAATGTGATTTTTGTTCAACTCAGATGATGGCTCTGTATCTTGGGATACTCATTTGATCATTACTGTGCTATCCTTTACAGCTTGTTTGTAGGCCTTTGTTAGGTAACAAAAGGGTGTTTGGGACTGCATAGTTTATGATTAAATTGTGTAAACCATAAAGTGAGTTTCCATTTGAGAAGGGTAGTTGAACTGGTGTGACAATGTATGGTACTAGGAATTGTGAGGAGTGAAAGATGATCCTACATGGTCCTAGTGTGCATTGTCAAAAGGAGGAATGGTTGGTACTCACTGCAAGGTGTGTGTTCCCATGTGTGTGAAGCCATTGTAGTAAATGGAAATGTAGCTCACATGGTATAGCCCTTGCAGTGGAGAGGTTATGGTTCCTAGTGAAGCCACTAATCTATCTTGTCATGATTATTGTGGTGGTAGGTTGAATGATCATGATGAATAAATAAGGTGGAAATGTAGCTAGATGGTTTATTGGTGCTATAAAAGGTGAATTTGGTACCTGCAGTGTGTTTCATGATTGATTGACTGCAGAAGTATGGATATTTGATGAAGCAAGGATGCATTTGTTTCTGATCCTGATTGTATTTGGTCCACTGTATTTCAATATTGGTAGTATTGTTTTGTGTTAAAGAGTTATAGGCTTGTCTATAGCTCTTATAGTTGTATGAGTTCTTTGTGATTAATAATATATGTTCACCTTTTGCACCCAAAAAAAACATTTGCTACCAAAGACTCGAAAGTGTTCTAACGAAGGCTTTTTGCCTCGTAACAACTTGTATGGAGTTTTTCCTAAGAATTATCTAATCAAGACTCGATTTAGTATATAGGTTGATGTGTCGATGACATTGCACCAAATTTTTTGAGTAATAGATTGCTCATTAATCATGGTGCGACTCATTTCTTGTAGGGTTCTATTTTTTCTTTCAACTACCCCATTTGATTGTGGAGTGCGAGGAGCCAAGAAATTGTGGGTAATACCATTAGCATCACAAAAAGCTCTGAATTGCACTTCATTATCAAATTCCCTACCATGATCCGTTCGAATTGACACAATAGGACTTCCTAGTTGTATTTGGATTTTCTTACTTAAGATTTCAAAGTAATCAAACATTTCAGTTTTATTATTTAAAAATTTAGTCCATGTGTACCTAGAGTAATCATCCACTATAACCAAGGTATAGAAGTTGCTTCCGCAACTTTGGATAGCTGATGGACCAAATAAATCCACATGTAGTAATTCTAGACACTTAGGTGTAGAAACCATATTTTTAGCTTTATGACTAGCATGGACTTGTTTTCCGATGTTACAAGCATCACAAAAATGATGTTCGTATTTTAGTTTAGGTAGGTTTCTTATAAGTTCTTTGGATGATAGCGATTGAAGAAGTCGCATATTGGCGTGACCCAATATTCGATGCCATAAGGTCGAAGTATCATCCATAGAGGTAAGACAAAGTTTGTCTTTTGGTTCATTTCCAATTTTAATAACGTAGACTCCATGTTTTCTAATGCCTCTTCCTATAGTGATACCATTTTTCAGTATTTTACTACCAGTTTCACTAAAGAGTACGTTGCACTTTTTATCACATATTTGACCTATACTTAGTAGATTAAAGTTTAGGTTTTCTACGTGACATACGTCGTTAATGGCCAAGGATTTGTGAGAGATTGTACTTTTTCCGATGTTTTTGCGCTTGCTATTTCCGAACATCGCATTTCCTCCATTGAAGGATTCGTATGTGGAGAACAATGCTTTATTACCAGTCATATGCCTTGTGCACCCGCTACCCTTGATCTATTCGTCCGGATCCAAGTCAACCTTTAGGCACATCTAAGAAAAGAATTAACTCAAAAGTTTGGTCTTCATTTGTTCATGGGTCCATTGGTGTTATACATTTTATTCATATGAGGCATATACGAAAATGGTGAGAAAGCATTCCAAGGTGTATAGTTTTGAAATGGAAAACCATTTTGTGTGTTAGGATTCCATCCTATTTGATGGTGGTTACTTCTAGGATAAACATTGTTTGGCCTTCTTATAGTTGTTTTCGGTTTAGAAAATGATGGACCTTTGTTTTTCATAAAACTTTGACCTTGTTTTAGGGAAGGTGGTTGTTTGACATTTCTAACAGTAACATGGGTTGGTTTCTTTTTGTTAACAATAACAAATTCGGTTCTAGAAGAGGTGGTTGCGTTATTTTTACTGTTTACTGCTGCAGATGCGCGGATCTCAAAATTTACACTAGCCAGATCCTTTTTCAAAGGATCCGTTGGATCCGGGACTACAGTGGCTGGTTTTTCAATTACTTTAACGAATTGTGTTTCCTTAATCTCGCTAGTTGACGCAATATGTTCATGAATACCTAGACCCTTTTGATTATTACCTGTTTTGACACTATCAAGTATTTTATCAAGGTAATTAGTACTTAGTCTAGAAATTTTAGAATCAAGGTGATCAACTATAGTTTGAAGTTCTACACAAAGCTTGCATTCACTATTTACTTTTTTCCCCTTTTCTAGTCTCTTTAATTTATCTTTTAGTTCAAGAACTTCCTTTTCTAAAGTTCATTTTTATTTTTTAAATTCTTGTTTTTGTTAATTAACCTTGAGACTAATTTTGAAAAGCTTGTCATATTCAAGATGTAAGGATTCATCATCTAACGATGAACTACTATAATATAGAGAGTCGGAACATACCTCGTTGGAGTCTTTTGCCATGAGACAAATTTCTTCCTTTTCTTCCTAACTCATTACCCATGAACCGCTCACGAACGCCTTTTGTTCATCGTGTTTGGGACACTCACTAATGAAGTGATTTGGATCCCCGCATTTGAAACATTTGCATTCGTCCTTCACTTTCTTGTCGTCTTTGCTTTTCCGCAACCCTTTCTTTTCGTCATAAGGTTGCTTGACATATCTTCCTTTTCTCCGGAAGAACTTCTTGAACTAGTACTGTCATTGCGTATTCTTCGTCTTTACTTTCCGAAGATGAAGTTTCTTCATCACTTGAGACTTTCTTGGCCTCTAAAGCGAGAGATTTATGTTTCTATTTCTTTTCCTTCGAGACCTCTGAATCTTTGGCGAGCACGAGCTCATAGACTTTTAGGTTGCCTATGAGTTCATCGAGAGTGAGAATCGACAAGTCTTTGGATTATTCAATGGTCGTCACCTTCAGTCTCCACTTTAATGGGAGCGCCCTTAGAAATCTCCTGGCATGATTATGACTAGAAAAAAACTCATTAAGTGCTTGTAATGAAGTAATAATAGTATTAAAGATAGCAAAAGAATTATCAATATTATCCTCATCGAATATTGAAAATTTTTCATATTGTTGAAAAAATAAATTAATTTTGTTGTTTTTAACTTGTTGATTTCCTTGGTGTGTTATAGCCAAAGAGTTCAAAATTTCTTTAGCGGTTTTATGCATATATATTCTTTCGAATTCCTTTTTGGGTTAAGCATTATATAAAACCATTTTTTCCTCACCATGTTTGGAAAGCTTTTTTTTTGGTCGTCGGTGAGACGATCATGAGAAATATTTTCTTCATTGCCGGTTTTATCATCTTTTACAGTTGCTTGAAAATCACCTTCAACAATAATATACCAAAGATCAATATCTTTAGATTTCACATAAGTTTCAAATGTATTGTTTCAATAAATAAAATTATTAGTTTCAAGTAGTGGAGATCATTGCATAGATTGCCATTCTCTATAATTTTCAAAACTCATTTTGATCAAAAAGTTTTTAAAATACAATTTACTTTAAAACTTTTGAAAACCTTGCTCTTGATGCCAATTGTGAAAAACTAGAAGGGGTGTTGAATGGTTTTACCGTTTTTAATTTAAGTTTCAAAGATTTAGATTTGATCTTACGTGAATTCGTATGGATGGATAAATAGTATGAAGCAATAAGTAAAGTAAGTAAAGAAAACAAGTAAAGTAAAAGGATAGAAAGTAGTGACACAAATGATTTATAGTGGTTCGGCTACAAGGACACCTTCCTTGCCCTACTTCACTCCCCGAGTTCCCCACTCGAGAGTTCAAGCACTATGTCAACAAGATCCTTCAACTTGGCGGAGAAGCCTCACAACGTCGCATACACTTTTTCCGGTACAAAACTAAATACCAAGTTCTTTTACGAGGTAGAACTAAACCTTTACACAACTATTAAACAACAACTATGTGAAATATGAATTACAAGATATGCTACAAAAATCTTGTGGATGGACAAATCAATCAAGGGCTCTTTGCTTGGATGACTTGTAGAATAGCGTGATCTCGTCTTTGTGAAGGACCTATATGAGAATCACAACAAAATATAGAAGAACTACTAGAATGATCAAATGATCAGAGGTTAGAAGAGTAAGATAATATATGAGAGAGTTTGTAAGAAGAAGGGTGAGGAACAATGAAGAAATGACTCACTATTTATAGGCACAAAATCCTTCTGTCCCACGGTTCTGGAGGATCCCTCATCCAAGGGATCCGGCCAGTGCAAATCCTGGGATTCGGCAGTCTGGGTCAGAATAGTCCGGATTTTGGGTTGCAAACCGGGTTATGGGTTATGGGTTATGAGCCATGGGTCATGGACTTTGGGCCATGGGTACCCAACAAGATACAATGTATCTAGACAATGGGTCATGAGTCTTGGGTCATGGGTCATGGATATTGCGTCATGGGTCATGGATAATACCCAACATGATTTCATGCATGATGTCATGCAATGGGTCATGAGTTATGGATTAGCTCCATGGGTATGGGTCATGTGTCTTGGATTTTACCCAACCTATTACATATTATATTACAACAATTTATTATTACAACATTTATGTAAATAATCAAATGTATATACTTTATAAAACAACATGTATTCTTATAATTTTACTTATGATAACTTTATATTTGTTATCAATAAAATATAACGAGATCGCTAAATATAAACAATATTTTTACGGTTTTTTTAGTATTAACACAAGTGTTAAACATTTGTAGCTCATGTTTGTAAGCAAAATGCTTTTTTTGAAGCGTTTATAAACGTTTTCAATTAATTACAAGTATAATAATTCTGAGAGCAAAATTAATGGTTTATAGGTCATATTATTTAAATGATAAAACATGAATTTGCATCATGGCAAAAGTTTTTACGATTCCTTCCCATTTTAATGGTTTTTCAGTCACAAACCATATATAGTCATGTAATTGTGCGGCTTATAGTAAATCCACCACAACGCACAATGTGAGATATTGAGAATGATAATTAATTCAAGGAAAGAGAATGAGAAGCAAGCATTTGGAATGAATTATAATAATATAAATGTTGATCCTCACAATACTAATGAATATTAACTTGGAGTTCAATATATAATTCATTTTTATCATCTGGAAAATGCCAGACATATTTGGTGACCTAAACAAAGTAACAAGATCTTTTATACGCTGCTAATGCTCCAACTTGTATTTGTGTCCCAACCAAACAAACAATAATTGATAATGATTCTATGGTACACCTATTGCGTGATAGAACAATCAATTCTAAATAAAAATCCTTGAATGATAGATAAATGGAGCAAGAAGTTAATATGGTAATATCGAGGTAATAAAGACCCCATAATAGTCTCGTATTGAGACACTAGACAAAGAGGATTCTAAAAGAACCTCATGTACATTTCAAACTATGAGATCTCAATAAATGATATGATATAATGTCTAGTAAAGTGTGAAATCGAAGAGAATTGAATCGACGTTGATAGTATTATTGTATCTAATGATGCGCAAGATAATGAATTTATAAATAATGTAGTGTTATAATAACAATGAGGATTTTGAAAATATTTCTGTGAGAATCAAAGTTGTCAATTGATTGGCCATAATGTAAATACGCAAATAACTAGTGAAAGATTAAAGTCTCTTGTGAGACTTGAAGTCCATGCACATGAATGTGTAAACTTATTGAATAAATATTTGTCTTTTTAAAAAGCAAAATTAATGTGCTTTTATATTTTCACAAAGACATGAAAATAATTATGATACATGTTCTCATATAAGTAAGAGCTCGTTTGATGTTGAGATTCAAGAAGGATATAAAATGCATGAAGCATGTCTCATTATTTGAAATGATTAAAGTATATAAGAAAAATTCTAGAGAATACAACTTGTTAATACAAATAAACCGTAAAAACGTTTGTTTATATTTAGCGATCTCGTTAAGTTTTGTTGATAACAAATATAAAGTTATCATAAGTAAAATTTTAAGAATACATGTTGTTTTGCAAAGTATATACATTTGGTCATTTACATAAATGTTGTAATATAATATGTAATAGGTTGGGTAATATCCAAGACCCATGACCCATACCCATGGAGCTAATCCATAACCCATGACCCATTGCATGACATCATGCATGAAATCATGTTGGGTATTATCCATGACCCATGACCCAATGTCCATGACGCATGACCCAAGACCCATGACCCAATGTCCATGACGCATGACCCAAGACCCATGACCCATTGTCTAGATACATTGTATCTTGTTGGGTACCCATGACCCAAAGTCTATGACCCATGGCTCATAACCTATAACCCATAACCCGGTTTGCAACCCAAAATCCGGACTAAACTGACCCAGACAGCCGGATCCTTGGAATTGCACTGGCCGGATCCTTTGGTGAGGGATCCGTCGGAATCGTAGGACAGAAGGCTTTTTTGCCTATAAATAGTGAGCAATTTCTTCATTGTTTCTCACCCTTCTTCTTACAACTCTCTCATATATTATCTCACTCTTCTAACCTCTGATCATTTAATCATTCTAGTAGTTCTTCTCTCTTTTGTTATGATTCTCATTTAGGTCCTTCAAGAAGGCGAGATCACGCTACTCTACAAGTCATCCAAGAAAAGGGTCCTTGATTGATTTGTTCTTCCACAAGATTTCAGTAGCATATCTTGTATTTTATATTTCACATAGTTTTTGTGTAATAGTTGTGTAAAGGTTTAGTACTACCTCGTGGAAGAACTCAGTTTTTTGCTTTGTACCGAAAAAAGTGTAAGCGACGTTGTGAGGCTTCTCCGCCAATTTGAAGGAGCTTGTTGACATAGTGCTTGAACTCTCGAGTGGGGTACTCGGGGAGTGTAGTAGGGCAAGGAAGGTGTCCTTGTAGCAGAACCACTATAAATCACTTGTGTCGCTACTTTCTATCATTTACTTTACTTACTTTAATTTATTGTTTGGTACTATTTATTCATCCATAAGAATTCACATAAGATTGAATCTAAATCTTTGAAACTTAAATTAAAATCGGTAAAACTTTTCAACCCCCCTTCTAGTTTTTCACACAACTTAATCAAACCGAATAAATCATTGTATAAGATCAAGCAATATGAGCATAATTTTTTAATCGCCTTAGTCAATATTTATTATAAAATGGAACATGGAAATGATTATGGTACATTGCCCATAAAATTTATAAAGATTTCCTAATTTGACTATGGTGTGTCAATGAAACTCCTTGAGAGTTTATAAAGGCGATTGAATACTTAGAAACTAAATTTAAATAAAAGACAAAGTTTGTTTTAGTTTGCGAATTAAACATTTTAAGGATGATAGTTTATACATCATACAAACTAAAGAAATATGATAAATATCTTCATATGGATATATGATGCTCATGTTTATGAGGTCACATGATGTTGAAAATATCCCTTTTTGACTTATAAAGATATGATCACAAGGTCTACTTAAAAGTGTCATACTTGCTAATTGTCATACATGGTATAGTATATCATTTACTTTGAATTTGTTGGCACTGTATAGCTTATGGAGTACGAGGATTTACTTGATTTCAATGTATGACATATGTTTAATCCTTATGGATATATGAACAACATGTGGAGAACCTTTGTTCATGCGAGAATCAAACATGTTTATTATATCAGGACACTTATTACGTTGGTATTGAAACAGTTGGAGTGATGTGATCATCACAAGAAGGAAATACGTGTTGCACTCTTTTTCCCTTGACCATGGTTTTTCTCCACTGGGTTTTCCTGGTAAGGTTTTTGACGAGGCAACATCTCTAAGGGTATGAAGGAATTACGCACTTTTTTTCCCTTCACTAGATTTTGTCCTACTTGGTTTTATCTAGTAAGGTTTTTGGCGAGGCATAATCTTCAAATGGGCATCCAAAGGAAAGTGCTATAAATAATTATAGAATGGATGTCCATATCTTTTTAACTGCTGTAACATCAAATCATGCTCAAGTTATTGCACTTTATGAAGCCGCTCGAGAGTGCGTTTGGTTAAGTTCAATGATTCAACACATCCAAGATGAATGTGGTCTCAAGTCTATAAACGGAATTCTAACCTTATTGCATGAAGACCATGCATAGATCAAATCAAGGAAGGGTATATCAAAGGATACAAAACAAAGAACATTATCCGAAATTTTTCTTTACATATGATCTACAAAAAGATTGAGTTATTGATGTTTGCTAAATTCGATCAAGCAACAATTTGACAGATTTATTTACAAGGTCTTTGCCAACAAAAGTTTTTGAGAAATTGGTTCGGAAGATCGGCCTTCGACGCTTGAAAGATATACATTAATGTGAAGAGGAGTCTTATGCGCATTGTATTCTTTTTCCCTTCATCAAGTTTTTATCCCATTGGGTTTTTCTTAGTAAGGTTTTTAATGAGACAGTTTTGTTAATACAAATAAACCATAAAGATGTTTATTTATATTTTACGATCTTTTAATGTTTTGTCGATAACAATCGTAAAATCATTTTAACGAAATAAATAAAATACGTAAAATCTTTGTGCCAATAGTTTACTAACACTCTTTTACTAAACATATAAAATCATCAAAACATGTTTAGTTAAATAAGTTATATAAAACCAAAACCATTTTTATAAAACATTTACAAGTAACTTTGTTTACTTATATTTTATAAAAATATATATGTGCTTAATATAACTTGTAATGGGAATATGTTGGGTAAAAACCAAAGTCAATGACCTATACCCATGGAGCATGATCTATGACCCATGATCCATTGCATGACATCATGCATGAAATCATGTTGGATATTATCCATGACCCATGAGCCATGACCCAAGATCCATAACCCATTGACTAGGTACAATATATCTTGTTGAGTATCCATGATCCAAAGTCCATGACCCATGGTCCATAACCTATAACCCATAACCCGGTTTGCAACCCAAAATCCGGACTAGCCTAACCAAGCTGTCGGATCCCTTGGATTACACTGGTCGGATCCCTTAGGTAAGGGATCTGCCGGATCCAAGTTAACTGTAGGCAGTTTTCCTATAAATAGTGAGTCATTTATCTCTTTCTCACTACCCCTTTTAGACATATCTTTTATCTATGTTCTAACCTCTCTAACCTCATATACAAAGGATCATTCTGTGTTGTTTTCTTTGTGTGTCATTCTCTAGGATCCTTTTAAAGGCGAGATCACAACCTCTTGAAGACGTGCAAGCTCAAGGTCATGAGTTGCTAAGCTTCGTCATCATCAAGACCACTGAAGTGCATCTTGTTGATAGTTCTTCTCTCCCTCCATTAGTGTGTCAAGTTGGGTTAAAGGGTATTGATATCATTTGAAGTGTTGTAAAAAGAAGTTTTTTTCCTTTGGGTAGTAGTTCATCCTTTGTAATGGATCTCGGTGTCTAGCCTAGTACTGGATAAAGTGTAAGCGACGTTGTGATATGTTTGGTTCTACCTCGTGGAAGAACTCGATGTCTAGCCTTGTACCGGATAAAGTGTAGCCGACGTTGTGAAGGCTTCTCTGCTATATTAAGGAGCTTATGTTGTGTAGTGCGTAGAAACTCTCGAGTTGGGTACTCGGGGAGTGGAGTAGGGCAAGGAAGAAGTCCTTGTAACCGAACCACTATAAATACTTGGGCCGTGGTTTTGTGTTCCTTACTCTTTATCTCTTTGCATTATTTATGTATATGTCTATCTATCAATATCAAACAAACGATCTAAACGGATAGACATAAGTTGATCTAAATACTTTAAAACAAAGTTTTAATCAGCAAAAGTATTCAACCCCTTCTAGTTTTCTACAAGTTTTATAGCATATAATAAATGATGAATATATAAGGAAGAGTACTGTAAAATAGTTAATGGGCTTATAGCTATTTATCATAATCTTTAATAACAATTTAAGGTTTTCTTATTAAGCCTTATATATGTATCCTAATTGTAACCTATTTGAGATCATCAATTGAAAATAATTATCTCTTCTCCTTAGGTTGGACGCATTCGATGGGTGAACATCGGTTGGGCACCTCATTTTTTGTATGATAACCGATGTTGACATCGAGTTCTTCGGATGTGGAGATCGGGCTCGACATCGGTTGTGTGGCCAAGAAATAGAATATCGGTTCGATTTTCGACCGATATTCAACATGCTTTGTCCTTCTTTTTAAAAAAAAAAAAAAAAAAAAAAAAAACTTTTGGTTATCGACTGGGGCATCCGGGTCATGTCTGTTCGCTGGAGAGAGAAAGTTGACGTGGCGCTGGATGACCCAGGTCGTCCCAGATCACGACTGGGACTAGCCTTATATATCTTTACTCTTATTCATTACTTTCACAATATATATGAAATTATTGATTCAAAAGTTCTACTTAAAAACAACGAGAAACTTTAGTAGAATGCTAAAAAGAAAAAGAAACATGATTGCCTTCTAATTGCCATATAAACCTCCCTTGGTTAAACATACGTGGGATACTTGTCTATTTGAAATGTAAGTGAGATAAAACCTTCCTCAGTACTTGGTTGTCTTAATTAATCGTGTTAAAATAGGCATCCTTTTGCTTTGGTTTTGTGGTAACTATTCCAACAACCTCAATTATTGTGAGTTTGTGACCTATGCATTATACATTTCTAATGGTCAAGAAATAAAGTTGAGGTGCCCAGTCGACCGAAAATATATATATTTCTTTTACATATGTTGTTATTATGTGTATGTAAATTAGTTAAGGGTTTTGCTAATCACTGTTCATTGAGCATTTATTTAGTTATATATATAAAGAATATTGTAGTTAATTAATATCAAAATGATGATTAATTATGGTAATTTTAGAGATCAATAAATATTCATTAAATACATTTTTTGATTTAAAAGAAAATTTTCTTTTTATTAATTGCGCTCAATTGTTAACCCAGTAAGCAGAGATTAACAAAACCCATTAGTTAATTGTGCGGCCGTTTAAGTCGAATTATTTTTCGACTTCATTTTAGATTAACGTAACTAATCTTTTTTTTCCTAATAAAAATAGTAAAAGATCCTTATGTTTTACGTAACATATGCAATGTGCATAGCATTGTAACATAGTATCTGTACCAAAAAAAGGTAAAAAAAACACCTCTGAATAAATAAGACCCCGATCTATCTAATTACAGAAAAACCGTTTGAAGTGGCGAAGGCCTGAGCTATGATAAGAAAGAAAGTAAGTGTCGGTTACAAGGTCATTTAGTCAAACTATATATAAAGAAAGGAGGTTAAGGTTACTAAGTAAGTTCAAAATCAAGCAAAAAATTTATAAAATATAGTATGTTGCCAAGGAAGATGGCTTATTTATTTATTTTTATTTTATCATTATCATTATATCTTTAAATGTATTCTATCTACGTTATAATAGGGGTGAGAATCGGGTCAAAATTAGACCGGACCAAAAAACTCAGACCGGATCGAAATTGGTTTAGCCCAAAACTATAGATCGAGGATCGGACCGAATACGTTTAGTCCGGTCCGAGAAGGCATTATTGGTCGGTTGTACGTAAAACTGTACCAAATCGGACCGAAGACTGAACATGAGGTAATGTGTGGACCGAAGACCGGACTGAAATAGGTTCGGCCCAGTCTGGTCAGTCCGGTCCGGTTCGGTTTGTTAGTTCAAACCGCCCCACGGTCCGATATGCTCGCCCCTACGTTACACAGCTGAATTATTTGGAGCTTGTCTCCTTTTTGCCGGCTTCTAGCAATTTCCATTTTGATACAAGTATTGTAATAATTTCCAAAGGTCAAATTACTTTTCTAACAACTTCCACTAAGCATCATAACAATACCTTTATCCTAATTGTGCTTGCAACGTCTAACATTATGTCACCCGAAGATAATAGAGTACGTATTACATCATCATTGTTATTAAAGAAATTGACATTTAGTGACACAGAAAGTGTCACTAAACTGATTTATAGTGACTCTTTCAGAGAAGTGTGAGTAAAAGATTGAATTTTGATGTTTAAAGACATGTTTTTATGAATATATTTTGTCAAAAAAGAAGAGAAAACATACGCCCAAACATTTCTTGTCACTATAAATAGGTCTTTATGGATTGGCGGTTGCAATTATATACACTTTTCATAAAGGTAAGAGTAAACTGCAAAATACATTTATGTGGTTTGTCAGTTTTTACATTAAACATTTTTGTCAGAAACTTTTGGTATAAATCATCTGCCAGTTAGTAAAAGTTAAACAAAATAAATCCCTAGGAACTAACGATGCTATTTTTTCTCCTTTATGTTCGTTATCTACTAAAAGTCAAACACACAACTTGATAAAATCACTCTCAAACACACTTTTATTCATTTCATTTTTTTCTTCTCATTGTCGGAGGTCTTCCAGGAAGTAGTCTCCTTGCCCTCGGGTCTACCCAAGGGTAAGGGTATAATCTGCTACATTCTACCTCCCCCATACCTCGCTCATGTGGGATTAGGCATCATCATCATTGTTGTTGTATTTTCTTCTTGTCATTACATCCATTACCCATCATCATCATCTTCATCTCACTACCTAAACCACTAACCATAAAATCACTTACAGCTACCATAAAATATCTAAACCCACACAAAATACCTATAATTACCACCATAAAATCGCTCCTAATCATCACAAATTTTCGGGTGACCGGATTTGTGACTACCACCATTCGCTACCTATACCACTATCATTCTCTCCCATCCACCCCCTCCATCACCTCTATTTCCGCCAACTAATATGGTGGCCGCGTATTGAGTGATGGAGAAAGCGAATGGTGGATGTCACAGAGCCGACCACTACATAACCGAAGGATGTTAGTAGATGTGTCGGATGGTGGTGGTAGAGGTGATGAGAAGAAAATGATGATGAGTTTTGGTATTTTGTGATGTATGTGAGTGATTTTATAGCGATAAGTATAAATGTTTTACGGGTATATGTATTTTATGGTAGTTGAAATTGATTTAATGGTCAGTGATTTAGTTATTTTATGGTGGTGAAAGTAGTGAGAAAAAGATGATGATGAGTAACGATGATGGTGAGAAGAAGAAGATGAAATGCATAAAATAATGTTTGAGAGTGATTTTTATCAAGACGTGTGTTTGACTATTAGTATATAATGGAGAAAAAGTTGCAACGTTAGTCCCTAGGGATGTATTGTGCCTAACTTTTACTAACGAATGAGTGATTATTGCTAAAAGTTTATGACATGGATGTTTAGCCTAAAAAATGATAAATAAAAAAGATGTAACTGCAGTTTACTATAAAGGTAATGTTTATATCTTTCTGAAATTTTAATTTAGATAGTAAAAGATAGCATTAAAATTGAGCTCACGAGTCTCAAAATGAAGGGTTAATGTTTTTTATCTTGTGGATATAGATCAACTAAAAAAAATAGTGGGTCTCACCTAAAAAAGAAATAATATTAAATGAGTTTGTGGACCTAATCTTTTAGCTAAAGGAAAAAAGAAACACACCCAAGTGTCATATGGCTATCTTAGTGACAGTTGTTTTGTGACATTTGATTCTAGTGACACTTTTACTTATATGTCACAACATGGTATTTTTCCTGTATTGAAAATGCATTGGAGTATTTGAAATATGTTAATTAAATAAGTTTGACCGTTTTTTTTTTCTTTCTAAAATGCCAACAAACTAAAAGAAACCCGTATCCTAAAAGATCAACTATGTCATGTATTGCCCTTGTTTAGTCTAGACTTGGGCTTTTGTTAATGTGGTCGTCTAACACATATACAACAATTCTTTTACTTAACGCTTTATTGTTCTTATAAAAGATATCAACTATGTTAATTCATAGGCAAAGTATGAATGCAAAACCAAATTTTCTTGTAGGAAAGCAAAACCAATTTTTCTTTCAGAAATTGAAAATGCAAAACCAAATTCTTAAATGATTTGTATTGAAAATGCATTGGAGTATTTGAAATGATTTGTATGTTAATTAAAAAATAATAATAAAAAAAATAAATACGAAGATAAAAAGCTAATTGATCATGTGTCTTTAGCTTATAGGAATGCAAAACCAAATTTTCTTTGAGAAATTGCAAGAGAAAAATCTCAAGTAAGTTGTTCTTCCAGGTTCTATGAGGTTTCCATTGTTAATGGAAATACATGTGGCTACAACTATGATATGGATTTAATCAAAGATTTTCAAGCCGCTCAACCACAAATTTTCTCTCTACGTGGGTGGCTTTTAAATCATTAATAAAATATAAAGACGAATATGTTCATGTAACAAACGGAATGTTCGTTTTTTCCGCCGTCCCATGAATCGATGAAAATTTTGAGGGTTCTATACGAAATTATATAACGAGGCATTTCGTTAAACAATATTATATATAAAGTGTCATCGTTTGTAAGATATAATGCAATTAGTTATCTAAACGTTCTGACATATTATTCATTTAAGATATTTTCCCATCTAAATACTTTTATCTTCGTGAAAAATATGTCTACACATGCATATAATTATTAACGGGGACAAATTTTGAGGCCCTGAGCGGTCGCTCATCTTGCATACCTTCAAAGATGGCCCTGCTCCAAACAAATATGACGCCACAAGCATAAAATTGTAGCATTGTGCAAAGAACGTAAGAAACAAGCATAAAATTATCAATACTTATCACATATTTATAGATTACATGATACATTCTATATAGTTGTAACTGTATAAAACTAATTAACATGTTGATAGTAAAAATGAGACATGCTAATATGCTACACTAAACATGTTGATGTGGCTGAATCCTGTATGTATTGCACCATGCTTTATGACGACCCGCCGGAGAAAATGGTAAAACAATGCAGTTACGTTCAAAAATGAATGTACACCTTTTTAGTTTTGGGGACAAACAGATTACTATAGGGTATATGGGAAAATAATTTAATATTTACAGTAGTTGCAATTTATAGGAATTGAAGACTTGCATTTAGAGTAAAATATCCAAATATATACCATAAGTATGCATCTTAAATGTATCACAATCGATATTTAAGTCCATTTGGTTATGAAAGTGCGTCAATGGTAGAAAGTTACGGTGTCTTTTGGGACCGTTACATGGAATTTGAGAAGCGATGCACAATCAGAAGTTCTCATGTTGGTCGTGGTTACGTTAGTTCAAACCATGAGTAGTTTTGCCCCTGAATGATAGATTTCTGGCTTCGCCCCTACGTCCAATATTGCCAAAGTGAACAATACCATATCAGAAGACTTAGGGTCATGTTTGAGCGTGTGCAAGGTGGGCGACTGTTCAAGGCCTCAAAATTTGTCCCGTTAACTATTATATGCATATGTACACATATTTTTTACGAAAAAAAAGGTATTATATGTTGAACGTTTAGATAGCTAATTTCATTATATCTTATAAACGGTGACACTTTATATATAACGATCTTTCTCGAAGTACCTCATTATGTAATTTCGTCCAAGATCCTCAAAAATTCAAAGACGGCTCTATGAGTAGTTTAAGTCCCAAGTCCACTTAGTTATACTTTGTACCTTTCTTTGGGGGTCTTCTATGTATACCTCTTTTTAGCCTGTCTCGTCATTTTAAATGTAGACTCTTTATTGCACTATCTTCTAGCTTTTGCAACATAAAAAAGGGAGTGTATTAAGTCAAGAAAAACATCTAGCCTCTTTGAAAATTTGGCGTGAACAAATGCATTTGCTTACTAACTAAATTAACTTCCTATAAATCTCGAAGCCGTTTTTCCAACATTGGTGGACCCAAACACGTATCTGAGTGACATTGTTAATCGGCTTTTGGTTGCTGCAAAAGTCAAAATAATGTAGCAGAAAGCGAAAGCAAGTAGTGAAAGTTGCACATGTGACAATTAACATGTATATTACGAATAAAAATAGCATAATGAGTCCATTTTCGGATATTGATGTAATTATTTGAAACATATCTTTCATAGTGGGAAATCCATCTTTACCCTTTTATTGCAGATTTGCAGTGTGTTGTTAAGTAAGTTTTTTTTTTTTTTTTTTTTTTTTTTTTTTTTTTTTTTTAGAAAAAAGGAAAAAAAAATAGAAAAGGGGAAAAAAAAAAGTTGCAGTGTCTCAAGTTTAAAAACAAAGGAAAAAAAAATATAATAGGAAAGGAAAAAGAAAAGAAGAAGAAAAATATAAGAAATTTTGGTTCATATTTTCTTGAGATAAATGAAAAGAAAATGATAATAATCATAACTTATGTTCTTAAGTTAGAAGAGAGGAAAATAACTTGTTGAAGTTACATGTATGTCCTTTAGTTGTTATAGTCAAAATTTTAAAATCGACAAATTGGTCTTCAAACAAAATATATTAATGTTCTCTCTCTTTTCTCTAAAAAATGGGTTGATGATTTTTTAAGAAAAGTCCTCTCATTTTTCTCTTTAATTCCTTTTCTTTTATTAAAAGTAAACTCAAAAACACAAAAAATATCCTTTTTTCCTTTCCCTTCAAATTTTACTACAAGAACACAATGTAAATGTTAGGAGGATAACAAATCAAACAAGGAAAATGTAGTTAGTGACAAATGTAATCTTCGTTCTACTTCAAGTTATTGTGTTTTTCTTTGTGACAATTTACTGTCTTAGTCATCTAAGAGGCACTATTTTCTATCTCGTTCTAGTGCCGAGGCTGAGTATTATGGTATTGTCAATGCAATGGCTGAGACGTCTTGGTTCTGAAATCTTCTTCGAGAGTTTCACTCTCCTTTACATTCTGCCACTATTGTTTACTATGATAATGTAAGCGCATTTTATTTATCTTCCAATCCCGTGCAACATCAATACATGAAGCACATCAAAATTGACATTCACTTTATTTGGGATTCGGTTATTACAGGAGAGGTTCGCATTTTGCATGTTCCTTCACGCTGTTAGTATGCCGATATTTTCACTAATGGTCTTCCATCTGCCTTGTTTAATCGTTCTGCGTCCTCCGACTCTTCATGCTCCAACTCATGGACGGACTCACATTGGTGCCGGGTGTGGCACGGGCTACACCCTTTTTTAGGTCACGAAGTGCAATTTTTTTTTAAAAAACTGTCATTTCTTGATTTGTGCAACCCCCGATAATTTTTTTTGCTATTTTCATTTTATTTGGTGCAACTTTAGTTAGTTTGACAATATTTTATGGATCAATTTTTATTTAGTCCAATAATATAATTTTAAAAAAATACAAAGCCCAATGATTAGTAAACCCATTAACTATCATATATCATACAATTGTTACCACTGTCGTCGACTCAAATCTCAATTGTTTCACAGGGACCTTTTCATACATTTCAACATTCATAGTAACTTCAACTCTTCAAGGCTCCACCATCATTCAAGACAAAAGGTGGCTATTATTCTATCAAAAAATATTTTTATTATTGTTTGAAAATGAGTAGAATTTACATTTAATATAATTTAGATTTATGATTTAGTGTCATTTTTTATTTTAGGGTTTTGAATATTACAAGCATGTTAAGAGCCTTTTTTTCACACTTTCATGAATACTTATACTTGTATATATCATAACCATTTAAACGATCAAAAAATTTAAATTGTATGATTATTTGCTTATTTTTGTTTAAACATTTTTTTAGGAACTATGGAAAAATATAGAAAGCTTTGAGAAAATGTTTCTAGTCGTAGTGGAGGTGGAGATCCGGTTCCAAAACCTACTCCGCAACCTATTTCACAACCTACTCCAGCTCCTTTAGCGCCAATTAATATGAAACTAGATGATCTTCTATAGGATCCATCAGATAGGCCAATCATCTATAGTTATGACCCTAACATCGTAGAGGAAATAAGGCGAATGTATTGGGATAGAGGTCCTTGTCGACCAAGGGGCCACAAGTTTCCAACAAAAATGGTCGGGACTAAGAAAAGAAGTTTTGTTGTCACTTGGTTTCATAAGTTTAGTTGGTTAGAATATTGTGTAAAAAAAGACAAAGCATATTGTTTGTGTTGTTATTTGTTTAGATATCATGGTGCGGGTGATGCTTTTACGGTACAGGGGTTTGATAGTTGGAGTAAAAAGACAAGTTTGAAAGACCATGTCGGTGAACTTAATAGTTTTCATAACAAAGCACTTCAAAGATGTGACAATCTAATGAAGAAAAAACAATCTATTTCTGCTCCTTTAATAAGCAAACTGAACAAGAGATGAGTGATTATCGAATTCTATTATGCCTATCGATTAAGACTTGTGGATTCTTGTTGAAGGGTGGTTGTCCCTTTCGTGGTCGTGATGAAACTATAAGTTCTTTAAATAGAGGTCTTTTTTTAGAATTGTATCACTTGCTTGCAAATGAAAACGAGGAAACTCGGATAGCTGTAGCGCGAGCTTCTTTGAACTGTACCTTAACAACTCGGATAGCTGTAACGAGGAAACTCGGATAGCTGTTGTGCCAAATCGACACTATTTTGAGATTGATATATTTAACACAGTTTTGGATATGCAAATACAAGAGTTTGCTGATCGATTTGGTGAGATAAGCACAGACTTACTTATTAATATGTCAGCTTTGAGTCCATGTGATTCATTTACAATGTTTGATGCATCAAAGCTAATCACTTTAACTATGTTTTATCAAGATGATTTTACGGATGCGGATAGGTTTTCTCTTAGACGTGAACTTGACCTCTACTATGAGACCGTTATTCATGATGAAGACTTTATGAAGTTGAAAGGAATTGCTAAGCTTGTTACGTTGATGGTGACACGAAAGAAGCATATTTCTTTTCCTTTGATTTATAAGTTATTGAAGCTTTCGTTAGTCTTGCCTGTGGCAACTGCAACCGTAGAAAGATGTTTTTCGGCAATGAAATTGATAAAGACAAATCCACGCAATAGAATGGGTGAAAATTATATGAACGATGCTTTAATTTGTAACATAGAAAAAGAATTGTTTGCTAAGGTTACAAATGAAGACGTGATGAAGCGATTTCAAGGCTCGAAACGTCGAAGAGGTCATTAATAATAGACAAGGAACTTTATTGACTTGTTTTTTATTTTTACAATTTATATAACGTTAAATTTTTTTATTGGTATTTACGAAAAAAAAATTGTGCAACACCCATTTGAAAATCCTGGGTCCGTCCCTGCTCCAACTGCGCGGGGGAGGGGGGGGGGGTGTATTGGGTCAAGCCCGTCTAGCTTTTAATATGATGTATTTGTATTTATATTGTAAACACTCTCGTTATTCAATCATGAAATAAACCCTCTCTTACAACAATAAGAATTGTTACATATCTTCATTTTAGTTTTACTGACACTTATATGAAATAATTGTGTACCGAAAGATCCAAAATATAAGCCACACCCTTTTATTGTCACTACATAGAGATATATCTTACCAGCAGTTTTTAATCACATTTGTGTATGTGTAGAGAACCCTATGGAAATTTTGTGACTATTCTTTTACTTATAGTGACAATTATGGCTTGTAGTGACTCGTTTTGTACCTTTAGTGACGCATTTTCATGTGTGTCAGTAAACAATAGTTTTTTTTTTTAGGAACGATATCTCACTTCTCACTAATATTTTTATTTGGTTTTAAAAGTTCTTTTCTTTATCTCTTAACCATAGTTTTCAAAATTTTGACCGACTAATTCACGAGTTTTAGATCATTCAACTACGCTATAAAAGCTATCAGCTTGTGATTTGGACACTATCCATTTACTCTCAACTAGCTTTTTTCCCACTTAAAAGCCCGGACCCATAATTGCATAATTATAAAGAAGCATGTCTTTTCTTTTTAGCAAAGGGTGTTATCCTTCGATTGAAAGGGTGCACAAAATATGACCTTGAGGAGTAATGTGGATAGTGTGGTTTATTTAATTAGAACACAAAATGCTTGCCTAAGTTTTTACTTTCAAACATTCTTTTCTTGTCTCTTTTCATGTTTGAAGGGGAACACATTCTTGTTTTTCACTAATATCGTTACCTAAACCATAGAAAGACCGAATGTCGGCAACAAATGCCCGTTTGATCGACAGCAATATTAAAGATTCACGTTCGGCACACTTTGTTCAACTAAAAGAAGTTGGTTAATAATGTTTTGTTACAAATTGATGGTGAGATCCACACACATGCACCGACATTTAACAAATTGTTCATATGTAAACATATGTAAACGTATATATATAAAAAAAACTTTAATATGCTTTATTTTAACACTAGCATGATGCCCGCGTAACAATAAAGAAGGAGAAACGGTGGTACTCATTGGCGGTGGTGGTTGTTGATGGCATATACAAGAGAGAAGGAGTTTTTTTTTTTTTTTTTTTTTTTTTTTTTTTTTTTTTTATGATAGTCGTTTGCGCCACTTTAAAAAATAGTGACTTCCAGATATAAACAATGACGTTTGGAAATTTCCGCCCATGAATTTTGTGATAACAATTATATAGATGTGTAATTACAACTATAATTAAATAATAAGCTAAGATCCAAAACTTCTAACCATTTTAGATTAAACTTTATTTGTGTAGGGATAGATATGCAAATGTGTAGTTACTAATTTGAGGTGACAAATTGATAATTTACATATTATACTTACAAATTTGCATGCATGTTTTACGTTTTAAACTTTTAATGGTTAATTCAATGTGCAATTATAAAATTGGACATAAAACATTTTTTTAATACTAGCAAATGTGTGAATTTAAAATTTTATATATTTTTTGCTATAAACAAGTAAATGGTGGTAGTAAGACATCCCATCAACATTTTGTTGGTTAAGAAGTTTGAGACTTTGAACGCGTGTGAACGGAGAAAAAAAATACTTATGATAAAAATTTGTGACCGCGTCTGAATAGGGATGAGCGTGTGTCCGGAATCGATGGATCCGAGAACCGAATTTTGTGAAAAGTAGAAACCAATAACTGAACCTAATAAAGTTTTTGGTTCCGGTTCTTTGGGTCTACCCAGATAGGAACCGATTTTCTAAAAAAAAAATAACTTCATACACTAATGAACTAAGCCTGTCCAAAAAAAGAATGATTTTATTAAGCGTTTGCAACCATTTACGTTTAAACAAATGATATTTAACAGATAAAGTATAAGCTCAAATATACAATCATTCTATAGTTTCACATGTTCATATTTTTTAACAAAACAATAAAAGGTTTTTTCTCTCATTTCATTTCAAACCGAATCGTCCATTTAGTGCCTTGCATTACAAGTCACGACATTTTCCATTACTCGTCGGTTCAATAAACGTGTTCAGTCAATTTCTCGAACTTGTAATTTCTTAAACCTTATTGTAATACTAAAAATATACAACATACATGTATATAGAGTTTCTATTCATGCTAGCATGTGACTTCATAGGCCAATGACAGTAACCAATCGTATTTCTTATTTGTTGTTCCGTGCACAAAAAAATTCATCAATTTGAGTATAGGAACTAAAGAATATTACATGTTTTTATAATTATTGGGTATTTGGTTTCGGAACCGAGAACCGGTGGAATTGAACCGAACCGAACCGACCCAAGAACTGAAAAATCTCAAACTCAAGAACTGGAACTGAAACCTTTGGTTCTGGATACAATTCGGTTCTTCATGGTTCCGGTCCGGATCTTTGGTTCTTTTTCTCATCTCTACGTCTGAATAAGTTAGATTAAGAGGCTTTAAGATGTATTTTTAAAAAACAAACATCACCTAAAAGAAGGCCTCACGGACTTACTTGGATCTGGACTAAGATGGGTCATGGGCCTTTTGGAGATTGTTGCATACTTGCATATGCAAATAAATTTAGTTAGAGTAAACAAATTAGGTTTGATTACTTGCAAAAGGATAATCTCCGTTTATGTTGGATAGATTAGTTTATAATTCCATCTATGTAATTCACATAATCTCTTAACTAACCCAATCATATATTGATTCACTGAATCATGAGGAACGGAAAGAAAAAGAAAAAGGAAGAGAGCCCGGTGACAATGTTAGTAAATAAGTACAAAGAAAATGTGAAGACTTGTTAAACAAATGGTTGGCTAAACAATCTTTACTTGTGGAGACCGCCCTCGTAGCCACTACAAACGCTATCCAAGGTGCCGCCTTCGGTGTCTGTTTCAATGTTCTTACCAACCATGTCTTGACCGTGTTTTCCGCCTCTCTTAGTCTACAGGTTGCATTATATTCATTAGAGTTGTATATGCTTTTATTACTGTGTTCAACTTTAGAGAACTTAAATAATTTTTGTTACTTTGTTCATCTTATAATCAAGACCATAGATAACGCCAAACGCTTGACAATATAACAAAATAGTTATGTATGTGGCTATGTGCAATATGTCAATTTGGTAGTAGGTAAATATTGGTTGATGCTGTGGATCCTTTTATGCTTCCATTTAATCTCACTAACCACTACTAGCTTGGTGATTATAGTTCAATGAACATTTACCTATAAAGTCATGTTTTAAAATTGGTACGAACTTGCTTATATATAGGTTTATGAAAATATTTCTTTGTATGTACAGACTATTATTTCAAGGTGGCCATCGTCCCAGGCTAATTTCAGGAGGGGCCTTAATTGGTACAGGCTAGCAATTTTGCTGTAATGACCAATGCAGGCATAACTTGTCTCATGAAAAGGCTAAGAGGCAAGACGGATGCTAAGACAGTGTATGCTCCTTATTTCATGTTCGCCATTTTAGCGGAATGCAATTTTCTCTTCATCATGTTTGCCATATATGTTGACTAGCCTATAAACCCGTGATAAATCACGGGTGGCTTATAAAAAGTTAAAAAGGAAGTGAAACCTCTAAGAGAAACAAATGTTAATTTCCAAACAATTAGCAAAGCAACTCAAAGGATATGCAAAACATGTGAAAATATTAAACAAATATTGAAAAATGACCTTACATAAAAACTCCAATAACATGAAACAAATAGTTTGCATTAGACTGTCGGATCAAATTTTTGTAGCACTTTGTGGTGAACATTGTTCAAGAAACTATATGGTATTTCCAGCTACATGAACTGAGAAAGCATATGAAGTCTAGTTTGCATGTTTGATGTTCGAGTTACCTGAACACAAAAAGCATCATATGACCATTCAAAGGGACTAAATGGTTTCCTTCATATGACATTCAAATAAGTATAAATACAAGTTTTTAGCGAGAGGCATTTTACCTCCTTCAACCCTCATCTTTTTTTATCCGGGCTTGGGACCGGCTGAGTACACACTAAACCCAGGCAGAGTTAAAACTTGTACATATACCATATGAATATGAAATGGATTCGAAAAATGACATTAGTTTTAAGTTTTAGTAGTAACCCAAGTAGAGTTAAACACCCATGAAGCAGTCAAACACCCATATCATATCATATATGTCCAGATAAACTGATAGGTGGACTGATTTGTTGGGTACCCAAGAAGCAGTCAAAGACCCATGCAATTGCAGTAGTACGGGTATTTGGTTTTGGCATGGACGACCCTCATGAGCTATAAATAATGTGTAACTTTACATCCCAACCATAGAGAATTCACAGAGTCATGTACCTTAGCTTCGAATGTAGGGGATAAGGAACATCTGCAGTTGCAAGGTGTAAATGCTCGGTACTCATTCGGTGGCCCTGCATATCAGATAAAAAAACAGATGAGAGACCGTTACATGCAAATACGTAGAAGAAAATGGTGCAAGTAAATCAGGTGAGTTAAGTGTGCGCGGCTAACCTGTACACGCATCCGCTGCTGGACGCGTAGGTGTACCAGTTGTTCCTGGAGCTGATGTCGGCCTTGTTCTAATTCTCTTTGCAACATGTCTTATTTGACTGGGCATATGTGAATCAG
This sequence comes from Chrysanthemum seticuspe, assembly GCA_019973895.1. Classification (NCBI taxonomy): domain Eukaryota; kingdom Viridiplantae; phylum Streptophyta; class Magnoliopsida; order Asterales; family Asteraceae; genus Chrysanthemum; species Chrysanthemum seticuspe. The sequence goes on from BPTQ01000005.1 coordinate 327,939,260, forward strand.
AAGTGCCTGAAATGACAACGACATAATACTGCAAATAAGTATCCAGTGCAGAAGATAACGTGGTTTCATAAAACATCGGGACTTCACGTTAACTAAAAATAACACACAGGATGACCATTTCTGAATACAAATGCCGAATTATAGTGTTGCTAAAGTCTCACTAACCTTCGTGTACAGCTGACGATGTTGTTGTGGATTCACCATCTGCTGTTTCAGGCCGTGTAGCTAAATTAGGTGCACCTATAGCGACACAACCATAAGCTATTTAATAAGGGGATCATAAAAAACGTATTACACTTATGAAGTAGATGCGTGTTTAGACTACCTACCACCAACTCCCGCTTGATGACCTCTCCTTTGCGAACATCGAGCTTAATGTGATCAGCAGCTGTTATTAAAAAAAATATCAACATGTAAGCATAAAGGCAAGGGAATGAGAGATCGTGACAACATTTGACCAAAAAGGTAGGCATACGTGCGAGCTTGACAACTGATTCAAAGAGCATGATGAAGCTTGAAATTTTGGATTCCGATGTTTCGCCATACAATCCTATTTGTGGTTGGGTCTACATACTCCTTTGTATCACCAACCTTCTGGATGCATCCTATGTAACCTGTTTGTTGCAAGTATTCCTTTTTAATATAAATCATTTTCAGAAATTTAATGCATTACTTTACCATACCTATTAGCGTTGGATCTTTTGCGTCTGACTTTGTTCCCAAGTCGTTGTATGCAGTGAAGTTGAAGTAATGGCAGCCATTTTTGGAATCAGGCACATTCCGTGCGGTCCATTTTTTGTAAACTTTAACTTCAATAGATATATTAATGTGTGCAGATTTTAAGTTCCCAATGTCTGCAACATCCAGTTCAAGAACCACCATTTTTCCCTGAAGCTTTGGACATCGATGTAGGGCTGCTACTGGTTGCCATTAGGCTACAGAGCCGGGAAAAGATTGCATGAGAAGGCTACAGGAGAAATCTTTTACATATGTACAGGTGCCTACGGCGTCAGCAGCCTTTCCACTTTTTCCTTTGCCTTTTGCACCACCTTCCTCACTACCACCAGCTTTTGCCTTTCCCTTTCCACCCTTTGCATCCTTAGCAACAATCAGACAGTAAAACAATACCATCAATAACCAAAATCACCATTGTAATGCTTAATATCTAAATTAAAAACTCAGATGAACACAGACACAAACTCCCGAACAAAAAATTAAAGATAATTAAAATAAAAATATTCTTCCAAAATTATAGAAACCCACAAAATTAAACCACATGCCTGCAATTATCGCACCTCGTACCCTCATACCGTAAATCAAATTATTACCACATGACCACTTGTCGTATCAAGTTCTTTAGCTATATTATCCGTTGACTCAGGTTCCTGCAAAAAGCAATTCATCATTTCAGTATTTTATAAGAAAAACCCAAATTATAAAAACTCAAATTATAAGAAAAACCCCAAGTTATAAGAAAATCCTAATCTACAAATTTATTCTTTCGCTCTATCCTCGTACATCTGGTCTGTGGAGCAATCAAATTCATATTAAAATCCTAAAAACTGAACCTTTACACCATTGAGACAACAATAACACAACCAAAATATGCTTATTCTAAAAATCAAAAGATATGCACAAAATAATTAGGAAAGAATTGAAGAAAATTATAACTGATTAATGCACAAAATAATTTAGGAAAAAATTGAGTAAATAAAAATCAATGACAAAATCATTCAATTACAACCTGTTATTGAAAATCATTCAATTATAATCGCTTAAAATAAAAAATTAGTTGTCCCCAAAAACCCAAAACCAATCGATTATGTAAACCGACACAAAGAAGATGAATAATTATGATGTGGATATGGACATAAAAGTGTCTTACCAGAACTGCTCTTGAATACGATTCTGAACATGCTACAAAACCATTGAAAATGATTATAAAACCAGTCATAAAACTTATACTTTTGAAAATGATTATGAATCGTGAATAGATACCTGTAAAAGGATTATAACCCATGATTATGAATCGTGAATAGATACCTGTAAAAGGATTATAAAACCATTGAAAATGATTATAACCCATGATTATGAATCGTGAATAGATACCTGTAAAAGGATAAGTTTTATGAATCGATTGGTAAGACTGAATTGAGTAACGATGTTTGTTAAGATTGGTGTTTTATGAAACGTTGGTTTACAGAAGATAATATGTTGACTAAAAGGATAAGGTTTAAGTTTTATGTTTTTATGTTTTGACTAATAAAAGGATTGTTGAGTAAAGCATATATTGATGAGGTGGCTTTGATGACCTGGCTTTATTCACATGGGTATTGCCAAGGTGGCTTTTATGAGGTGGCATAAAATTTCAAAAAAAGCTTGGTTTATTATATATATATAGATTCTTTGTGCATGTGTGTAATCTTCGTTGTAATTTTACGAAATAGAGCTTTGTGTGTAAGTTCTTCTATTGTAAATTAGTCAATTATTTATTTATTTAATTTTCATTTTTCTCTATTCATTTTTTTTTTTTTTGAATATATGTGAAATAAATACCACCAAAAATAATAAAATGTCAAACTATGGCTTCACCATGGACATTCCCCATGGCCACAAAAGATGACATGAACTATTACATCAATTCGAAACCTATTAAATCTATCACAAAATAGTGAAAATACACAAACAATTGGATATATTAACCCCTCAGATCATTTCCAATAGAAGAATACTACCATACTACTATAACAGTAACGAAATACCCAATCCACCCACCATCTCCATAACTTTGAATACAATACAGTCGGCATACTTCAGTAACACCACCTCATATGGGATAGGAAACTTACCTTATGACATGAACCATAAATACATGGAAATGACTCATACTCAAAGGTAAATATATGTCCTCTTTCAAGACCTACTAAACACTTTGAATAGAGCAAAACCAAGTATAAATGGATGCATAATCAAGATGAAGCTACATAAATTAGACTAAATATGATTTTCATGCATTTTATGTTGGATTAGCCAACAATATAATACATATGATGTTCATGCATTTTATGTTGATAGATCTCAGAGATTGACATTGCCAGTGAATTAGTATAACCCATTTTATTGCCATTGGTGTGTTTTAAAACACACATCCAAAGACATCTTTACTTTTTGAAATAGATATCTAGTCTGTATATATTACTATCTGACATCTGATTAGTAGATCGCCTTGACTTGTGTCTTGAGATATATTTTTACTAGTTATATGATACCATATATCTTTCGTTTATAAGGAACACAACATGATGGTTTTAGTTCTTATCAATATTCATATCATCACAATATGGTGGCAGGTTTTGGCACTGGAGTCATGTTATCACTAGTTATGTACAGGTATGAAGGGTTCTAATGCGTTCTCCGTTGGTGTTTTCTTTGCACTCTTGAATGGTGGAGCTTTTAAGGTGATAATGTTGTTTCTTTCTATACTTTTACTAGAAATTATTTTGCATATGCCAATTTGATCCAGTTATTTATGTACGGGTAGTTAATATATATACATTAGCTTTGCTGTTAAAAAACATTATGTACGGGAAGGTGTGAAACATATTTAAGCATCTATGTGTAATACAAAAAAGCTAGGTAATGGTCACACAAAAAGTGTTCCTAATGCATATAACCTCTTAAATTATTTTATTCAAGTGATGTTTCGTATAATAACAAAAAATAATATACAGTAATTAGCAAAATATGAAAGTCAACAAAATATTTCATGTTTTTAACTGATATAAAAAAACTCCACTTTGATGCAAATCCTTGCGCATGTAAAGGAGAAACCCTCGCAGCGACAAGCAAAAGATGATTACAAAGCCACATGAAGGATGTTATAAGTCTTGGCCTTGAATCTTATGGGAAGAACTTTAGAAAGGATTTGTTAACTGACAACTGTTTGCACTTACTTAGGGAGAGGCAAGTCACCAAAATCCTTTCTTACTTATTTTATTTTATTTTTATTTTTCCATAATTGATTTATGGTTCATGTCATATATACGAATCATTCAAACCTCTAGAAGAAGTGGGAATCATTGCTCGACATCGACTTGATATTCTTCGGTACATCAGGAAGTATCATTGTTTCGCAGGACTATGCAAAACTTAACCTATGTTTAATTACTTTTGAAAATTTAGGAATATACCTTCTATTGTGGAACCTCCTAAATTATGATTTTTTTTGTTGCTACTGTGTGGTATATTTTTAAGGAGACTTACATTTTTAGAAGGGTTTCTGTTACTTTTTCAAAACTGAGTTTTCATCAATTAACAATATGGCAATGACGACATCCGTCTTGGTTGAAATATCTCAGAACTCTCACTTTCGACTTGCAACCCCCTTCATCTCCTAAACCTTAGACCATTTTCTTGAAACCATCGCAGCGACAAGAAAACCTATTTAGTTTTGCAAAAGAAAGTCATGCATCATTCAAAACTTCACGATACACATTTGAAGTGTACACCCTATTTATATCAATTTTTTTCTTCAGGCTTTACTAATATTATTGTGTTTGCCTGTGATAGCCCTCTTGAAAGAACAGCATATAGTTAACCATGCAAAAACACAAATTCAGATAGATATACCTACATCTGGATTGTTTTGTCCCTGAGACTTATTTATTGTCATTGCAAAACTTAGACGAACTGGAAATTGATTATTTTCTGAAGGTGTTAGAGGAATTCTCGGCAAAAAGACCCTTTTCCCAGCATGTTTACCAGCATGTTTACCAACAGTAATTACAGGCTTACGGCATCAATTGCATTATCACCAAAGGCACTACAAACCTGGTACCATTACACAATCCGTTTGCTGGATCAATATTTCATAATAATATTATAGGACATCCTTTCTTGAGTCGAAGCTGATGTTGAGGCAAACCACTATGAAAAGAAATTCAAGAATTCAAGTGGATAGACATTGTATCCATCATCTTCAACTTCACCTAAACTATAATACACCTTGTATTCACCTGGAAATCGCGCGATCAGTTTATCATAATCATATCAACATTTTCTTTCTTTGTTGATAAAATCGATCTAGGTGTTATATAATCCTAATTATGTGTTTTTCTTTAATTTCAAAACCTGGAAACATTGCATTAATTAGAGCATCCCTTGACGCAGAATCGTCTGCTGTAAACTTACCAATGTAGGGAATAACCATGTTATCAGGTATTCGAATATATGTACTCTCACTTGTTTGTTCAACACCATCACCAACTCGTAACAAAAAATCTGAAACCATGGATCTATCCTTGTTGTCCCAGCGGGGTTTTAATACACGAACAAATAAGTAAACGAAACAAGTAACAGCAATATGATTCAATAACGCTTTTATTAAGAATCAAAGTAATGGTTTTTACACTATTGTACAATATCTGGTTTTATTAAACTGAGATCAAACGAATCCTATTTATACTATGTGAAGTGACATCCTTGTGCCTGCAGAATATCTTGAACCGTTGTGATGTTCCAAATTGTGTCGCTTCCCATCAATATAACCGTTCTTTGCAATTATCAGGTTTGATATAAACTTGTTTGGCCCTTGTGTCTTTCTACATGTACACGCAGCCCCTCCTTATTTTATTTAAACTATAATGAGCGCCTAAACATGAGCCATGACTCAAGATTAGTCCAACAGTCACCCCCTAATCTTGATCATGCTTTAGTAGCTCCTTCATACTTCATGATTCGTCTTTCGTAGAAAAATCCTTATCTTTATACTTTGGCTTTTTGCTCATTCTTTGCTTGACCTCTTTGTCTTGAATGTCTTCACATCTCTTGTATTCTTTGATCATTTCAGGCCATCTCTCTTTCGTTGATTTCTCGTTCTCTAGCTGCACTTATTCCATCACTGGCTTCTATGCCTTTTACATAACCTCTTCTTAGCCCTGCAGTAACTTCCATCCCTTCTGGTGGGATCCTAGTCTTCATAGCTTCCTTGCTATCTTCTTCCACTGCCTTGGTTTCACTAGCATCGCTTGCTTAGGTTCATGTCTTGGAATCTCCTTTGCAGTCTCACAATAACTATCCAGCACCTCATAAAGTTCTCTAGTCTTCATGTCAATCTTACTTGGAAATCTTAAACTATTGACAGCCTCTTGAATCTTCTTTAAACATTCTACACTTGTCATCTCATTCTTCATCTTGTTTTCAAATGAACTTTCTCGTTCATGCATCTTCTTCTCGAACTCTAGCTCTCTTAATCTGAACTTCTCCTTGAGTTCTTGTTTCTTTTCTTCAAAGTCATGAAGTATTTCATACTTCCATAACTCCAGTTTACTTTTTAAGTCAGTCTCAATTTCTGACCTTAAGTATTCTAAGCTTTCATTTGGGATTTCATTCTTATTAATGATAATTCCCTTCCGCCTTGGTTCTTCTTCTGAAGATGCCTGTTCCAGTTCATCCTTATCAGTCATAGTTGCCATCAACAATGTAGGTTCGTTGTCTTCTTCTACAATGTTTGTCTCTTCTTCTTTATTCTTCTCTGGACAATTTCTAGCAATATGTCCAAATTCATGGCAATTATAACATTCTACACCTCGTTTTCCTTTCTTGAAGCGGTTTTGATCTCTAGAGTTTTTCTTTCTCCAATCACGATCATCTCCATCATTGCTTCTAACATTTGTTGCCTTTTCGTCACACCAATTGTCTTGAGACGAATTAGCTCTTCCTTGTTCACTGTTCTTAAAACCTTTCCCATGACTCGACTCGTTGCCATGTTTTGTGAACAATAACCTATCCTGATTGTCACTAGGGCTTCCATCAAAGAGGTTCACTCTTTCCTCAAAGGCTTTTAACCTTCCAATTGTCTCATCTAGGGTTGTGTTTTCTAGATCAGAGAATTGTTCTATGGCTGCCACGATTTGTATAAACCTTCTGGGTACTGAACTTAATAGTTTTCGTACTAAGGTTTGTTTATCAAATGTTGATCCTAAGCCACTAGCCCTTGTAACGATACTATTGAGCTTTGCTGAGAAAGCATCAATACTGTCATCTTTTTTCATTTTCAACATCTCAAATTCCGTTTTGAGAGTTTGTAGTCGTGCTTTTTGCACTCTATCTACACCTATGTGCCTAGTTTGTAGTGCTTCCCAAATTTCTTTTGCACTCTTACAACTAGCCACTTGCAAAATCATATCCTCTGGTAATGCCTGGTAAAGATATGAAGTTGTAGCCATATCTTTCTTTATATCCAGCTCTTCATTACCCTTAGGTTCTATTATTTCCCAAAGCCCGTTTACCCTTAGTATTGTTTTTATACGCAGAGCCCATATTGTGTAGTTTGTAGGTTTCAAAATAGGACATTGAAATTGGGTAAATGATGTAACCTCCTTGTGAATTACGATTTCTTTGTTTTTATCTCCTGACATTGTGCCTAAAAACTATTCCTAATTCTAATAGGGAATTAAAAGTAGGAATATTCGCCCTTAATCCCTTCGTCAAGGAACACGAGTTCCTTTCCTCGTTTCTGCCTGAACCAAACATCAAAGCTGCTTGTGTTTCTTCAATTCCAATGATTTGCAGAAACCTTAACCCCAACTCCTTGATCTTGTGTCGCAAAAAACAAACCAAGCTCTGATGCCAATTTGTTGTCCCAACGGGGTTTTAATACACGAACAAATAAGTAAACGAAACAAGTAACAACAATATGATTCAATAACGATTTTATTAAGAATCAAAGTAATGGTTTTTACACTATTGTACAATATCTGGTTTTATTAAACTGAGATCAAACGAATCCTATTTATACTATGTGAAGCGACATCCTTGTGCCTGCAGAATATCTTGAACCATTGTGATGTTCCAAATTGTGTCGCTTCCCATTAATATAACCGTTCTTTGCAGTTATCAGGTTTGATATAAACTTGTTTGGCCCTTGTGTCTTTCTACATGTACACGCAGCCCCTCCTTCTTTTATTTAAACTATAATGAGCGCCTAAACATGAGCCATGACTCAAGATTAGTCCAACAATCCTTGCCCTCATGTTTATAGTTAGCTACATCTTTTTAAATATAAGACCAAATTGGAGATATCCTTAAGCTTGCATCTGCAATATGAGCCCTAGTACAAAGTCTAACAAGCGGTAATACTTTTAGGAAATCACCTCCCATAACCATAAGCTTACCTCCAAAGCACCTTCATCGCCGATTATATCTTGCATTGTACGATCATGGGCTTCTATCGCATGCCTCTTCACTATTGATGCCTAATCCCAAATTATTAATTTAGTTTCCTTTATAAGTTTAGGTGTCTCACTTTGTCTCTTGATATTACAAAATGATTTTTTTATCAACATTAAGGGGAATTTTAAATCGTGAATAGGCAGTCCTTCCACCTGCAGTGGCAACAGTGACACAACCGCTAGATCAAACTTCATCCAACAAAGCATTGTACGTATATGTCTTTCCGGTTCCTCCCGGACCATCAATGAAAAAGAACCCATAATACTCATTATCCACATGTCTAATGATCTCATCATACATAGCTCTCTAGTCATCATTCAAACAATGTTGAGTGCTCGATGAAGAACATTTGCGTGCATGTCGTTGCTTGAATGATGACCAAAAAGATGCATATGATGAGATCATTAGATATATGGATAATGAGTATTCTGGGGTTTTTTTCATTGATGGTCCGGGTGGAACCGGAAAGACATATTTGTACAATGCTTTGTTGGCTGAAGTTCGTTTCTGCGGTTCTGTTGCTCTTGCCATTGCATCTTCTGGTGTTGCAGCTAATAATATGCCAGGTGGAAGCCCATTCATGATTTAAAATTCTGCTTAATGTTGATAAAAATAATTTTGCAATATCATGAAACAAAGTGGGCAACTAAACCTATACGATAAGCTAAATTAATAATTGGGGATGAAGCATCAACGGTGAATAGGCATGCGATAAAGGCCATTGATCGTACAATGCAAGATATATAATGGGTGATAAACGTGCATTTGTAGGTAAGGTTATGGTTATGGAAGGTGATTTTCGACAAGTATTACTGATTTTCGACAATTAGTGATTTGCCTCAACATCAGCTTCGACTCAAGAAACGATTTCCTGTAATGCCATTTCAAGATACTGATCCAGCAAACGGGTGTACCAAAATGGTTTGTAGAGCCTTTGGTTATAATTTAATTGATTATGAAATAACCGTTGGTCAACATGCTCGAAAATGGTCTTTGCCAAGAATTCTTCTAACTCCTTCAGAAGTTGAGAAATTTCCGTTTAAACTGAAAAGAAAACAATTTCTAACTCGTATAAGTTGGCAATGTCAATAAATAAGTCTCAGCGACAAACAATTCCAAATGTAGGTATATACATGCTTGTGTTTTCTTTGCACTATTGAATTTTTCGCAACCATTGTGACTGTTGGCCAAACAATTATGACTGTTGGTGTCTAACCGACTTTAACTGTTTCTTAACTGTCCAAATAATCTGTTTATTAACAAATTCATGGGTCTCATTTGAACATACGAAAATTTTACACAATTCCTCTTTGTGTTACTTAGTTTTCTTGTGCCTAGATACTAAGTGTTCTTCTTGAAATATCCCAATAAGAATTTCGTGATACCCAGGCATTAAAGGCTCGAAATACTTTGTTTGGAAGGTGAACACACCCAACTTTAGAAGATATCCAAGATTATCGTCACAACCCTTACCCAATTTCTAGTAGTTGTTTCTTTCTATACCTTTACTAGAAATTATTTTGCATACGCCAATTTGATCCAGTTATTTATGTACGGGTATATAATGTACATTAGCTTTGTCGTTAAAAAAATTATGCACAGGAATGTGTGGAATATTTAAGCATCAACCGTGTAATACAAAAAAGGTAGGTAATGGTCACACACTCCACCAATCGACCCCATTGGCGAGGACCATTTGGGCCCTTTGGCGAGTACATATCATCGCTAATCACTAAAAAGTCCTCACTAAATACTTGTTGCTGAAAGTATTGGCGAGAACAAATCTTCCTTTTACCTGCAACAGTGTGGGACCCACACAAATTCTCAGTCAAATTTCTCAAACTGGGCTTACTAACTTTTGGCGATGACATGTCCTCGCCAATATGTTCATTAAATTAATTAGTTAATTTATTTCATATTTAAAATAATTAACAATGTAATATAAGTTGGTAATAGCTCAGGAGGTACGGAGTGTATGCCCATTAGGTCCTGATCACTTGATGCTGATAGTAGTATAGTATGATTCGGGTAGCTGATGATGTTCAGGGAGTCTACTCTTCAGTATGAAAGTGTGACTCTGAACGGTATTCATCAGGTTGATGAGTTCAGCTTTGTACTCTTTGAGTAATAAGCCGAAGGATCTCATCAGGGAGTTGTCTCATTAGAGTGTTCATCTCATTAGTAAGTGAACCACTCAGTGAGAACACTCAAGGAGCAACCCTATCAGGGGCAAGCTAATCAACGAGTGTGATAACAAGCTGGGACTGAATCATAACTAACTTGTAACGGCTTTGACCGATTCAAGGGAAACTATAACTACATTAATGACCACATTTAATTGGTCGTGTAACCACTAATCCCTACAATTAGGAAGGTTAACTATTTGGTGATTAATAGCCGTTAATTACTCATAATTCCATTGACTAGGTTTGAGTAATATCTATCATAAATTGAGATCATAACATCTGCATGGAGAGATATAGAAAACTTGAACACTTGGATGCGCAAGGGTTAATGATGTGTGCCTAATTCAGTAACAAACATTTGGTCTTATTCCAAATAGATATTCGTGATACCCAGACATTATGGTCGAATAGTTTTACTTTGGAAAGTGATAACACGATTCCAAGTGATATCTGGTCACCATTTATTGGTATATTGTCTGCTATTGATTACCAGTACCCAACTCGAAACTTTTAAACAACCAACAACATGTCCTCGGCAATACCTCGACTACTATTGGCGAGGATATGTGCTCGCCAATACCACCTACTCATTTTTGCAAATATAACTAGTTTTCCATATTTTTTTCTGTACAGATGATTGCTTTTATGATTGATGTGCTACTTCTGCCATCATTTATATCTTTTCATTATAATTTAATGATATGCGCTCTCACATACAAAAAAACCGAAACTAGTAAAGTTGTTGTCTCAAAGTAAAAAACATAATGGAAAACCAAACTAGTTCCAAGGAACCCCTAGATCCCATGGCTCCACCTTACCAATGATTTGTAATGATGGTGGTCGTGTGGTGGCGCGTGGAATGAGAGTAGTATAGTTCGATGATGACTGGACTATCTTTATAACGATTTCAAGTAAGTTTGTAGTTACTTTAAATTTTAGCTGTATGAAAATAACGATTAATTGGTATTGTTAATACAAATAAGCCGTAAAAACGTTTATTTATATTTTACGATCTTCTAATGTTTTGTCTATAACAAACGTAAAATCATTTTAACGAAACAAATAAAATACGTAAATGGTTTGAACTAATAGTTTCTAACACATTCACATTTTCACATAAAACACTAAAACATGTATAAGTGATTTTATGATTTAGTAATACATATGTACAACAACTAGTGTTTACATATTTGGGTAAAATATACACATAACTAGTATGTAGTATATTGGGTAATATAAATGGGTAGAAACTTAAGTATCACAACCCATTGAGCAAATACATTGAATGTAGTTGGGTACAACCCAAAGCCCATGACCCATGGATCTTGACCCATAACTCATTGCATGACATCATGCTTATATCACACATGGATAATATCGATAACCCATGGATCAACTCATACCCAAGTGACTAAGTGCATTGCACTTAAAAGATACATTGTATCTAGCTAAAGATCCATGGTTTAACCCATGACCCATGACCCATAACCAAAATACCCATGGGTAAAAGGGAGCGTCCCACGGATCCCTAGCTTAACGCTAGACGGATCCCTTGTGGAAGTGATCCATGGGATCCGGGGAACAGTAGAGTTTTTCTTCTATAAATAGTGAGCCATTTGTTCATTATTTCTCACCCCTTTCTAACACACTTTCTCCCTGAGTTAAAAACTCACTAACCTCAGATCCAAGAGATCTATGTTTGTAGTTTTGTTTTTGTGTGATCTTTTAGGTTCCTCTTAAAGGCAAGGTCACCACCTTTGAAGTCGAGCAAGCTCAAGTCCATGAGTTGTCATGCTTCCTCATCATCAAGGCTACTGAAGTCTTCTTGTTGATGATTCATTTCTTTCTTCTAAGAAGTGTAGTATTGAAGACATTAGTGAAAGATGTCTCAAGTGTCAAGACGAAGATATTAGTGAAGGGTATCTATCGTCTATATCATAAGCACTTGTGGTAGGTGCTTAGAAGTCAAGACTAGAAGCATTAGTGAAAGGTGCTTAGAAGTCAAGACACAAGACATTAGCGAAGGGTGTCTTGTAGATCTAGTCAAAGACATTAGTGAAAGGTGCCTTAGATGTACATTCGATATGGTGTGTTTCGATGTACAAGATAGACTAGTATTAGATCCAAGGATATTGATATCCTTGATGATGTTGTAAAGGAGTAGATCTCCTTTGGGATTAGTCGTTGGTGTAGTGTGGTAGTAGTTCCTCCATTGCAATGGAACTAGGTGCTTAGCCTAGTACCTAATAAAGGGTAGGCGACGTTGTGAAGGTGTAGTTCACCTTGGAGTGAAAGAACTAGGTACTTAGCCAAGTACCTTATAAAGGGTAGGCGACGTTGTGTAGGTGTGGTTCACCTTGAAGTGAAAGAACCCGGTGGTTAGCCGAGCATCGAAAAAAGGGTAGGCGACGTTGTGAAGGCTTCTCCGCCATAAGGAGATTCGTGTAGTGTTTACAAACTCTCGAGTAGGTGACTCGGGGAGTGGAGTAGGGCAAGGAAGGTGTCCTTGTAGCCGAACCACTATAAATACTCGCGTTGTGGTTTTGTGCTTCTTACTCTTATCTTTTCATTACTCGCCTTTACATGCTTGTTTATCAACATCAACACACACATCCAAATAGATTGATATAAGTCGATCTAAATAGTTAAAAATGAAGTTTTAATTGGCAAAACTATTCAACCCCCACTTCTAGTTTTCCACAGGTATGATTTGTATGGTTTGATGGTAAGGTGGAGGTTGGTTCAGGCACCTGGATCATGGGTCACTTTGTGGGGTCTACCTCTTTTCTAATATTCGTGTTCTTGAGGAACACTCTAGAAAAGAGAATGAAATTGTGGAAAATGGTGTTAAATCCGGCTTTTGATTTTGTCTATCTTCCTATTGATTTTATGTAAGTGTTATATGAAACACTGTATAGTATCAGTTGTAATAACATTTCCTTTTGTTAGATGATAGTTTCATATTTGACTTATGTAGTTATATGAAACACCATTATATAAGGTAGTAGTACTAGAACTATTAATTGCTACAAGTAGTATGGTTTGATGATGAGATCGAGGCCGGTTAGCATTCATCACAATATGTTAACATTCATTGGTTAACATTCGTCGCGATACATTAACATTCATCATTTTATATATGTACGATCTTCCTGCCTTTTTGATGATTAAAACCCAAATATACTACATTTAATGTACCCAAGACAAACTTATAGCCACTGTTAGATGATGACAAAATACAATTTAATGAATAGGAAGACTAATTGCTTACGAATAACGATAATTTTGTATTTAACTTATGTAACTTAAAAGATGTTGTTGCGTATATGCGATATGAATATAACATTTTTTAAATAATTTAAAGTGGTCAATGTTTTGGTGAAATTTTTGGCGAGGACATATCGTAGCGGTTCTAACTAGTTGCTAAATATGTATACTGGTCATGTTTTTCTGTTTTGATTTGATAGTTGCATTGTGGACTGTTTTTTATACCCTGCAATAGCATTATAGAGGTTATTGCTTGATCTAGACCCCATAAGGCCATAAGTGATTATGAAACAAATCATGATAGGATTCCATTATCAAATCATTATAAGGTCTGTTTTCTAAGTGTCACTGTAAATAGTTATCCCCTGACTTTTGATAGTTCATTTTCACATGTAACCTTAAACAACAAAAGTTACACGTTCTGGTGATGTACACCGATTCCACTTCTGTTATGCCATTAATCTAGACCTTCGTCGGGACTTACTTCAAGACTCTTTGACCAAAATGCCCTTTCGGTTTCTGGAAAGACCTGAAAAATCATACCTCTATGTAAGAAATAATCCGTGTCAGCCTGTTGCATCAGGGAAAAGCTCATCTTTAAGCGAAGGAGCGATCCATTGTATTTGAATATAAGTAATCTCCCACAAATCATCCCCTTCTTGTGGAACCAACAATTCTTTCTCTTGCATTGTCGTGATCATCTTAGTCAACAAACGTGGCACAAGTTCTTTCATCTTCGATTCACCATACACTCCAAGATCCACTTTCATACAAGTATCCATTCTTCTCAATATCCCTAACCAAAACGTCTTAAAGCTAACGCTCTCAATAATCAACTTCAAAAACTGCAAATAAACATCTACCAAAAATTCCATAGACAACATTAATGTCCCTTCCATACTCCTCGTCTCCCGCTCTGCATTCTCCCTTGTTGAATACTCCAACATCTTTTCGTGCAAATCGTCAACCATTGCAAATATCACGAGATTAATACAGTTTATAATATTTGTTGGTGTGAAATAAAGTTCTTCCGCGTTAATGAAGATTTTATGCAGGGATGTAACTGCATAGTTTCGTACTTCTTCTCGTCTTGCCAAACTTGTTTTCCTCAACACTTCACCAAGCTTCACAAAAAGATTCATCGATATCATCGTGGGCCCCACATCATCAAGTGTCGATGTAGCAGTACTATTAATACTTGCATTACTTCCTGGATCTGAGTATCCGTTTTTTAGCCACTCAACTATCAATTTAACTGAATCCGCCAGTAAATCCATAATCCTCATGTTCTTGTCAACTGGACTATTTCTCAAAGCAACAAACCTAAATGCACAATCGATACAGTATGTGTAATTAGTGACCAAAATTCCAGTACCTTGTTCCAATAAGTTTATAAGAGCTTCGACTCGATGCTCATATGTTTCTGTATGGGGGCCCATGTTCGATAACAGATGAAGAACCGTTTTCCACCCTAACTGTGATAATAAATTCGTGGAATACTTGTTTAAAATCTTTGTCACTGATTTAAGTATAAACTCATTACAGATGTCAAGTATTTTACCATCGCATTGCCACATTACGTTTATCGATTTGAAAAGAACTTCTTCTGAAAACTTTTCATTTGATTTCGATGCAAGAAGTTTCAAACAGATTCTGATCAATGCAACCATCGCTTTTTCAGCAAAAGGACTTGGGGAGACAAGTTGGTTTTTAATCGCGTTGATAAGATATTCATGATAAGTAGGCCAAAATGATGCAAGACGATGAACGTTACATGAAGCCATTGCTTGAATTAAATCCCAACAAAACTGAACGGTTTCTTCTTCTTCAGTTGGAGTATTAAACTTTTGTCCTTTTCCTGCAGCCGCGAAGATTAGGGACCGCCCTAGATATAGCAAAGGCTCAAGCGGTAAAGTTGAACTTTTGCTAAAGATGCTCCCGATTTTACATTGTTGAATAACTTTCAAATTCTGTTCGAATTCGGTTATGCCTAAATTTAAACTCTCTTCGAGGTTTTCCATTGATAAACAATGTGATATCACAGCCATTAGATTAGAAGTATTAATCCGTCCTGTCTGATCATTTACCGACTCTGATTCTGTCCGTTTATGTTTTGAGTTTGAACCCCCGACATCAACGATAGATTGAGGTAAAAGTTTAAGACGTTTTAGCTTTAATAAACAGTCAATAATACTCCTCCAGCCGCCTCGTATCGAATCCTTGAAGTTATTAGCCACAGTAAATACTGCTAATGTAGCCATCCGTGGTTTTAAATCGTGCCCAAATGAGAATAAAGTTTCTTCAGCTGAAGCGTACGGATTTAACAAAGTTGTGAATTTACAAAACGAGGATAAAAGCTCGTCGAGACTATCTTGTAATCCATATTGACAGATTCGGGCCACTGCAAATAATCCCTCGATACATTCGTTAATCATTTCTTCGTCCTCCGTGTGTTCAAAAACTGCAGAGAGAGTCGATACAGTAGGACCAGCGATTGCTGCGAACATATCTCTACCGATCCTACGTTCGAAATCACAGGTGATGTATGGTTGGACTAATTCGGATCTGTTTATGAGCTGCATCCAACGGCTAGGATTCATTTCAATTACTGACCCAGGTTGGCCGAATATCGTGATGGGTTTGGACGCGATTGAACTAAAGAGTTCTGATAAGTACTCTCGAGGGAGATCTTGACCAGCATTGACTGCTCGATTGTTTCGTATGAATTCATCTTCTGTCATTTTCTTTTTTACTTGCGGGTTATGTTGATCAGTATTCAACATAATCACCGAGTAACATAATACAAAAACTGCATCTGTGGTTGCAAATATTTCAGATGATTGTTGTTCATAAAAGCGTTCAGAGAACGCTTCAAGTACTCTTTGAATTTTTTGGGATTCACCTGGGAGTCGAAACGTCTCTAGATATGTTCTTAAAGCAGTATCGAGAACCAAACCTGTTAACTCGAATGTATCAGTGAATTCTTTAAGCACTTTAAGATTAAACTCACTCGGATCACCTAAAAAGTCACCAATTTTTGTCTTGTCGAGACCAGGAGTGTATCTTAAGAACATCGCGAGACCTTTCGGGTCGGGTGGGTCGGATATCAAATACGATATTTTCAGAAAATCCGTTCCTTTTTTATCATCACGATTAAAATGACTCCCGGCGATCATCATTTTCCTCTTTTGTGCCTTTCGTGCCCTTATTGAATCAATCCATGTCTCCAACTCGCTATGTGTTTGCGGGATCGGAATCTCTTCCCAAAAGGGTTTAAATTTCGAAATCTCGACAGGGTAGGGCCCAGTGGGGCTCGAGTCATTCTGTTTATCAACATTATCAGCAATGTTGTGTATTAAAACCATAAGTCCATCAAAAGCTTGGAGTTGTAAGCTTACGGGTGGATTACTACCTGATAGAAACGCGTGCTTACAAAGACTCTTCCCGATCTCTTCAAAAACGTTATTTAACAACGGATCACAATCATAATTTATGTACACTTCGATTAAAAACGTCGGTTGTCTGCAAAAGTTTATGATTCCTTCAAGTGCTAGCTCTTGAAGCTGAACCAAGTAACCTTGATTTAAGGCTTTGAACAATACGAATGAGAAAAAGGCCTCGAGTTGTAACCGAATCGAGTCACGATGGAAGTAATAAATGTTTAAAACCGTGCTGCATATCATTGATAAAACTAAAGGACTCGAAGATGTTCCATAATGTATTAAATGATGGAAAAGATCATCTTTAACCATTCGTAGCAGCTTGTAGTGTTTCCTGATGCTATCACCGCTCAATTCTAGTGCCGAGTTTATTAAAATGAGCGCGAAAACTTGAACATCTTCGTCGGATGTCAAAGCCGGGGACCCGTCTGTTTCAGCCATTCCCACAACGTTTAACAACGAACAAAGAAAATGGAATATATCAACCGCACAACGGATTCCATAACCTGTTTCTTCACTAGCATCTTCGGTGTCTGAATCAGAGTTCTCCCAATCTCCGACCTCGATATCAGGAAACCGGGAGAATATAATCTGTATTAAGTCATGCATCGTATGTCTAGCGGTCCTTTGCAACAAATCACCTTGGTTAGGAGATTGTTGAACCACTTGAAAACATGTATTCACAATCGTGCAAATCGCGTGATCATTGAGCAATACTGACGCAGGATGTCTCATCACCGAAGCCAAAACTAGTAAAATCCTCATTTTAACCGCGGCTTCAGTAACCGGGTGTGTTTTTTCAAGGCGGCATCCGGTGACAGCCATGACGACATTAGACATGGCTTCACGAGCACCGGGTGTTTTCTTATCAAACATATCAAGTCTCACAATTTTCAAAATTGATAAGAGGGCGACCGCTGTAGCACCAGCCGGCACATCATCGGATGATATCACGTCTAGAAATGGTGCAAGGTAGATAGACGGATCGATTGATTTCCATGATTGTCGTGGATTGAATATGAGCGATCTTAATGATTTTAACGATTGGAGTAAGGTTGAATCCAAGGCATCGTCTTGGTAACCAAATTGGGGAGTGAGGTCGGGTCTTTTGCGGATCATTGCAAGCACTGACCCGACCTCGGTGTTTAACATACATGAGAGTCCCAGTTCTTTGCTTTTTCTGCTCTTGCTTGTTTTTTCGTCATCATCCTCGTCGTCTTCGTCATATTCGTCCTCGTCATCATCTTCATCCTCATCGTCATCCTCCACCTCTTCCTCAACGTCCTCTAGGTCATCATATTCTTGTTTCTTCATTTAGTTTGGTAATCTAAATAGTTTTAGAATATCACTTGTAATTACCGGTTTCTGTAAATGTTTAGCTTGTATAACTGAGAATAACGTGTGAAGAAACATAATTGAAGGGTATATAACCCTATTATTACTCTTTATGTTTTGTTTTTGATGGCTATAAATAATTCTAACTTAAATCTCTCACATATCATCACCTATTCTTATACATTCTCACAAATGTTATGCTCCTAACAATTATATATCGTTCAATCCTCGAGTCATGACATTTTCATCATATATTCAATATCTTACTTGACTAAACATAATACCCACAATCTAGCAGCGGTTATTTAGGTGTTACCTATTGCATAAGAGCACACATTTAGTTAGTCTATAAATAGTGTGTGCTAATCTAGGTTTACTTCCTTAAATGGTTGATAAACATTTTTCGTTATTCTATAGTTTTCTCTGGAATAAGAATGTTCATCAGCAAGTTGAGACAGGGAGATGTTTTGTATTGAACATAAGTTTCAATCTGATTGCCTCATTTATAACCTTCAATAAGACCTCAGAACTCCTCATCTCATTAGTAAACAAATTTATATTCCTCTCTTGCCATATGAAGTAAACAGCTGCAGCCAGAACGAATCTTCTAACAATACTCCAAATAGCTTTAGAACAATTCAGTTTTAGCATTTCCTCTATAATTCCATCCCAATCATCAGGCAGACCACGTGAATTTTCTTTTTCAACTCAACCCATACTCTACTTGCATAGTCGCATTGTAAGAATAAATGGTTATGGGAGTTTGGGCATATATAGTTTGCAGAACATACACTTCAAGTTACCATTAGGATTCCATACGGAATTTTGTCCTGAGTCATTAGCCTTCTTTGAACAGCAAACCATAACACAAAAGCATGACTAGGATGGCATTATTGAGAAAATCAAACTATTTTACTCCAAGCTTGTCTTACCGAGAAAGGCTTAAATGCTTAATACTCCCATTTTGACATTTCGCTGTTTTATCACTACAATGATCTTACACAAAGGAGCATGATGATCGCATTGGTCATACAAAACAGAAGTATTCTTACCATCCCAAATTTTTTGAAAAATATATGGCCTTAGCCTAGATCCTAAACCAAGCAATATCCTCCATGTTTAACTATCATTAGTTTCACACTCCACATCCCAACTTTAGTTGATTTTATGCTAACTTTAGTTGATTTTCATTCCAGTAATCCTGAGGCTAGCTATAGCAACTCTTTAAGGTGACAACTATTTTCGATTCTCTGAAACAAAATTTATTTAAAATAGAAATTGAAAAAGGTTATTGTTTTTGCAATTGCTAAGGCAAAGATACATTCCATTAGCAACAAAAATGCACAAGTAGTTGCCCTTTATTCATTGAAACTCACACGTCAAATGATCAAACGAAATATTCGATAAGTGGACCGCAGTCTTCTTGTTTGATAAACAAGCTAGCAAATATGAAAGTTTAGAGCCATGGGGAATCATATATGGGTGTAGCCACTGTCTTAATCTGAAGATAATGTTCAAGTGCCTCCAATCCTTGTTCTCGTCCAAACCCACTCATTTTATACCCTCCATGAGGTGCATCCCGGTCGAGTGCTAAAAAACAGTTGACCCAAACGGCACCTGCTCGAATAGATCTTGAAACTGTGTTCACGACATCAATATTTTTGGTGAAAACACCTGAGGCGAGTCCATATTTTGTGGCATTTGCTCTTTTAATCACTTCTTCAACAGTCCTGTATAATTTATCTTCTGTTGTTAGTTATTCCATTAAACTTTAGTGTCCACAATTTGTGTTCAACAAAAGTGTAACCATCTACAACTTCGATTAATTTACAGAGAATTATATTGGTTCAAATAGCATTTTTTTTTTCATCCAAAACTATGCAAGAAAAGTGTGTCTATCAATCACTTCTGACTATTTTTATCTATCTATATATGTACTTAACCTTGTTAATACAACAACTTTGGACAATACACCTTTAATCTATAGTAGGTGATAATTTTGGTTTATGATGTATTTGTTGGTTTCTTCTTAAAGGAGTATAACTTGAATATGGCTAAACAAAGTTGACTATTTATGCAGGCTCATTTAGACTCTTCGAGGAATGTGTTTGTAGCCTTACATGCTAGGTCAAGCTTGGCTTGCATATATAATAAAGCCGTGCTATGCTCTAGCTTACTTAATTTCGCCAAAAACTTCAAAATGGGACTGACTCGCTCGATCCACACTCTAGTCATAAATTGTAAGTTTTGCACTAAAGGTTGTTGTGCGTTTGTGGACTCGATCTATATAATGATGAAATGAACGAGAAACCAATAGACATACTTGAACTTGAGAACAGATATAACAGGGCCGAATATTTCTTCCTTTGCTATGGTCATATCATCCTATAAACCCAAACAAGAATCTATTAGTTGCATAGATTAATTAATTAACAGCTTATGTTGATAATTTTTCTGAACTCGGGTTCACAGGACACTAGTATAGAGAAAATAACTTAAGCATACCGTAACGTTTGTAAATAGAGTAGGTTCAATGTAGTATCCTTTCTTTCCAAATGGCTTACCACCGGTTACCAAAGTTGCGCCTTCCTTTTTGCCATGGTCGATGCACGAAAGTACTTTCTCGTATTGTTGTTTGTTATTCTGTACAAGGAATGGATGAAAATTGTGTACATATATTTGTCTGAAATTAAAAGGGCCCCTTGTTGCCCATGCTATGGTATACCTGAGGTCCATGACGAGTGGCGAGATCAAAAGGGTCCCCTGTTGCCCACGCTTTCACCGCTCCTTCCACTTTTTTTACGAATTCGTCATGGATCCCTTCCTGTACGAAAACACGAGACCCTGCCACACACATCTCACCCTGTTTGTATAGCATGTTAGATTACTTATCTGTGGTTCGTATACATATTTGCAGTTTCGACTCTGTTACTTATGAAATCATATGTCGTTTTGCGTTATGTTATATTATAAATATCATCAAGGGTCAAATTGTACTTTGTTAGTAAGATTTCCCAAAATAGCAAATTCTGCGGCTTTATCAAGATCTGCATCATCAAAAACAATCAAAGGCGATTTTCCTCCAAGTTCGAGTGACACGGGTTTCAGATTACTTAGAGCTGCAGCTTGCATTACAGTGCGGCCAACTTCTGTGGACCCCGTAAAAGTAACCTAGATTTGATCACACATTGTTAAACTTAAAATACTAAAATAGGTCTCATAAATTATGAATACGCGGTTTACTTTAACAAATAAATAATCACCATATCAATGTCCATATGCGAGCTAACGGCAGCACCAGCAGTTTTTCCAAACCCGTTAACCACATTAATCACGCCATCAGGAACACCAGCCTAGATTTAAACTTAAACCAAATTAGTACTTAATAACATAAATAGAATGAGAGACGATTTATGCAATTTACAAATGGTGTTAGTCAATGAGCTTACCAGCTTCGACAGGTGAGCGAAAAGGAGAACTGTAAGGGGAGTTTGTTCAGCAGGCTTGATGACCATGGTGCAGCCAGCAGCTAAGGTTGGTGCAACCTTTGTAGCGAACATGTAGGCAGGACCATTCCAAGGAATGATGTGACCAACTACCCCGATGGGTTCACGTAACGTATAAGCTTGAATATTACTTGACATTTTAAGAGTTGCTCCACGGATTTTATCGGCTGCACCAGCAAAGTAACGAAATGTATCTGATGCAATCGGGACTTCAAAGTACCTCACTGGGCCAAACAATTTTCCTCCATCGATTACTTCTAAGGTTGCTAACTCGTCAGCATTTTCATCGATCAAGTCTGCAAACTTTAACATGATTTTTCGGCGTGCCTGATTTTGGGAAATTTTATTGAGTTAGGAGTAATAATGTTATTTACGTAGGAACTACTCATGGTATGTACAAAATAACGACCGGAAAAAAAAAAAAAAAAAAAAAAAAAAATCAGAAACCCCCATAGAAATTTCGCAGGAATTAGCAATTGAACATCATCATCAGCTGCTAGATTTGAGACGAAAACAATCTTATCTAAGCCAATATGAACTCATATAACTTATTTACATTTAATGTTTATTTAGTAAAGGTATATATAAAGCTCTTAGATCATGTACCTCGCCAGACAAGCGAGGCCAAGGTCCATTGTCGAAAGCTTCACGGGCAGCCTTAACGGCCAAATCAATGTCTTCTTTTCTCCCTTCGGCCACTGTTGCTAACACTTCTTCTGTCGCTGGATCAATCGTGTCAAAAGTGGTTCCTGTAATTCCAAAAGTCATGCAAACACGTTACAACTAACCTAAAATATTAGTAAAAACTAGTCCGATAACTCAAACAAAGGTAAACATTAGCAAATCATTGGCATTTTTTTTCCGGTATCATGGTTTTCAACTTTTTGACCTAATCTACAGTCGTGAGTCCACCGTCACATAGATTAAAATCGCCGTTCAGGAGGTTTATTTGACCAGGTTTGTTTGCACTAAGTGTGGTTCGAACTTGAGACCCCTCACATGTTACGTACATTTTAGTGATAATATATTGTCACAAGCTCTTGTCAACTCGACTACCCTTGTGGTTAGTTGACATGTTTACGAGCTTGATTTGTGTAGGAATAATATATCAATTAAGTGAAAGGGAAATTGATTATAAACCTGAAATAGAATCCACAAATTCGCCATTGATAAAAAGCTTGGTGAACTTGATTTTTTGGCTTGCTGACTTAGAACTTCCATTAGCTCCTGAGCTCATTTTTGTTTTTTATGAAATTTGTATTCAAGGGTCGAATGATGACTTCTTAAGACTTTGCAAAGAACTATTTATAGGCCTTTGTTGTTCGTAATATTTAGGGTGTGTGTTAAAAGTAAAAGTAGCGGTAGCAGTGAGCAGCAGTTGTGAGTAATAACCGTGACAACAGCTTTCTTAAACAAGCATTGAAGAATTAGCTTTTCTAAAAAATAGCCACAGCTCACCGTTCTTTTTACAAACGACCACTAAAAATCAAAATGCTCATTGCTCAGCGCTCACCGCTCCGCACCAAACATACCTTTAGTTAGCAAAAGGGACAAAGCTGGTATTATGTTAATGTGTTCGATCACATAACATTTTGTAGGAAAATAGGGAGAAAAATCGTAAAAGCACAAAGGGAGAGAGTGAGAGAAGGTATGTTTTCTGTTTTTTCCAGTTTTCTTGCGTTAGTTTTGTCACTCGATCGGAAAACTTTGTCATTATAATTAGAAACAAAATCGAGCTCCAATTGCGCATTTAAGTTTACGGTGGTTTCACTTTGTTAACCATAAACTTGTTAAGGATTATTGTATACAAACATATATTGGGGTCTTTAGTTCAGTTTGGTTACATGTTAGAACCGAAAACCATTAATCGAATTCGGTGATCTGCTTAGTTTGGTTTTCGTCCAATAAAAATAATTTGAGTCTAGCTAACACGAATATTGAACACTGAGTCACTTATTGCTAAAAAAGTTCTATAAAGAGTAATGAGCATAACTAATTAAAATAAAGTTTTAAAGACATATACATGCATAAAGCTAATAGCAAATGACAATTAACTACATTCTAATTAATGAATAATACCAACATTCAAAAGAATAGAGCAACCAATGATTTCTTGTTTACTACAGTACCATCCAAACAAGACATTTTCATAACAAACGGTATGGAGTCATAGTGAAAGATGGCTACAAATTTACAATACAGATGTGGCGTGCTCTTTTGGGGCTGGACAGCTATATGTTTTATCATTTATGGTTAGCCCCTCCTAATTGACTTGGTCTCTTTTATATGAAAAATGATACATTTATCCCAAAAAAAAAAAAAAATAAATAAATAAATAATAAAAAATAAAATATATTACAAATACGTTTGTCTAAACATAGAGATTGGGAAAAAATAAGCGAGCTTGAGCTCAAAATACGTTGAAGGAAATAAAGCTCAAAATATGTCGAAAGAAATAAAGCTTAAAATATGTTAAAGAAAATAAAGCTCAAAAGGTCAAAAGCTCAAAGGCTCGAGCTCATATTTTGAGCTTAAGTTTGTGTAAATTTTTACGAACCGAGCTCAAGCTCTAAATACCAGGCTCAACGAGCTCAAGCTTTATATATATAAACGAGTCAAGTTCAAGTTTAGACAAGCTCGGCTCGTTTACACTTCTGCTCAAAATATGAAAACAAAAAGCATTTGATTGAGTGTGTACGGTGGGGCCAGGTAATGCAACCAACCAAAGTATACAAAGGAAAAACATACTGGTACTATAAGTAACTCATATTTGCAAAAATGATACGAAAAACAAAACTATATTTACAAAAATCTCAATCTAGATCTTCGGAAATGGTAAAAAGAAATAGGGCTAATCGCTTGATAATGTATCATAGTCGTCATGATTTTTTTCTATATATGTGAAACAATTCTTTTTGCTATTATATGTACTAAACTTGCATTTTGATATTTTTTGTTATTTTATAACTATTTTGCCCTAACCCGAGAGGGGCAAAATGGTCATAAAATACACAAAAAATACCAAAAATGCAAGTTCAGTACATAGATTAGCAAAAAATATTGTACGGTACATATAAAAAAAAATCATAACAACTATAATACAATTTGGCCATTAGCAAAAAAATATATATAAAATAAATGATACTAGTAGAAATAAAAGTGGGTCCAAATTTAATATTTATTTCCTTTTACACGTTTGGACTTTCGAGCTATCTGGGCTGGACCGGGCTCCATTAGGATGGTCCCAACATCCGAAATTGACCTATTGCGTTTGCGTATATATGTTTTTAAACATGGAAAAATATTGCTTTGCACAAACAAAATACAACAGAACTGTGATCATTAGTTGGTAAGTAGTAACTTTACACATATACCTTAAGGGTGCTTTTGGTAGAGAGAAATTCAGAGAAAAGAAATGAAGTAGAGAATAGAATTTCAGAGAATAGAAATCAGTAGAGAATTTTGTTCAATTCTAATGTTTGGTAACAACAGAGACTTGACCCGAAAATGAAATTTTTTTTATTTAAATAATATTTTGTCTAAATAAAAATTCTTAAAAAATATTTAAAAAAAATTATTTTAAAAAAAATATAATCTTTTTTTTTTAAATTTATTTTTTAAAAATTTATGTACTTTCTTTAAAAAAATTATTAAAAAAAACTTATTTTTTTTAAATGTATTTACTTAAAAAAAAACTTGTTTTTTTGAAAAAAATATTTTTTAAAATGTATTTATTTAAAAAAAAAAAAACTTATTTTTTAAAAAAAATAATTTTAAACTTTTTTTTTTTTTTTTGAATAAATTTTTTTAAAAAAATATTTTTTTTTTAATTTTTTTTAAATGTAAAAAAAAAAAAAAAAAAAAAAAAAAAAAAAAAAAAAACATTTTTTCAAAAAAATTAATCCATTTCTCCAATTTCTCTACAAAATTAATGGAAATGGAGCTACTTAAATTACACTACTCAACTCTCTCCATTTCCCCACCAATTTCTCCGTTTTTTCATTTTTCTGGCTTACCAAACACGAGAATTAAAGCCATTTCCATGTTTGGTTAAGAGAATTGAAGATGGAGAAATGGAAATGGCTTTAATTCTCGTGTTTTTTTTTTTTGGGTAAACCGGTGAACATATATTATTTCAAACAACGAACAACAATACAAAGCATTCAAAAGGGTGAAAGGACAATTCCAAACACCCTTAAGAAGCTAATTTGAAACATACAACTAACATACAAAGCTAGAACCAACTATGTTCAAGCAAAACAAACAAAAAACAATTCACCAAGACATTCCAAGAATCCACTCATAGAGCTGTACTCACCACTTAACATTTTGAGAGGTCCAAATTCTTCAATATTCCTTCCACGTCCTTCCATTTTGAACTATCCAGATTCCACAATTTCTTTCCCAATTCTCCCAAATCATTCTCAGATATACATTTTGCAATTCCATTAATATCATCATGAACATCTTCCTCATCCGGGCACTCATTCTGCATTTGTTTATCATTCTTGACCAAGGTTTTCAGAGGAGAAAAACTGTTCAAGTCTTTTTTCTTTAAATTTCCTCCAGCACTTTTGTTTTTCGTATGCTGTAAAACAGGGAATTCATCTTCAAATTGGGTTTCTTTGTTCTCATTCTCATTTTCCTTTCCAACATTCCATACTATCTCCAAACTAGGTGGATCTCCATTAACAGTTTCATTCACTCTCTGCTTATCATTGACTGCTTGTTTCTCAGCTTGTTTCTCTTTTACCACTGGTACATTAGTACTTTTAGGTCTGAACATATACTTTCCAATGATATTTCTTGAGTTCATTCCTTGATTTCCTCCTTGTACACCACTAAAATTACCTCCATTCATCTTAGCTATATTCCTCCTGTTCCTAACATTTATAAATCCATCTTTACCTGCCGCCTCTGCATTATTATTGAGCTTTGTATTCTCATTCTCTGCTATTGACCTGGGCCTTTCTTTACACAAGTTATAGCTATGTCCATACACCTTACAGTGACTACAAACATTTGGTTTCCAGGCGTATTCCACTTTAACCCATTTGGTTCTCTTATTCTTACACTGATCATCCACATAATTGATCTCAATGCTATCTAGAAAGCCTTTAGCAGCCTCAATTTCCACCATGACTCTAGCATACCCCAATCTGCCTGTACCTTTGCTGCACATACTAGAAGTCATCTGATCCATCATAATTGGCCTCCCCAATCTGCTGGATATAGCACTAATCCCCTTTACACTCCAAGCTTCTAAAGGAACATTAAACAACTTAATCCAAATAGGGATTTTACGGGGGGCAGATTTAACAATAATCACTTCAGGATCCCATTTTTGGACCAAAAAAGGCCTCCCATTAACCATCCAAGGGCTTTGATCAATGATAAAGTTCATTCCCTCCACACTTTTGAATTTCACAAAACACAGTTCATCATTATCAACCACAATATCCTCTAATCCATGCTTTCCCCACATCCTCCTAAGATTGTACTTCACTTCAGAAACAAGCATACTACTTCCAACAAAATATCCACAAACAGTGTTCTTCCATTTCTCACTACCTTCCCTTACTAATTCTTCATCAAATACCACTACTTCATCACCTTTTTCATTAACACCAGTAGGCACTAAAAACAGCTTATTATCATTTTCAGGCATATTTTTGTTCAAAGCTTTAACATATGAATTTCTTATTAAACTATCAGTCTCCTTTACACCATTATCATCAATAATATCTCTATCATTATTCACAGAATCAACATTATTATCAATATGAGCAGCATTAACAGTAATAGGATGACTTACAGAGCAATCTCCATTATTTTCAACCAAATTCCCAGCATTTTCCCCTTTCTCAGACTCCATCACATTACATACAATAACCTTCTCATTTGCACTAATAGTATTGGTATCACCATTCTCATTACTATTATTCTCATTGCCAATCACTCCTTCACCCTTTCCCTTATCATTTCCCAGCTTTTCGCCAACAGTTTCCTTATTCTCATTGCGTCTTTGATTCACATTATTCATTACATGATCATTAAATTTTACTGGCACCTTCACTTGCCTCGAAGACCGTTGTTTCTTTTTGTTCGACATCCAAACAAATTGAATAGTCCAAATCAATACAAACGATACATTCTAACTTCTAAAAAAAACGTTCGAAACAAAGTGAAATGCACTAAATTCGATTAAAAACCTAAAAATCATCAAATTGGGGGATTTCTCAAAACTTAACGAAAATCAAATTCATCCTAATCATTGTGTGCGCAATGATGAGACGAATCGAATGATGGTTTCAGAATTGAAATTCGTTCAGAATTAGAGAAGAAATTGAATTTTTTTGATGATTTTTGAAGATGCGCAAAAAAAGGGGAAAGTTAGTTACGGGAGAGAAAGGTCATTTTTTCATAGTTAATTAATTCTCGTGTTTGGTAAGCCAGAGAAATGGAAAAGCGGAGAAATTGGAGAAATTGGTGGGGAAATGGAGAGAGTTGAGTAGTGTAATTTAAGTAGCTCCATTTCCATTAATTTTGTGAAGAAATTGGAGAAATGGATTAATTTTTTTGAAAAAATGTTTTTTTTTTACATTTAAAAAAAAATTAAAAAATATTTTAAAAAAAAAATTATTAAAAAAAAAAGTTTAAAATTATTTTTTAAAAAAATAAGTTTTTTTTTAAGTAAATACATTTTAAAAAAATAAGTTTTTTTTAATAGTTTTTTTTAAAGAAAGTACATAAATTTTTAAAAAATAAATTTAAAAAAAAAAGATATATTTTTTTTTAAATAATTTTTTTAAAATATTTTTTAAAAATTTTTATTTAGACAAAATATTATTTAAATAATTTTTTTTTCATTTCTCGGGTCAAGTCTCTGTTGTTACCAAACATTAGAATTAAACAAAATTCTCTACTGATTTCTATTCTCTGAGATTCTATTC
Source organism: Chrysanthemum seticuspe (assembly GCA_019973895.1). NCBI lineage: Eukaryota > Viridiplantae > Streptophyta > Magnoliopsida > Asterales > Asteraceae > Chrysanthemum > Chrysanthemum seticuspe. Next base: position 327,968,179 of record BPTQ01000005.1, read on the forward strand.
TCTACTTCATTTCTTTTCTCTGAATTTCTCTCTACCAAACGCACCCTAAGATTCAGTGGATGAACTTTTCATGCTAAATGGGAAGTTTGTAAAGCTATTGGATTGTTAGTATGTGACTTTCATCAAGTAAAAATCTACTCTTATATAAACCTTAGCTTGACGCCTTGACTTATACCAGATTTACTTTTGTAAAAATATAAAAAAAAAAATGCATGATATTGTGATAACCAATGATACGTTGAATCATTACTTGATTCTCATTATGCTAAAATTTTGGCTTGACCCAAAATATTTCACTTAACATTTATTTAATTCAAATACCAAATTCATGTTATGTTCAAAGCCAAGGAGAATTGTGAACAGGAGTGACAACAGCTTTAACTTGGAGATACTTGTATAAGCCTTCCATACCGAATTCTCTTCCGAATCCGCTCATTTTGTAGCCTCCATAAGGGCAGCTTGGGTCAAATGCCAAATAACAGTTTATCCAAACAATACCCGCACGAATTGATCTTGAAACAGTATTGGCTATGTTTAAGTCCTTGGTTGCTATCCCTGCTGCTAAACCATAACGTGTTGAATTCGCTCTAGTGATTGCCTCCTCAATTGTCCTACATTGAATAAGTAACTTTTGACTTACATTTTATTGTGTAGATCTTTTATTTGTGACTATGTACTAAACTTTATATATATCGTTAGTAACTAGGTCCGATGAGTTCATTATCCACACGGTTAGCGCTACGTTGATTGCGAGTCCTTTTTATAAATTGTTAACTACTGATATTTTTGTATTCAAACTTACTTGAACTTAAAGACGGATATAACAGGACCAAAAATTTCATCTGTTGCGATAAGCATATCATCCTGAAATAATCATCCAAAAACATAAAAAAAAATATGTTGTTAATATGACTTATTTTTACGCAATATGTGTCGTGACTTTAAGTTAAATTACCGTAACATCTGCGAAAATTGTTGGCTCGATATAGAATCCTTTCTCCCCACAAGGCTTTCCTCCGGTTAGCAAAGTCGCACCTTGTCTTTTTCCATGTTCAATATAGGAAAGTACTTTATCGTATTGTACCTTATCAATCTACAAAAACTGTTATTGTTAGAATTGCAACAAGTGACACAAGTTGTTGCAAAATACTTGTATTTGGTGAAAATTTCGATTACTTGAGGTCCTTGAAGAGTTGAAGGATCAAAGGGGTCACCAACGGTTATCCCTTTGGCTTGTTTCGCAAACTTAGGTGTCGTTTGTTTTTTCAGAGCTTTTACCTCTTCATCTGCAAACCATGTCTGCAGAAGAAGAGGTACATTTAAGCTCTTCATCTGCAAGAAGAAGACCGTTTGTTTTTTATGCTATTGAAGTACTTCTTTCATTTTTTTTTTTTTTTTTCCTTTTTCACTAGTATCTTTTGTGCTATTGAAGTAATTTTTTTTTCCTTTTTCTTTTTCACTAGTTTTTTATGCTATTGAGTGCAAAACAAGCCATCGCTTAAAACACGTAGTATTAAAGACAATACATAATGGTTCAAAATATACGTATCGCTTAAAATAAGGAATATTAAAGACAATACATATGGTTCAAAACATAAAAATTTCAAAGCACATAAATTATCAAAATACTACAAACATATGCCAAATTAGGACCCGACCCGTTCAATCACTTTGCATTAATTGTTGCGCGATTTGATCCCTTAAATTAGTCATATATTGTCGGTCGGGTGCATTCCCTTGTGGTTGAACAACTTGATCTTCTTCGTTAACTCCATCATCAACTTCAACTAACGTGTTGTCATTATCAAGTTGAACATTTGCTTGCTCATATCTAGAAAAGAGTTCATCATCTAAACCTTCTTTGCGTATAAAATTATGAAGTGCAAAACATGCAATTGTGATATTTCGTTGTTTCGTTAGTGGAAAGGGTGCCATCTTCTTTAATATAGGAAAACGTGCTTTTAAGACACCAAAAGCACGTTCAATCACATTTCTAAGTTTCGCATGCGAGTGGTTGAATTTCTCTTTACTATTCAATGGACGGCTTCGTCGAAAATCTCCTAACCAATATCTCACATTGCGATATGGTGCCATAAACCCTCGTGTGTGTGCGTAGGCGGCATCACAAAGATAATATTTGTCTGTAAATGTTATATGATCATTAATATTTAAGAAATAGTTCAAACATACATACATACATATATATACATATATATATATATATATATATATATATATATATATATATGTGTATAGACATATATGTATATATATATATATATATATATATATATATGTGTGTGTGTGTGTGTGTGTGTGTGTGTGTGTGTGTGTGTAGTATGTATGTATATACCTGCAGGGGGTAATGGAAAAGGTGCATTAGGATTTCTTATTGCTTCTGATAAAATTCTCGAATCATGAGCTACTCCTTCCCATCCGGCAACAAGAAATGTAAACATCATGTTAAAGTCGCATATTGCCAAAACATTTTGATAGCAATCCCCTTTTCCTCTCCCTCTATATAAATGTTGCTTGTCTTTTGGGACACAAGCATGTATCAAAGTTCCATCTAGTGCACCAACAGCTCCCTACATAAACGAAGTTAATAGTCGAAATTTAAATGTGAAACAAAATCTCACATTACTAATAAAGTAACTAATTACCTTAAATATATGTCGTAATCTCCTATTATGTCCCGGAACATTTGGATTAGGATTAAAATTTGTTGGTATTATAATCTCCTTAGCAAACTCCACCATTTTAGCCAATACTTCATGGAAAAACTTGTGAATCGTTTGCGATGAGTGTTGAAATCGGTTTTTAATTACCACATATCGTTGATTGTGACCTAACATCATCAAGAACATAGCCATTTTTTCTTCAACTGATACATGCTTGCCATCTTTTAGCCACCCTTTTACTCTAAAGTGTGTGCAAAGACGAACAAAGGAATCACGTGACATGCGTAGCAACTCAATGCACTGTCTGTCATTTCCTTGCAGTAACTCTAATGTAAACTGATGACCCGACATTGCTGAAGTAGTATCTCTCTTTCTTTTTCCTTTCCTTGAGCGAAAGCAACGAAGATATGTATACATAGCAATAACGAGTACGAGTTTTTGATTATAATCCATGATAACACCTGTTCAAATATAACATATAAAAAAATATACTCATGATTCAAAACATCATATACATAAAAAAAATTGCTTTAATTTAAACTACTAAACACATATAATGTTCAAAATGCCGAATACATAAACCACATAAAGTTCAAAATACCGAATACATAAACCAAATGAATGTTAAAAACACATAACGTACGAAAACAACTAAACCACGTTAGAACCCCTTTACGATCTCTCTACTTGAAAATTCCAAATGTTCTACCCGTCATCTGAATCCATCCCTTTAAGACATCTGGATCTGATGGCAAAGCCATCCATGCATCTCTCATATCTTTTGACTGACCAAAGATATTGAATGCCGCTAGAAATAACGGATCCATTGATTCTAATCCAACTAGCTTCAATTTTTCATAACATTCGGCTGATGTAGGCCCATCCTTGGTTTTAACCATATGTCTCAGGGCAACCTGCATATCAGCAGCCAAGTCATCGAAAGTAACACGAGAAGTCTTTGCCTTTTTCTTAGGCCTGGCTTCATCATGCAGCCTTTGTGTACGAGAGTTCCCATCGTCTTCATCATCAATATCCACATCAACCAAAGGGTCTTCATCAATATTAAGTGCCCTAACACGTTCCCTAACAGCCGATGCCCCTGATGCCGATGCCCCAGATGCCGATGCCCCAGACGCCGATGCCCCAGATGCCGATGTCGCGGGCGCCGATGTCGCGGGCGCCGATGCCCCAAACCCTTCTGAATTGGTCCATTGACCATCACCACTAGGAGTAATACTTTGAAACACAATTTGACATTGTTCCACGTAAGGTAATGGATTTGATTGCAAAGAACCGGCCCTTTTATGAATCTGTACCCAAATTTCAAATAATTTCTAGATAAGTTATTTTTGTAGAAAAAAATGACATAAGTGTTAAATGTTTTAGTACCACACACCTTCTTAAAGTCTTCCCATTCTTCTGGTGTTAAAGTAAACATCTTTGTATCCGGGTTATAGATGTTCCCTGTTTTGTTCTTCAAATAAACCCATCCATTATATTTCGCTCTTAAATTATCAAATCCATTTTTTAGATCTTTTTGTGTGAATTCGACGCCAAACTTGTCTTTGAGCACCCGGCCTAACCTAGCCCAAGACGACCTATGCAAGCTAAGGCCATTTTTACCCGTCGTTGTCATCTCTTCAATGCAAGTGTCTAGCAAGACTTTGATCATTTCATTAGACCAATTTTTACGTTGCTTAGGACCTTCCATAGGACCCTCCATGATAGCTATAACAAATACACATAAGGAGATCATTATTTAGTTTCATGATATAACAAACCTTAATGTAATAGTGTAAAATATTTAACCTGAACATTAATGTAACCTGAATTTTATTATGATACTGTATCTAGTATATTACATATCTTTTAATATCATGAATTTCATTGAAATGTTAATAACAGTAGCTGTTACATATCTTTTACATATCATGATATTAACCTTAATAACATTTCTTTTAATATATCATGAAGAGCCACACTAGTAGTTTTAATATTAAGAAATGTTTTAATTCATATACTAGCTATTTTAATATTCTTAATATATCTTTTAGTAGCTGTTAATATCATGAAGAGCCACACTAGTAGTTTCATGATATATCATGTTTACTAGAAATGTTTAACCTTAATATACTTACATCATTTAATTAAGGTTTGACATATCAAAGAATACAGTAGCTGTTTACACTCAACTGAGAATGTCTCATTTGAAATGCAGAAATGACACAAATAGGAGCTTACACAAATAATCACTTCATAACATATTATGATCAAATACTCATAAATTGACAAAAGACTTGTAAAGAGCTCCAAGTATTACAAAGAGAGAAAGTTAACATCTTACGGTTTTCAGTTTGTAAATAATACGAATTATACAAATCCCCTCTTTGCAAGTGTCATGAATCATGTAACAAAAAAAAAAAGTTTTAACCAACGCCAAAATTATCAATTACAGCCACAGTTCTTTTTCGCTATCTCATCATGAGTTTCCATAGTAAAAAAAAATAACATTACAGCTAGACATTATCAACAACCAGAATCATATCATTCATCTAATGCTGGCATCCTAATAAAGCATAAACAAAGTATTACAGTTTTGAAGGACTACGCAATCTGGATTACAAGATACCTTCAAACTAAACCTATTATGAATTGCAAATAAAAAACGACAACCAGCTCTTGTAAAACAACTGCAACAAGTCCAGTCAAGACCCCAAAATCCAACTTTAACACCAACTACAAGTTGATAAAAACCAGCCATTATCATACATGTATCAACCCAATACACATCCTGAATAAAATAAACAGCAAGTAATGGTTTTTATTATCAAGTTTATGCATTTGTACATCCAGGTTTAAAATCAGAAAACTCATACTCAAATCACAAAGTCTAATCATTATCTGACCCATGTTGATTTCTCCATGAATAAGCTTAAAGGAACCATACCCATATCACTGAATGTACTTAGAAACCTTAAAGTACTAAACTTTTCATCTAATAACCTCATTGGAGTCATACCCGATTCATTTGGTGGCTTGGTTTCTTTAGAAAAGCTATCTTTATCGTCAAACTCATTATCGGGTCCAATACGAGGATCCATGTCCAACATTCTTGGAATAATTGAAGGAATATAATTCGGTTAGAGAATACACTCAATACAGTGTTAGCAACAAAGCTAATGTCAACCCTAGAACAGGTGAAAGAGAACACTAATTTAGTGATCTATAGGCCTATAGCAGAACCGCATGACATTTTGAATGGCGCAAAAGTATTAAGGGACAACCAAATCCTACCCGTGCCAAGCAATTACCATTGTCAAGTTTTGACCCGTTACTCAAACCACCCATTTTACAGACCCTAAAACCATATGCGTGAACCCATGCCTATGAAAAAGCTAATAAGCTCATTTAAACAACTTATGCCTAAGAAGCTGAACATCAATAAAGTTGTAGACAAATTAGTACTATTTAACATCATATTACCCAAATCATCAAAAGAAACTTATGAGACATATATTTAACAGCATCAAACAAAAAAAACCAACAATAGTCCTAAAAATAACAAATAAAGCAAACCCAAAACACAAAAACTTCAAATAATTAACACCCATTAACTATAACCATAAAAAAGAAAACCTTACCTTTTTGCGGCGGCGGAGAAGGGAGGCCGGCGGCGGCTGAGTGGTGAGAGGTGGCGGCTGCGTGGTAGGAGGCGGCGGCTGAGACGGTGGATGGTGGGAGGTGGCGGCTGAGATGGTGGGAGGTGGCGGCTGAGATGGTGAGAGGTGGGAGGTGGGAGGTGGGAGGTAGGGTTTTAGTGTAAGAAGTGGAAAAGAAGACCTAATTTATGTCTGCACAAGTGAAGAGGAATGAAGTGATTCTAACCTCTTATGTCTGCAAAAAAACAAACGGTCTTCAAGGGTTATGTCTGCGCGCCTGCAGACAAAAGAGGAAATAAGAGCTTTTTTGAGAAAAACAAACAAGGCCTTAGTCACAAATTCGTCATATATTCCTTCTTGGACGAAGATCCGTGAGCTACACACGCAGAATTCACCCTGAAATGACAAGTTTTGCCAAACAAAATCTGAGGTAACTCATACAAAAAACTAGAGGTGTCGAATTTTGACTCAGCTCCTTATGAAGGAATCCGTTCGAGTTATGCTCATCCTAAAGTGTACTCTTAGTACATATAAAGCATTTCATATAGTTATTTCAAATTTATATTGATGTTGTAGTGCAATAGCATAATTAAATTTATGCACCTTGTTAGCAAAACTGCCCATAAGAGCGAGTTTAACAGTTGAATCAACATCAACGTCGTCAAAGATTATGAGAGGGGATTTGCCCCCAAGCTCAAGCGACACTGCTTTCAAATTACTCATGGCAGCAGCTTGCATTACAACTCGTCCTACTTCACCCGACCCAGTGAAACTCACACAATCGATATCCATATGAGAACTTATAGCAGCTCCAGCTGTTGGTCCAAACCCCGTTACAACATTAATGACTCCATCAGGAATCCCCGCCTGATTAATAGCATTTATACATCAAATGTACTTAAATATTTAAAATGGATCATATGATATAAAACGTACCAATTTAGCTAAATGAGCACAATAAAGAGCGGAAAGAGGTGATTGCTCAGCGGGCTTGACCACCATGGTGCACCCTGCAGCCAACGCCGGGCTAGTCTTAAAAAAGAACATCCCAACAGGGAAGTTCCATGGAATAATATGTCCAACGACACCAATAGGTTCGTGTAATGTGTGCCCTTGCAATTGGTTCGCCATTCTTAATGTTTTTCCATGGATTTTATCCGCTGCACCCGCATAATATCTGATGAATTATATGGTACGTTAAACATTTCGCTAGGTGAAAAATATATTTATATAAATGTGAGTGTTTGAAATTATGAGTATATACCGTAGTACGCTAGCGCCAAAAGGAATGTCCCTGGCCTTCCCATATGCAAACACCTTTCCTGCATCAATGGCGTCTAGTGCTGCTAATTCTTCGATGTGTTCTTCGACTAAATTTACATATTTCATCATTATCCTTCCTCTTTCCTGTTAATATACGAATTAAACTTGTCACTTTCGATTCTTTTACTTAAGAACGAGTCATTTTAGTCACATTTTCGCTTCAGTCAACGTATACAAATCTCAAATCTATCTAAATTATTATCTCACTTCTCTGGTTTTTTCTTATGGTCTTTGATGCATTAGTTACACAAATAAAGCTTTAAAAGCTACTAGTATAAAAATTAAAAATGTTGATAACACTAGCTTAGTGATTAATTTAGAACCAAGCCCACAATGTACCTTCATTTATCTGGGCCTATAAAAAGAGCTAAACTGTTTGTGAGATGCCATTTTGATGGACTGGGCCCAAACTCTAAGGAATGTTGAAGGCTGAATTATTTACTGGTATAGGTTGTTATCATAAGATGCAACAAGAGTTTTTTCAAAATTGTTATTTTATTTTATTATTTTTACTAGAACGGCAATTTTTACAACCTACACCACCTATCTCACAAATTATATTTCACATGTCTTCAATGAGATATAAACCCACAACCTCTAGGTTGATGGACCACTCACATACTGTTGGGCAAAGAGGGCCTTTGGTTTCAGAATTGTTATGCATCTTAAGTACATAATATTTGGTTTAGCCAAGAAATGACATGTTTGTTAAAACCTACATGTCTACTCAAAGAGATCCAATCAAGCCGTATATTAACTAGAAAAGTAAATTTAAGTACTTACTGAGCCAGACATACGAGGCCAAGGACCATGATCGAAGGCCTCACGAGCAGCCTTAACAGCCAAATCAACATCCTCTTTGTCTCCTTCCGCTATTTTCGCAGTCACTTCCTCGGTTCTTGGATCAATCGTCTCAAACGTTCTTCCTATTCCATCAACACAAAAACACATATAAAAAAACAAAGCTCCACAACCAATGTTATAAATAGCGTGAGAGGTGGCGTGGCGGCATGGCGAAGCCACGGCGTTTTTTAAGACGCGGCTTAAAACGACACAAAAGTTTTATAAAATTATATATTTATATCATATTTCATATATATCGTTTCATATATATCGATGTTATAAAGTATAATATATAAGAAATAAAGTTAAGAAACTATCATTGCATGTAATTTTCTTCATTTCTTTGAAAAAAACCCAAATATCAAGCCCAAATCGCGATTATCCGACCTATATACGTGGTATGCATAACATTGTAACCAGATTGCTTAAAAACACCTCAAAAAATTTGGCATGACTCGCGCCTTATCGTGCTTTTTCACGTTTCATCTCATGTCACGCCTATATTCGACCCCTAAGTTTATTTCCGTGAAGGTCATGCCTCGCACCATAGGGGCGCCATGACGTGCCTTTTAGAAACATGTCCACAACTAATCAATTAAAAAAATTTGAACTAACAAAAACAATCTTACCTGAAATGGAATCGACAAACTCTCCATTGATGAAGAGCTTAGTGAACTTTATTTTCGGTATGTTGTCTAAATATTTGGAGTTCCCATTGTTGTTAATCTTTGCCATTATCTTCTTGTTGTGCTTAGTGTGTGTGAGCAACAAGTAGTTGTTAGATTATACAGTAATAACTAACTTTTAATAATGGTCGTCGACATTTGTCTTGTGAAAGATGCCATCTGCCTTTTGATCATGATACTGATGTTAACATTTTTTTGTCGTGGCCGAAAGGATACACATACTAGCATATTTTGTCTAATGAAAAATATAAAATTAATTATATTTTATTCACACCATAAAATATTAAAATTACACTCGTGTTGCTAAAAAAAATTATATAAGATTATTTATACAATAGTTAGTTGTTGTTCTATAAAAATAATAATAAAAGAAAACTAATAATTTCAGCTCCTTTATATTTTACACAAATAGTTTCAAGTAAAGTTAATACGGTAAGCTTGAATGAATTATATACTCAGTAGTGGCAAATATAATTGAGATAAATCGAAAAGAAAAAAAATAGACAACTAACTTAGGACACAGAGCCTTATATGGGTCGGGGTTAATCGGGTTTTTGGGAAGAAAAAACTTAAAAGTACCCGAACCTAATAAGGTGCGGGTTATTCAGGTACGGGTTAACCCAAATAAGCCAAAGAATAATATAAAATTAAAAAGATAAGTAAAATTTTATAAAAACCCAAAGAGATATATGAAGAAAAAAAAAATTAAAAAATCCTTAATGCGGGTTATTCGAATAAGCTTTATAATCTTGCCCGAAACCCGACCCTAATAAGGGTTCGAGTTAACCCGATTTAGATTTTTAACTCATTTAATCCGACCCGAATTAGCTTATACGCGTACGAGTTCGGCCGGGTTACACGGGTACCGGTATTTTTGACAGACTTATGCAAAGGCATGTTAGCTTGCTCAATTGTGTATATTGCATTTTTTCTCTCCTATGATTCATTGAACCGACTAACGAGTAAGATATGAACAAGCAAGTTTGCCCGCGCGTTGCTGCGGGGTTGTTTTATGAATGCAAGAACATTTGTGATAATTCAGCTGTAGGTGCAATTGTTAGCAAGTTTGTTTTTGTAGCACAATTGGCTTTTTTTAACGATTTTGACCCATTTGAGTGAAACGCAACCCAGAGTGACCATTGGTATCAACTTTGTAAAAGCATGTGAATTTTATTTCCAAATTTCTTTGGGTCATCTGGATTGAATCCAAATGTAAGCAATCAGATCTTGTAAAACAGCATCGCTAAGTATTTAACAGAGAACATAAGTTCGAAAGTTGATGTTATATATACTATTTTTTTTCATTAATTATTGTGTAAAGAGTGTAAATTACATGTCACAATAGTAGATTATAATGGCAATATAATGTATGCACATACTATATTGTTTAGCCATATCTTATCATAATGAAGGTGGTAGTGTCTTTAGCTTCAAGATGTTGCTTGCATTTCACCTTTGAAGTTGTGCAGCTGGGTCGATTTGAAGTTACTTGTCTCAAATGCAATAGCTGTAAGATCAGAAAAGTATAACGGAAAAGTAAATATTCTGAAACACATCTTACATAATATGCATAAAATAACATACAAAAATGAAAAAATGCAATAAGTAGATGCTTATATAACCAATACCAAATGGTTTCTTGAAAGTTCTGATCACATTGATGTGGTTATTTTATATAATGATATATGCTAATCAGATACTGATAATCTGTTGATAACACGTTCCAGTTGATAGTGTTTGTATATGTAAACTCTTTTGATAATTAGATAATCAGCTATTCAACTGAGTGATTGTTTAGCGAATTCTTATTATGCCTATATTAACACGTAAATTGACCCTTAAGTAATCACATAATCGTAACCACCTTTTATTGCATCTACTACTATATTAATAATCCAAAACTAATTATTTGACTCCTAAATAATAGTTTCACATGCAGTGGGTCATTTTAGTTATAATAGTTTTCATTGTTCTTTATCATCTATCCTTATGTTGGATTAAACACAGTTCAACATTGTTGGTTAGCTTTTTATCAAACAGTACCTTACTAACACTAACTACTCATCAATTATGACGATATAGAGTATTGGTTGCTTATTAGCCAAAATCCAGTTTCAGAGATAAGTATACTCTCATAGCTTTCTAACATCATTTGTAGGTACAAAATTACCTCCCTGGTCGCAGGACATAATATACGATCAGTTCCACCAAAAACACAATGATGTAAAAACACCTGACGAAATCCACCTTTACGTAACTTCCTCTCAACCTTATATAGTGCCAATGCACCTATTTGAACCTGACAATTAACCAACAGACAATTAACTAAATTAGTTCATTTGGTATTGAAATAAACAATCGACATATACAAAGACTCGATAAATACATGTTAATCGAGGATCACATTAGGTCGGCAATGACTCCAATCCATACCTTACACATACGTTAATGTAGAAAAAATTCCCTCTTTCCATTTCTTTATTCTCACAGATTTAGGCTACCTGGTTTTTATCATTAAGTAAGTGGATCATGTAGCAACACAGCCAACGCATTGTTCTATAAACAACACCAATTGCACTTAGAAGATACATAAATGCAGAAAATTTGTCATCATTCCCTTAATAAATAAACAAAGCTTCACTGTTTTTGGCATCCAGACGCTATTGGTTTTTAATAGGCACAGATGACTGTGGCTTGTATTATAAATCCTAAGGTATTTCAGCGGAAATACAGTGTGTGATTCTGAGTGTTCTAATACGTGAATGTAAAACTTAGACCAAAACATGTTCGTAAGCTTAAATAACCTACCTGTATCGACCCGTTACCTAACCCACCTATCAAGCAACATTGGCCGATAACTATCAAGTAAAATGAAATAAGTTCTATTTGTGTTTGTGTTGCTAGCAGGTAAAGGTTCATACCGTAACCTTCTGATGTTTATTCGTTGCTGAGTCAAGATCAGTGCTGTTAGTGTGATTGAAAACCTCAAAACATCTGCAATAAAATCCGCCATCTTGTGCCTTCATTACTCCTTTGGTGAATGTAAAGGTGGTTCAACAAACCTTTTTTAGTACTGAAATATAAGATAAATTCAAATTATATTGAATTAGGTAAAGAATTAAGATTACTAATGCATCCTCAATCTAGGCTTAAGAAACGTGAAATAAGTATACATCGAATCAAGATTACAAATGGATCATCAATATAGGCAGGAAACATGTGAAATGGAACGCTTCTAATCTGATTTATGTCTGTTCCGAGTTTGATTTTAGTAACACAACAATCTTTTCCTCGCCAATCAGATTATGCTTAGATGTATGCCTGTCTCTTCCCAGTTGGTTTCTAGAAGCCGACTTTTGTGACTGATGTTTGAGGTTATTCAAATTCCCTAAAATTAAGACTTGTATATTTTGTATGTTATACCAAAAGACCACATGGCTGACGATACTCATAGGTTGTTTGTTAAAACATTATGTTACTGAAAAGTCTACACATTCTGCACCATCAGAAAAAAGAGTTAACTTAATGAGCTAATTAACACGATTATTAACACTCAAAATTTTTGTTCAGACATTATGTTACTAAAAATTCTACACATTCTGCACCATCGGAAAAAATAGTTAAATTAATGAGCTAATTAACACGGTTATTAACACTAAAAAATTGAAGCAGGTAATACAAAACTGAAGTGAAATATGATCAATTTAGGCATTGCAGTGAATGGAAACTTTCTATCTCTTGAAATAAAGACACATTTTTGTTGATAGGAATAGACTTCTAATGTATACTTATTATTTATCTATATACTGACAGGTCATATATCTAGTTTAACCATACCTGTTACAAATATACTCTTCTAATAAGCATGACATCACTTGTATAGGTGTACAGATTCCTAATCTCAAAACTCAAATACTCGAATCACATTTGACACTAAAAATTATATATACCTAACATTTTAATCCTTCAAAATGCAGAAGACCCTTCACCATTCTGGTTGAAGTGTTTTTAACTGTAAATCCAAACACTCATGTTCATTTAAGATTAGTAAAATTTAGATTGCAACACAGAACAGCTGGTATTCATTTTTCCTAGACACCTCTAAATCGAAACACCCATATTCATTTAAAAATATTGAACATGATAGTTGTTGGTTAGAACATATCCATTTAGAATATTCAAAAATTAAATTTCTAACCTATACAACATGCATAAACATTTTATGTAACTCTGAAGACCAGTGGCCATCAGATTTTTAATGTAAATTTGACTTTTGGAAGTAAGTATAAGTTCCAAAAGCATAAAAAATCAGGATCATTTAGAAAGGATAAACAAAATTTGTGATAATGGCCAGATAGTAGCCAAATCCTACAAGGTTCATTTGGCTTTTGTTACAGGTCACTCTACGTCACTATTCTAGTGCTTACCTCATAATATTAGGAGTAGCTAGTAGCTAATTTACTGCATTTCCTTCCGTAACTGTAAGTTGTGAATTAGTCACATACCCAAGTCAGTCCCAATAACTTCATTCCTAAGAGGTCTTAACCTGCATAGCATACAACCGATTGAGAATGCAATAAGCAGATTGTAAAGCGAAAATTAGAACATTCCATAAACCTTTGTGAAAGGCTCCGGGCATTCCAATACTATAAGTAAGAGTAGCTTTTAAATTCAAAATGCTTTTTTAAGAATGATTCACGAATAAGCAAACAGTCAAAGGAAGAGAATACAACAACCATGGCTGAAATATCTTTTTAAAATATGAGACATGAATAAGAAATAGGCGAAGAAAGAGAATACAACCTCCATGGCTTCAAGCTTAGTAAGCTTTCCCCGCCACAATACAAATAATCTCATCCTTGTCCAAATTCTCAGGAACCCATGCCAAATACCAAGAGACCAATAGAAACTGCATTTTTGCAGGCGACAGAAACATCCAATAATGGTAATCTGCACTTGGATGAGTGGATCTTAATTGGGTCATAAGTTTACAGTTACCACTTACCCCCGCTCAACTTTGCGGCTGAACCATATAGTGATGGGACTGTTCATTGTCGCATACTTACATTTGGTGCAACCACACTGACCCAAAAGCAAGTGGTAGTAACAAGGTTTATGACTTGGCTTGTGGACGTCACTTGGGGTAGAAGCACTTGATAAAAGTGCAAAGAATAAAAGATCTTGACTCGCACAAACGTGAAACTGGATGTGTACAATGCATTACAGGATTGCTTATATAACAGAAAAAAAATCAAACAAAACCATTTCATGAAGAGAGCGCACCCGAAGAGCTTGAATAACATCTAAAATGCTATTACCAAAGAAAATCCACTGCAGCAGCTAAAGCTAAGTCATCTTAGAATACTCTAAATATTATGTTACGTTGCTGAATTTTGTTGCCACTTCTTTACCAATATATTTCCATTCCGTTGACTTAGAGACTTGGGTCTCCATTTTCGACATTTCCTCCAATTGAGTCTAAATGTGTTTAGAGTACTCAAGTTATGTGTTATAAGCTCCATTCCAGCAAGATAATCCGGCTTATTTCTAATACTAAAACATCATCATATTACAGGTGAACCAAAGCATACAAGCTGTTTCACACACGTTATTTCACACGCGTTTAAAAGACAGCTATAGTATACGTGATATGTAGAATTTTTCAAAAAGGGTCATATGCATACATTTTAGGAGAATTATTTCTTGTCTGGCCAAAACTAGAACTTAAATGTAGAATAACTAAAATCCACTTAACTGTTAACATAGGAAGTTCAAATTTTGCTCAGATTATATATCAAGTATACTCTTTATAAAGATTTTGTAATATGGGGGGAGACTGGTCAACTTAGTCACGCCTTTTGCCTTTAACTACCATCAAAGTAAGAAGTTTGGCCTATACTTTCTGTGGAAATCCAGTGAGCCTACAGAGCAGCATTGAACAAACATGTAGGCTGGGAATACAAGGCGGTGGATTGCTTGGCATAACAAGGAAATTATCGTTCCTGTCAAGTGCTGGTTTGACACTGCTACTTACAGAATGTCTACTTTACTAGTTGCTATTTGTAGTCCATGCTATACAGCGCAAACTCTAACATGACTGCACAGTTGGAAAACATATATGGTACATTACAGCTTAATTTATGCATAACGAGAGTTTACCTATCCAAATATCTGAATACATCTTACTGTCAAAAACGTAGTTGTGCTTAATGTTCACAAATTATATGAAATTCATCATCGGTTGTCATTAAAATTAGAAACTACTTACACATTTATCTTTCTAGTAACATAAACTAAACTGAATAATAAAGACTTGATGTGATAACTAGAGCTTGATCTCAACACCTTGCAACATAGTACCATTATCGTTGTCAATAAATGATAGAATTAGATTGATCAAGCAAAAGTAGTGTTTCCATGTAAGACCTTGCAGAATACGCATAACGCGTTCCATAAATCCCAACACCATTGATATGTCCCGATGAGGGTTCATAAACTTCAATTTCGGACTCATCGAACCTCTTATTCACCATTTCCAATACAACTTCACCATTCTTCCTAAACCCCAATACTCTAGGATACACCAACTTACCCTCAACCTTTATGGTATATATCTTAGTAAACGGTTTATTCTCACCATCTTTCCTCGTCCACACACCACAAACCGACGTTTCACCCTCATCATAATACTCGATCAAACCAAGCGACTCATTCACCTTCGTCACTACAAGATGTGCATGTACTAATTTCTCCGGAAGAGACACTTCACCAAACTTCTCCCTCTTCAAATCAAATGAAATAATATAGTTAGACCCATATCCTCCATCCACATCAAAATCATATGAAGCAGGCCAATAAATAACCCCATCTACAAAAGCCTGAACCATTCCCCACGTTGTAAAAGATTTAAAAGGCGCACCCATATATACAGTTTTCCAAGCGCGTGTACTTAACGTAAAAACCTCAACCACCCACGTACTAGGTGTTTCAACAACATTAATCTTAACAAGCTTAGGGTCACTAGTATCAGGACAAACCCCAAAACCAATAACAGTATGCTGTTCAGGGATAACAATACCAATGGATTTCCTAATACTGGGATTCCAAATAACAGCCATAATAGTATGCAAATCTACGTCCTTGTAAATACCGTAAAAACATAACAACCCGTTAACAGAAGTAAGCGGTAATGCGTCTGTTAATAAGCTAAGGGGCAGCGGGACGGTTAAGGGAAACTTTTGTTGGGGGAAAGTATTGTTATCGATAATCGAGGTATATTTTTGGACAGTATGAAACTTGTAGCGTACAAGTAGATGATGCTGAGGGTTTGCGAGATTGATGTGGTAGTTTTTTATAAATTCCGGGCTGTCGATAAGAGACTTCCATTGTTTTGAAACGGAACGGAATTGAATTAGTGATTTGACAGGAAGCTTTTTCATGATTTCTGATTGGATTTCGAAAGGTATATGATCTGACATTTTTCTTAGTTGGGAAGAATTTTGGTTTAGGGTTTCTAAAAATTTAAGGATTTTAGATGAATGTATGTTTTTATTGGTTGTGTGCTGTGAGGTGACGTTTTGTGTTTGTTTTAAACGTTTTGTGAATTAAATTTGGGCTACTGGGCTTCGTTACCTAATAGTTCAATTATGAAACTGGCCCAGTAAAAGTTATAAACTGTACTAAACTAGTATTCATCATACTACTACACTAGTTATAAAGCCCGTGCACACACGGGGTTTTTTCTAATTTTTGAATAATATATTTTTATCTTAATTTGTATTTTAATTATTTTAATTGACGTAGTTAGGGGTCGTATATATATTTTTTAAAAGTTAATCACAAAACTTTATAAACCAAATTTATTTACCATTTGTTATGTCGTTACAACAAAATAGTTAACAATTCTTCACACTTTTAAGTGTGGGGATCCATAATTCTTCACATTTTAAGTGAGCTTTTAATTCTTCACATTTTAAGTGTGATGATTTTAAAGCAATTCCTTATGAGATTTTGAAACAATTATTCACACTTTTAAGTGTGATGATCTATAATTCTTGACATTTTGAAAAGAGGATTTTAGGGAAAATTTTCATGATTTTAAGTGCGAAGAACTTTAGATATTGTGTTTAATAAATAAATATATACCTAAGAAGATACAAAACATGATTTAACACTTCTGAAATACAAAATATCAAATCAAATATATATCATACAAAAGAGAGTACACTTTCAAGTATACAAAAGCCAAACCTATAAAATCCTATAAACTATCCAAAGTGAAATCTGAATACTTGTTTATCACTTAAAGGTCAATTACCAAACTCCTCGCAACCTTCGATGTAGCTTGCTGCTTAGTGTCACTTACAAGCTAGAAAATAAAGTTTTGATCATTGATTCTGCTTGTAATAAACCATATATATAAACAAACTCACTTTTTCGAGAACTTTGGTTAAACTTCAATCCAATGACAATGTCAACATTATGTCCATAAAGTGTAGTCATATCACCACCTCTTCGCCAAATTTCGTCTTAAGTACCACTTGCATTTGGTTCTCCTTATTAGCTATTGCATCCACATAACCTGAAATAGAGACAATAAGGTTTGTTACACAAAATCTGGTTTATGCAAGTTGTTGAGACTTGAGACTAAACACAAAAGTTGAAAAGCCACTAACCTGGCCAGCAGGAACGTTCAAATCACCTGTCACCTTACAGCTTTAACATACTCAAAGAGCTCAACGCCATTCACATCACTCCAGTTGCCATATTTGCGCTTTAACTCACCCACCTAAGTACCATATGGGCCAAATGCACCAATATAAAGGCCTATACATAAACCAACTGACAATATTAACAAAAGAATTGGGTGGCTAAAAAGGCAGGCACATCAAAACAGAGTCGGGTCATTACATGCAATTGAATTGACCCGAAGCACTATGTTCCTAAATATTTAATAGTAGTTCATAAGCAATTATTGTGTCGATTATCATTAAAAAAGTTCAGATGGTCGAATTGTTCATGAATAATTAGCATGTCAAATATGATCACAAAATTATATTTAAGAACAGTATATGTTCCAAAATGCAATTTGTTCGTTTGGGCCGCGTTTACCTGAAACACTATGTTCCAGGATGTTCAATTTAAACCAGGACTGCTTGAGCCAAAACATTATTATGTAAGAGCACTAATCCAATATTCATCTTTTCAATCATGATAAATAATGAACTGTAAGTTACCTGCATCGTGAGCATTTCATCATTCTCTTTGACGACAAAAATTTCAAACAACGGAGTTCCAGGAGATGCAGACACCAATTGTCTGTAATGAAAATATTTGGTTGTGAGACTTGTGACTATTAAGTAAACCATAAGCAGAAAAATATGTTGTTGTCATTATCACTTTAGTTTATAATTATACCTTGGGTTATAACTTTCACCAATAAATATGCCTACATCTGGTGTTATGCGTATGAGTCTGCCAAACGGATCATCTGAATCTTTTGAGTAACCCACCCACCAAGTATTAAGTAATACTAATTCATTACCAAGATGGTCAGGTTGGGGATGGATTATTAGTACGGGTTGAAACGGGTCATGTCTCGTTGACCGACAAACACTTTGTATTCTATTCTTTATTAATAAACTAATTACTAATGTTCTAGTAGTTAATGATCCTCCTCATGTAAATATATTTATAGTCGAACGTGAATCATGCATACTTGTGATTTAGTAAAAGGATCCACTACAGGCCTGCACAAGCTGTTGAGCAAGTGGTTTCACTTAATGCAAAGTGAATAGAGTTTGTAAACACTTTTAAAAAAATAATTGGGCACCTTTCAACATATTTGGCTTACCTGACCCGTTTCCTTTCTAACTATTTTTTTACTTGACCCGCGTTAAATAATATACAACACGTATCACCTCTGTATAGGGGTATTAATAATATTACCAGACCACTTCCGGTATTTTTACACAACTTCGAAGCATCATGATAACGTTCTTCATGTATTGCATTCTGCAAACAAAGAAACCAGTAAGCCACATGATATATGGATATTCATAGCCCTTTATTAACTCAAATCTCGTATGACCTTCAACTGACATGATCTCGGCAACACTATCCTTTTGACGTTGCTTCTGCTATAGCTTTTTTTTAGCTTTATAGCCTCTTGGAAATCTTCTTTCTCTATTGCTTCTTCTAGCTGGAACTTCAAAGGAAAGAAGCTCACTAAAATGAATGAATAAGTAAAATCCCGAACCTTTTAATCTTTAATCATGCGGATTCTTGTAATACATCAAGTTATCAACTAACCAAATTACCTAGAGGTAGGTTAAATTAAAATTGGCATGAAGTTTGTATCAATTCAATAACAATGTTTTTGTATTTCTATAATACAAAATTACAAATGCATGTATTAAACTTTTAGAGAAACCTGTATGTAATTGTATCAATTATAAAATTGAAATGATCATCTTTGACCTCAGAAGTCAAAACGAAAGCACAACCGGAAAAAGGAGAAAATTACCTAAATGTTCATAATCATAGTTTTTCACATACAAAGTTCGAAGGAACTATTGCTTCATATACAAAAGCAAGAGAGTAAACTGATCAAATCCAATTAGATGATTGCAGGCTAGGAAGCGTAAGTGTTTATTAGAAACATATAAACTCGAGCACGACATAAAAACCTATACTGGCCGCGCTACATGACTCGTTTTTAACCTGTTTCCACTTTCAAACTGTCCTCTTTCCCATAATTAGCCATATGTCATTTTTCAACCCATTTGATCGGTACCTAACTCGGCTAATTTAATAAGTCTATAATAGTCGGTTTTGCAACTATTTAGTTGTTCACATATTTTTTAGTTTATAAAAGATGCTGCCAAAATTATACTAAATGAAGATGCATATACAGCTAGCAAGTAAGTCGAGAACAAAAGTTCATCATACAAATCAACACGCATTATAGGCTTATCCAATGATAAGGCCACTTTATAAAATTAAGTAAAATGATGTATTCATCCTCATAAGCAAAAATAATTGCTAAGCAAATAGAATCTCAATTACCCATAGCCACGGAACCGTTTACATATAATAATGCTTTTACTTGCTGAATATACGTAGCTTTCGACATTCATGAACATATAGTAATGCTTAACTTTGTAGTTTGCTTTATTCTAAGTAAGGTATGCTCAATGATAATCCTCAAAAATGATTTAGCTTTATAATGCCATACCTAATGTAAAAGTATGACACCTAAATAAATCCAAAAAGTTAACCTATAGTATTGGATCTTCCAGGCAACCAAGTATCTGTCAGATCGAATTTTTACCTGATCCACTTATTCTGCGTAGTCAATGAACATGCTCATTATCATTATTTAGTCTCTTGCTAACTAAAATATAGCCTAGCCTGCAAACCAAAGATACATGCACATTAGTTAAAGTTGTACTAAATTTATATTTTCTACACCAGATACCTCGTTATCATCAGTAGATATAGCCAATAATGATTAGAACTCCTTTTATCAATCCCTATTGCCTTGCATAGCAAAAATGTACCAGCAACATGATCACATAGCACATGTCAGCACCAAACACCAAAGGAAAATACGTACTACCTAATATACCAGTATGTACAGTTGCACTTTTGCGAAGACTCGAGTGGCATTGGGTTTTAGTCTGTTAATCCCTTCTTCTGAGGTAACAACGTACATCCCAGCAGATTAATATTATAACTTTTATCTTTATTCAAATTCTATAAGAAAACTCCCACTGTCCAGCCATGATGTTAGTTATCATAGTGGATCCATAATGTCGTATGTCAAAACTGAAAAATGGTCACTGCAATGGAAACCATCAACCTGCAAACAGATCGTCAGCCTGGCATTTTTTTTTACCCTAAATGGCATCTGTACCTGTTTACCAGAAGTAGGTACCTTGATCAGTTGAGTCATATACCAATAGATAGTAATGTCCATCCCATTTTTAAGTTTACATGTAGGTCTGTAGTGCCCCTTCCTTTTTTCTAATGCTACAATCTACTGTTATTAAACTAAGGCTGATATGTGGTGCCTAAGTATAAGTACATAACTCAACATAGCATGCATCAAAATATCGTAGATCCTGATTAGTGGTGTATGACATGTATCTAATCATAAGCCACATGCAGATAGCTCTAGGTATCATATATGAAATGGTCATTAGTAGTATACCAACACATATCCATATAGTGGTGCTTGGATTTGATAAGACATAGTTACTAACAAATAGTCCAACAGAATAACCCCTTGCAGTTAGTGTATCCGCATATGTTCCAAATTTCTGCACGACCTGACAATGCCCCATTACTACACTCCATGGCCCCTCAATTATTATAATCAAAATCTTTTATATAATCAAATAGGTATCGAACAATAGCAACAACAGAACCTCTCATTCCTATATTATGTTCATATAAAATTCCCCTTTTGTCACAAATGTTTATGAACGAAACTCTATTAACTGAAAAAATGAAAACTACATAAATAAAACGGAATGAAATTCATAAAGGTTTAACAAACAACCCAACAACTCATCTCTATCTTTTAACACAATAATATTTATCAAAAATTGGTTTATAATGCCGTTACGAAACCTCATACTAAACTTTCTTATGACAACTACTTCTATAACCGTAAATAGGTTAGAACACACGAAACTCGACCAATATACTAATCCATATATCATCGTTATTAATTTGTTCAATTTGTAAGTTAAGCATCAATTACCTTAACGGCTAACACGAATATGGAGCAGAAACTAAAATAAATAATCCTACATGTTTGAGACCCTCCTCGTCACCTTCTTCATGAACTGTTTATCGCTCTTGCGTATAGGGTTATAGTTTATTTTTTGGGGTTATATTTTGTCCAGGCGTAACAACATAGGCATATGTTCTTCTTTTACTAAAAACTATTATTACAATTAAGATCAATCCTTGCATTCTAATTACTACCAGATGTCAAACGAATAGAAGAAAAGAATCAAAGGCCTACAATACCTTAAGGATAACATAACGGTTAAAACAATGGAACATATGGTACCAACAATCAATTGAAAGAAACAATCATAATGGTTACTATATTTTTTACTACGCACAACACGTATTTTCAAAAAGTAACAATCGAACCATTTAGCGTTATATCTGCAAGAAACATCAGCCTAAACCCCCAAACCCAATATATTTGCAAACTGTACACAAAAATCAACAATTAAATATAAATAGATGATTAATTATGGATATCATAATTAATCAATAAGTCAAGAACATACCATCGATTCATGGCTTTAAGAAGTTACGTTTTGTCTTTTGAGGAAATTCGGTAGTAATTTTTTATTTTTTATTTTTTTGGGATGATGTTGTGAAGGATACGATGATTCAATGATTTAGGTTTTGGGCTGTTCAATTATAACGAATAACGAATAAACAATCTTCTAAACATCCATTATGCAAAAATTACTAAACTTTATGCTAGTTCATAGCAACTCCACATTGATATAAAAAGTAAAGTAGCAATATCATATTCAATTAACAAACATACATATTAAAATTGCATACAACACTTACCATTAACTTGATTCAAAACATTGATTCCTGAGTTTGAGGACAGATAACATACAAATCATCGTGTATTCATTGCATCCCTACAAAAATCAATTAAATCGAATTAGATCAAACAACCTGGAAATCTCTTGTATTTTTATACATCAAAACATATTAATCCCTAACAAATTGTAATAACCTGGATACAATAGCAATCATTAATTGATCCTTATTAATAACGTGGATATGAAAGAAGAACAATAGCAATCGAGTAGTGAATCAAAATCAGATGATACCGGTGGGTTTAAGGGAAAGAGTAGGCATTACTATCACCATCTTCATGGATTCTTAGTCAGTAAGGTTTCTTTGGGTTGGTGTAGCTTATGGGACAAAAACTTAAGAATAAGATGATATATTATTGATTTTGGATTTCCGCGTTTTTTTTATTTACAATTTTGGCCCAAACGTATCAATTAATAAATTTAAAGGACATGTGTATTTTGGGTTTTTTCTAGATCTGATTTATATGGACGAATTTTTTTAAGATTAGCTAAATTAAGAAATATTTAGAATTTCTTTTAGTATTCAAATCTTTTTAAAAAATAATAATTAAAAAAATATTACCAAATAAGGTATGGTTTGATTTTTTTGAAATGAAAAATTCCCACTAAGGGTTTTGTTTTATTATATAAAAGATATAAAGAGAAAACAAGGTGGAATGCGCCCGTCGCGTTGTGACGGGGGTTTTCGGAATGGTCTTGCGATATAGTACTTTCTTTCCTATGATACCTTCACTTGAATGACAATATGATAGCAATGATAGTAGTGATAACTAAAGATTAGTGCTAAAATGGAGTTATACAAAGTGGAAGCAGAGATTGATTGACATGAAACACACAAAATTGTTTATTCAAATAACACTTTGAATTTAGTTTACTGTCGACGTGCTACTATGTAACAACTTATATACACTGCACATAGTCTGAGTATTTCCTTGTAATTATAAACGCACAAAACATAGGAAATGTACCATGGGGGTGTTTGGGATTGCGATTTGAAATAGATTATTTGATTATTGCGTTTTGAAAAAGCAAATAATCCTTTTTGGTGTTTGGCAAAAAAGTTCAATAATCAATTATTTACGTTATATAGCTCTCAAAACGACGTTTTGGAACTACAGGTAGCCCCATACTTTTTGAAAACGTGGTTTTGTGAAACGCAAATAATCAATTTTATAAAGTTGCCAAACACCCTCTATATACTAATATTACCATGATATACTGCAGGACCCCTTTGCTGATATTCCCAATGCCTGTCCTCATCACCATCAAATTGACCCACGCGCACAAACCTGAAAAAGTAATTTCCAGTTGTAGCCACTTGTATTACTTTCAAACACAACACATCAAACTGAGTACGGAATTTAGCTATATCCAACTGCCTCCTGCTATTTTTGCCTATTTCTCAGAAGTTTTCAAAACCACGATTACAGTTTCAGCGTTGCCAATTATTAGCGTATCAGTTGATCACCTGCTACTCTTTATTCAAGTGCTCCCAAAAGTCACTTTTTTCATTGTTATTGATGTAGCAACTGACCTACACCATAAAACACATATATGTATTGATGCAACCCAATATAGTTAGGTCATGGACGACAGCGAATTAACAAAACATAAATAAACACATAAGCTTTGCCAATGTCTATCCATGGATTTCAATCTACACACAGAAACACTGTTAGATCCAAAACCCGTTTGCAAACAGGTATGACCCTAGATGAAATTGACTAAGACTTTAAGAGTTGGGAGACTCGATATGATTGGTTAGTCAAACTATAAATATTAATATTGTGCAAATGGTTATAGAGAATATTATGGGTCACAAATATAATAGAAATAGACTAAAGGGGCTAAAGTTGACAAGTGTTAATTAAGTTATAAAGTTTAGTGTGGCCAAATTAGAAGAGAACGGACTTAAAGGACCACAAGTGGCCAAATTTTTAAGTACATCAAATTTGGTTTAGCCAAAAAATGACATGATTGTTAAAACCAGCCTGTCTACTCAAAGAGATCCAATCAAGCCATATATTGACTAGAAAAGCAAATTTAAGTACTTACTGAGCCAGACATACGAGGCCAAGGACCATGATCGAAGGGTGGCAATTTGGGTCACGTTCGGGTTGGCGGGTCTGGGTTGACAGGTTGGCGGGTCAAAAAACTCCAACCCAAACCTGACCCATTTAAATTATCGGGTCAGCTATGTCAACCCTAACCTGTTTACAGATAATCCAAACCTGACCCATTTAACCCATATATATACTTGAGTTGACGGGTTAAATTGTAACACCCCAACCCGACAAGGGTCCGAGTGCCACATTATGAGGTCAAATCAGAACATATATGCAAGCGGAAGACTTACAAATAAAAACCAAGTCATGAAACCATGACACCAAAATACAACCCAAAAGATTACAAATACAAATGAAACAACAGAAAATCAAAATATAAAAGTCTAGAATCATAAGTCCGCAAGATTAGGGTAACTCTAGGGTTAGTCTCTAACCGCTCCTACTCTCGGCTCTCAATCTCAGCATCTCGCTAAAAATACATGCCGCCAGAGAAAAGAAAGTGCGACTGAGCTTAAAAAAGCCTAGTGAACAGATATAAACGATACATTAACAATATAATCAAAATGAGAAATGGATCAAATTATGTCAACACAAAGAAAAGAAAAGAGCCTGCTGAGAACAAGTCACACGAAACAGAATACGAAACGCATATGAGTCAAATACTAAATCAGAGTGCATAATAGATATCAAACAACATAGGGTCGGAGTGCATTGCCCAGGTGCCTAAGCATGCCACATGAATAGGCCAAATAATCATATC
Organism: Chrysanthemum seticuspe; assembly: GCA_019973895.1. NCBI lineage: Eukaryota > Viridiplantae > Streptophyta > Magnoliopsida > Asterales > Asteraceae > Chrysanthemum > Chrysanthemum seticuspe. The sequence goes on from BPTQ01000005.1 coordinate 327,993,843, forward strand.
ACAAATCATATACCGTCAAATCCAAAGTTGTACATGGAGTAGCTAGCTCACAATGTACCAGAATATGATGGAGTGTAGGAACACACACCAACCAATCACCAGATACAGATACAAATTCCCTAGGATGCATCCATACGCTCCCTGCAAAACATATCATATTGGCCCAAGAGATCTCATACAAACATAACAAAATAGAAATGCCGGGGACTAATCACACCGCCCCAAATAGTGTCATGCCACTGGTGCCTCAATGACATGGCCATAGTACCTCCACGGCTAGGGATACAGATACAGAAGTTGGGCAATACAAGAGCAAACATAATCATATCAAATACTGAACTGAAGCATATCATATCGAATACTGAACTGAAACATATCATATCGAATACTGAACTGAATCATATCAAATGGGTAACCAACGAATATCAGAATGAGATAGCAGATTAAATATCAAAACGAATATCAAACGGATATCAATCAGATAACAGAACGGATATCAATAGCAATCACGGTTAACAATACCAAAGGATGCCCTTACTGAAATCTGTATCTTAGCAAATGAACGGAAATGAAACGATCACAAGAACAAGAGTCACTCCCTCCTTTGAGAATCTACACGAATAATGATCGTTTAATATATAGAAATCTATTTCATAATTTTAGAGCTCGTAGATAATCATATTTCATATTTAGGGTTTCTTTCCATTTTAAGTAACTTTCGAATTTAGTGATATTCCATATATAGTAAGTTTCCCGAATTAGTAATTTAAGGTTCATATTCATAATTAGTCAAAATTAAAGTAAATGTAACAACTTATCATACTTTAAAGTTTAAAATGTAAAAATCCAGAATTTGGGTTTAAAGTGGAACTTATCAAAGTTTAGGGTTATTAGTGACAAGTATTTTAAACTTAAAAACTCAATATTATGATTTTGATAATCTAGGGTGTAATGTGTTAATTCATAATAGTTCAAGTTTTACATGTGACAATGTTCTAAAAATGAGGGTTAAAAGTGAAAATATATGAAATATATTAAACATGCAACAAATTTATTTTTTAATCAAATCGTACCGTACATGTTTCTTATTTCATTTTCACATTTCAATTACCTTTTCGACATGCCATCTTTATCCTCGCTCGCGGTTCAAACGGCTAACCAACGCGACTCGGAAAACACACCTAGTGATTACCCCCTGACTCATCTTCCCCGAAACACTTTCAACACACCGTACAACCTATCCGTTAAACCAGCGATCGCCCTCAAACTTACCCATTTGTGTTGCGAGAAACAAAACCAAACCAAGCGTACCCTTTTTACCCTTGCTCGCGGCTCAAGAGGCTTACAACTATGACATACTAAACATGAATACGACTAATCCATGACTCATTTCACATGACACACTTTCAAAACATCAAACGACCCAACCGTTGGTCCTGCGATCACCCTTGAACATGCCTCTTTTTCCCTTTTCAAAACAATTTGTAATCACATTTTAGACCTTCTTTGACCCACCAAAACTCACGAACAAACACGCCTTTTTGGCAGTAATCATAACGAGATCAATTCATAACTAACGAGGCCAAAAACAAACCATAACTAAATATGATGACTTACTCTCTTTTATAGGTTTAAAATACGTTATGCATGAATGTTTTCCCAGCTTTAGAAGATCTTCACATTATACTTACTCTCACATTACGTATACACACAAAACAACGCACCAAACATATCATGAACTCACAAAATACGAGCCCTACTCCCTCATGGCAAACGCATACGTCCCATCCTTTACTGACGGGTAAGTATAATGGGTCACAACGGTATAAACACAAATGCGGAAGCAAAACCTTCATTTGACAACACTTACCCAAACCCGTATGAACCTATGAGGAAGTGAACAAATAAGGCAAACTAAAAGCAACTCTAATCAGCCCAATCAGCAGGTAGTAAAGATAATCAAACACACAATAAGAACACCAATATTTCAGCGTGGAAAACCCCAAAACGGGTAAAAACTACGGGACACCTAGTGCCGCTTAAATCCACTATCAACAAGGAGAGGTACCCAAATTCTTCTCTAGATAACACTAGAGGTATACAACAAACATCATAATCTTGGAATCAACATCAAGATATATGGCAACAATCAAAGAACAAAAAAAAGGAAGAATATCACCAAATAAGATGCAAACTGCCCAGGTATGAAAACCGCACTTCCAGTCTTCAAAATCAAGATCCCAACGGTCAAAACATTCCTTTCGATGTCAGGAAGCTTCATTCCGAAAATCGTGACGATCCAACGGTGCAATCTCCTATGATCGGAAAAACACTGCAGTTGGATTTGGGTGATATCTTACTCCGGAATTCTTCTTTCTTTTCTGTTTTAGTTCCCTCCAAACCACTCTCACACTCTTGCCCATTCTACTCCTTGAACATATGAAGTAATAAAGTGTCTAAAGAGGACCCAAGATGAGCCTCAATGTGTTGGGCTATTAATCCTCATGGGCTAAGAAAAAATACCCAACAAATCTCCCCCTTTTCTGCCTATGAGGATGAGTTCGCCATCTCGGCGATCGAGCAACACACCTTCAACTTTTCTCTTGCTACAACCTTTGTCAACATATCATAAGCATTATCATCTGTATGAACTTTATTAAGTTCAAACATACCATCTTCAATAGCATCTCTAATCCAATGATAACGAACATCAATATGTTTTGTTCTTTTGTGAAACATCGAATTCTTAGCAAGGTGAATAGCGCTTTGATTGTCACAAAGAACCGCATAACGTTGTTGCTTGAAACCAAGTTCTTGCAAAAACCTTTTCAACTACAATAGTTCTTTGCACGCTTCTGTTGCTGCAACATACTCAGCCTCTGTTGTAGACAAGGCCACGCACTTTTGTAATCTAGATTGCCATGAAACACCTCCCCCTACAAAGGTCATCAAATATCCAGAAGTGGATTTCATGTTGTCCTTATTTCCTGCCATATCTGAGCATGTGTAACCAACAAGCATGGGTTTTCCATTTCCATGTGTGATACCCAATTTGGAAGTACCTTGTAGATATCTAAATATCCATTTAACAGCTTCTGAATGCTTCTTACCAGGATTTGACAGGAACCGACTGAGAACACCAACTGCATGAGCTAAATCCGGCCTTGTACACACCATAGCATACATCAGGCTACCAACCACTGAGGCATATGGAACTCTATCCATCTTTTCAATATTCTTTTTGGAAGAAGAGCAATCTTTATCAGTTAGCTTAAAATTGGTAGTAAGAGGGGAACTAACCACTTTAGCTATATCCATGTTGAACCTGCACAAGACCTTCTCAATGTATTGCTCTTGTGATATATGCAACTTCTTGGCACCTCTATCGCAGAAAATCCGAATGCCAAGGATCTGTTTTGCTGGCCCCAAATCTTTCATAGCAAAAGACTTGCTCAAATCTCGCTTCAATTAGGCGATTCTTCCAACGTTCTTGCCAACAGTCAGCATATCATCAACATATAGCAACAAGATGATGAAGTCATCATCACCAAACCTCTGAAAGAAAACACAGTGATATGAAGAGGTCTTTCGGTAGCCTTGCTTCCCTATGACCGATTCAAATTTCTTGTACCACTGTCTCGGTGCTTGCTTCAACCCCGTACAAACTTTTCTAAAGTCTACACACGTATTCTTCCTTCCCCTTAACCTGAAAGCCTTCAGGTTTCTCCATGTAGATTTCTTTATCCAGATCACCATGAAGGAAAGCTGTCTTGACATCCATTTGCTCCACCTCAAGATCGAGGCTAGCCGCCAAACCAAGAACAACTCGAATAGAACCCATCTTCACAACCAGAGAGAAAATCTCATCAAAATCAATACCTCTTTTCTGACTGAAACCTTTAACCACCAATCTAGCCTTGTACCTCGGTCTAAAAGTATGCTCTTCAGTCTTTAATTTGAAAACCATTTATTTTTCAAAGCTCTCTTTCCCTTAGGCAGCTTCACCAACTCAAAGGTAGCGTTCTCATGCAAGGAATTCATCTCATCTTGCATGGCTTCAAACCATTCCTTTTTGTGTTCATCTTCCATAGCTTCTGCATAACACTCGGGCTCTCCCCCATCAGTAAGTAAAACATACTCATGTGCAGAATAACGTGTGGAAGGATGATGATCTCTAGTAGACCGCCTAAGCGAAATGAATGGTGGCATATTAGGTACTGGTAACTCAGGATGAACGTTTTCATCTAAGTTTGGTTGTTCTTGATCATCAACATCATCAGCACCCTGTTCTTCTTCTTGTTCTTTATCATTCTGAATATCATCTCCAAACTGTGAGTCAAAATGTTTAGGAGGAACCGGATCCAAGTCAATGAGATCATCATTATGTTGAGGAGTTGTATCCCTCTCAGCATTCTCAACATCTTTCAAAGTTTGATCTTCCTTAAACACTACATCTCTGCTACGAACAAGTTTCTTTTGAACTGGATCATACAACCTATACCCAAATTCATCTTGACCATACCCGAGGAACACACATGGCTTAGTCTTCACATCAAGCTTTGATCTATCATCTTTAGGAATATGCACAAATGCCTTGCATCCAAAAACTCGTAAATGACGGTATGAAACATCTTTGCCACTCCAAACCATGTCAGGAACATCCAAACGCAAAGGAATACAAGGGGTTAGATTAATAACATGTACCGCCGTATTCAAAGCCTCACCCCAAAAACAAGCAGGCAACCCTGCATGTGAAAGCAAGCATCTGACTCTCTCAACCAAAGTTCTATTCATCTGCTCTGTTAAGCCATTCAACTGCGGTGTCTTCGGTGGAGTCTTTTGATGCTGAATTCCATGCTCTCTACAATAAGCATCAAAGGGGCCAATGTATTCACCTCCATTGTCAGTTCGAATACATTTAAGTTTCTTTCCTGTCTGCCTCTCAACTAAAGCATGAAACTGTTTGAACACATCCAATACTTGATCTTTAGTCTTCAACGTATATACCCAAACCTTTCTTGAGTGATCATCGATGAAAGTGACAAAATAAGAACACCCACCAAGTGTTTTAGTCTTCATGGGGACCACAGACATCGGAATGTACTAGATCAAGTATGTTCTCCATTCTGAAAGAAGAACGACTCTTAAAAGCAAGTCTAGTTTGCTTTCCTGCCAAACAGTGAGAACACTTCTTCAAGTTGATATCATGCACACCAAATAACACATTCTTCTTAGAAAGAATAGACATCCCCTTTTCACTCATGTGACCAAGTCTTTTATGGCATAACTCGGTCATATCATCATTTTCTACATCATTGACAATGCTCTTGGATATCTTCGGATGTGTCATGTATAACTTAGATTCCCTTTTTCCTCTTGCCACAATCAAGGATCCGAGAGCTACTTTCCAAAAACCATTACCAGAACTGTTGTGGTAGTCATCTTCATCAAGAAGACCTATTGAGATAATATTGAGTCTCATATCTGGGACATGTTTTACATTATGCAAAACCAATTCCATCCTTGTGTCAAACTTCAAGCAAATATCTCCAATACCAGCAATCCTTGATAGCCCAGTATTACCCATCCTAACAACACCGAAGTCACCTGGTGTGTAAGATGAATAATAATCTTTTCGTGTTGCAACATGACACGTAACACCACTGTCAAGAATCCAATTCGAATCATCATTAGAAAGGTTGACCATATCATAATCATAACAAACAAAGAACTCATCTGTGGTGGTATTTACTGTAGTATATTGGATTTCATACACACATTAAAACATATTAACTATAGGCGTATGGGTGAAGTTTTAGAGAGAAAGTAGAGAGAGAATTGGGAACTTGATGAAACAAAGAAAAATGGTATTGAAGCTCCAACCCTCTACCTTGGGAGGTAGAGGGTATTTATAGTTTCTTACAAGACACGCCTCCTACGGGCTGTGGATCAGGCATACAGTGGGTAAAGACCCGTCCGTCCTCCACGGTGTTACATAACTAACTACTTATTAACATAACTTGACTAAGACTACGAGCTTTCTAATGAATACATATACTTGAGGTGACCGACACTTTAACTGATGGATTTTCTAAATCCTAACAATCTCCCCCTAAGGGCGGTCACCTCAATTTACATTGAATACAAACAGATATTACATTTTGATTGTTCTTGGATTCTTGATTAAGTTCTTTGCTCTGTAGCCCGTAGTCTTTGATTCTTCATGTTTTGCATGTTTGGTTAATCCAAGTGGAGGTCTTTAACTGATCCACGTGAGGATGAGTTTTGAGCCAGCTTTAAGATCACCAGCTACCGTAAATCTCTGACTCTTCCTTTGTGGTGTTGACATTATGTGATGCTGTGATATTTGGACCGACATGCTCACATTCTGGATCATGATATCTTCTCATCAGAGTTGCGGAAGCTTTTGTTGATTCATGATATTTGCAGCAGCGTAGCAGAAGCATGGAGTGAAAATATCAGAGTCGTTGATGAAGATATGCACTTATCATGAATTCTTTAGATATGAATGTGATGTGTGAGCATGCGGCTATGGATTGACTTCTCAATTCTGAACAGCTGCAAACGTTGGGTGTACCTGCATACAACAGTTAGCAATAAAATACACGAAAGTGTCTTTGATCACTTTTCGTTGAATTGAGGTACACGGCCCACAGTTCCCCGTTAATTAGTACAAGTACTGCCTGTGATCAGGTATAATTCTGAAGAATCTCCTTGACAGGGTTTCGCAGCTGTTCTAGCTGTTCTCAAACCGGAACGTCTCAAAGAAGACAACACGGAGTGAGTGAACCAGCGAATTGTGATTCACTGATTGATGAAAAGTGATTTGAAAAACAATCGTGTATTGCTTAATATAAAGTGTTTTGCAATACAACGAAGGTTTTAAGGAAAATCAATTATTAATCATAAACACCTTTTATTTTGAAATATTAATACACAGTCAATGTGCTAGAGAAAATAATTTTTAAGCACAACGACCGGTTTTTCAAAGGTATCCGTCAATCCATTTCCTGGACCAAGGTTGATTCAATCTTGAATCGCCCCATTGTTTCAATCCAGTTGTCACAAGTTTGAACTATGGTATAGATCTCACATGTCACCTACCAAGAGCTTGTTTGATGTTGGCTCTAGAAGGTTTTCCATCTTCATTGTGAACATGTGAACATATCACTCAGATGTTCTGGCAATACCACAAGGATAATTACGTAGGACTCTAAAGATATATTCTCACTTTACACATTGTGTGAAACAGTGAGTCTTCATTGATTGTGTCTTAGTGAGATTTATTGATGATCTCGTGGCTCTAGACTCAATAGTGCATTTTGGTTTCCTGTGCCGGAGATTAGGGAGAGGGTCTCCTTCTTCAATATCAACAATCTCTAAGAGAAAGTCGATAGATTATGTAGGTTCCCCGTGAGAATGAAACAAGTCCTTTTAAGAGAAACTTGAGTAGCTTAGGAAGTTAGGTGCAGTGCGTCACTGGGTCCATGACGTCTTGTCTTTAATACCAGTGTTACCTTAGTAACGACCAGTAGCATATGTATTGAACCCGGTTTCTGCCCTAAGGTTGAAATAATGGAGGGCTATTTCTTTTCACCCTTTTCTCATTCATTTCTTTTTCATTCTTCAACCCCTTCAGTGCTTACCGAAATTTCATAACTAGAACCTTGTTGGGTTTGTTCCAGTTCTAGCTCTATCTCAGTCCGCACTCTTCCCATTTCTCACTTTTCTCCTTTTTCCATCATACCTAAGGACTTCTACACTATCTAGTGGATTGTCCCTGGGTAGATCCCTCCGGCTCTGGCGGGATCGTGGGAACGAATACCTAACCTAACCATCCTTATATCTCCATGCATAAAATAAATTTGGTCGGTCTTTTTGGTATTGTTCTTCTGCCATTGAAACCAATTGAAAACCATTTGAATAATCAATCCAGGTACTTGTGATCTATGATCAAAGAATTTTGTACCTGAATTGTTTTTGATATTTCAGAAAAAGCTCCACCTCAACATGTGCATCGTATGTTTGAAATTGCTTTGGCACATGGAGGCTAGAGGACTTGAAACTCTCAGCTTGAGAATGAAGAATTCACTTCTTTGATCAACATTTTCTAAAAATATCGACAACACTTTCCTGATCAAAATTAGTATTTTAAATACTTTGTTAAAGATATTTTTGGAAAAGGATGTGGTTTTCAAAAAGTTGATCCCCCTCAATATGTGCATCGAGATTCGAAAGTGTTTTGCACATATTAGGGAGAACCTGCACTTAGAGACAAATCAATCACGTTTCAATCCTTTTTGGTTTGATATAGATGCTTCCCCTTAACATGTGCATGGAAAATTTGAAATCGTTTGGCACATGTAGGGAGGAGAGCTTGTTATAATATTACTAAACCATTTATCGAATTATCAGTTTATATCCAATTTAAATCACAGATTCTCCCCCGATCACAATTTTCAAATCCTTTGAGATTTGTGATCTCAATTGATTTAAATTAGATTTTGAAGACTTTTGAGGAGAATAGTGCCTTGCATATGAAAAATATTTTAACTGATAAGGATAAGATTTTGAGACTTTAAACTCCAATGTTCAAGCATGCTTAAGTATCTTATGAAAACATAACATTAGCCATGGTCTTGAACCAATTGTATAAGACATTGGAATTGTTTGACAAATAACCTTTTTGATTTTGACAAGTGACAAGTCTAGATGATTTTCAAAAATTGAGTCTGAGTTATTTTTCAAAGCTATTTAGTTTTCATTAGATGACAAATATTTTTCAGAAGAATTTATAGAAGGAAAAATATTTGTGAAGGAAACATTTGTCTTTTTGGTAACAAACATTTGTTATTAGAATCCGAGCATGAGATTTGAAAAATAAGATTAAGCATGGCTCTGTTCTTTCTCTTAAAACGGGTTACTGCCTGAAATGACAATAAACCACCATTTTTTCCATTTTTTTTTAAAGTTTATGTACAATCGAACTTCATCTAAAGACCCGTGTCATTCTTAGAGTGACAAATCAAAGACCGTAGGTGTTATCGAAGAATAGAAAAAGATGGGAAAAATAATATTTTTGAGCTTTTTCAAAGATTTTATGATTTTTATGGATTTTTGAAATTTTATGTTTTTCTATTTTCTTTTTGTGGGTTTTATAATTTTGTATATATTTTTTTTATTATTTTTTTTTGAATAAATATTTACAAGAGATGGATGAAGAAAAGCTTTTACTCCTCGTCTTCCTCTTGAAGACGTTTGAGTGTTTCCGGTTGTAAACTCTTTAGACCAAGTCGTGGAAGGATAAACTCAAAACGTTCTCTAGGAAGAGCTTTAGTGAAGATGTCAGCTAACTGATATTCAGTCTTCACAAAATATAGTTCCACCACACCGTTCTCCACTTGCTCCCTGATGAAATGATGTCGAATGTCGATATGCTTTGCTCTTGAATGTTGAACGTTGTTGCATGAGAGAGCAATGGCACTCTTGTTATCACAGTACAGAGGGATTTTGTTGAATTCAAAGCCATAGTCAGATAATTAGGATCTCATCCATAGGATTTGAGCACAACAAGATGACATGGCTATGTATTCTGCCTCTGTAGAGGATATAGAGGTACTCATTTGTTTCTTTGAAGACCAGCTGACAAGCTTATCACCCAAAAACTGAGCACCTCCTAACGTGCTTCAACGTGTGTCTTGACACCCTGCATGGTCAGCATCTGCATAAGCTGTTAGTGACATACAGGTGTCCTTCGGGTACCAAAGTCCCATGTTGATGGTTCCTTGGAGATACCGAGAGACCCGTTTAACCGCTTCAAGGTGCTTTTTGGTAGGCTTAGCCTGGTATCTAGCACACATGCATACAGCGAACAGAATGTCTGGTCTACTGGCAGTAAGGTACATCAGGGACCCAATCATACTACGATATTTAGTTTGGTCAACCATGATCCCTGAGTGGTCCTCATCCACTTTAGTACGCTCCACCATGAGAGTGTCAACAGGGTCACAAGAATCAAATCCAAATTTCTTTAAGATTTCATCAGCATATTTAGATTGATTGATAAACATGCCTCTGGGACTTTGTGAAATTTGTAATCCCAAGAAAAATGACATTTGTCCCATCATTGACATTTGAAATTTGGAGCCCATCTCCTTAGAAAAACGGTCACATTCATTGGGGTCAGTCGAGGCAAAAATAATATCATCAACATAAATTTTAACATGAATTAAGTGTTTGCCTGACTTTCTGGTGAACAATGTTGGATTAACTGCTCCTTTGCTGAATCCATTAGATACAAGAAACTTCGATAGCGTGTCGTACCATGCCCTTAGAGCTTGCTTCAAACCGTAAAGGGCCTTCTTCAAGCGATAGACATGAGTAGGATGCTCTGGATTCACAAAACCTTCAGGTTGGCTAACGTATACTACTTCTTTTAGATCTCTGTTAAGAAAAACAGTCTTTACATCCATCTGATAGACTACCATGTTCTTATTGGCAGCGTTAGCCATGAAGATTCTGATTGCCTCGATACGTGCAACTGGAGCAAATGATTCTTCAAAGTCAATACCCTCCTCTCGACGGTATCCTTTTGCAACCAGTCGAGCCTTATTCTTTAGCACATCACCATGTTCATCAAGTTTTACTTTGAAGATCCATTTTAGAGCAATGATCATAGCACAGTCAGGAGCAGGTACTAATTCCCATACATCTAGTCGACCGAACTCATGAATTTCATCTTGCATGGCATTGAACCAACTATCTTCAGTCATAGTTGTTTTAATGTCTTTTGGTTCGATCTTAGATAATACGAAGTTGAAGAAGCACCACAAGGCGTTAGTTGCAAGTTGTTTACGAGTGGATACTGGGTGAGAAGGGTTTCCAATGATGTTCTCCAATGGGTGGTCATGTGTCCATTTTCTAAGGTGTTCGTGTGGTTGTTGTTGAGGGACTGAAGTAGCAGAGTTTGGATCTCCTGATGAAGATGGTTCTGAAGTTGGTTCAGGAGCAAATATGTTTTCAAATGGAGCATCTTCGGGAGTAGCAAAGGGGTTATCTCCATTATAGGTGCCAAAAACATTTCCATGATGTACACTCGATGATTGAGGATTTGATGATGATGATGAGTGATCTGTAGTAGGCGCTTCTTGACTCAATGACATAGAAACTGAAGGGTTATCTACGTTGATTGGGTTAGGGGCAACCTCTGTTGATGGATTAGACTGGTCATTAGCAATAGGCTCATAGTGTTCATCAAACATTGGATCAAACAATTTTTTCAAATCCTCTTCCGAAGGGGGTACATATGGAATTGCTGGTGAGGGATTTTGTACATGAGAAGAACTAATGGGGCTACTTAACGAAATTTTGAGATGCGGGTCCAGAACTTGATTGTCCTGGAGCCATTTGCCCATACAGCTCATCGAACGTGATGTGAATAGTTTCCATGATATCTCGAGTTCTTTTGTTGTAGATTCGGTAACCCTTCTTGTTTGGTGCATAACCTACAAAAACTCCAATGTCCGCCTTAGCTCTTAATTTACCCAAATCTTGACCATCATTCGTTGGATAGCACAAAGCACCGAATACACGAAGGTAGGAGAGATCAGGTTTTCGTTTATGGACAAGTTCGTATGGAGTTTTTCCATGAGTGGTGTGTATGAGGGAACGATTTTGGGTGTAGCAAGCAGTGGCAATGACTTCAGCCCAAAGAAACATTGGAAACTTTGAGTAAATTAGCATTGTTCTTGCAGCTTCAACAAGGGTCCAATTTCGTCTTTCAACTACACCATTCTGTTAAGGCGTACGTGGAACACTTCTTTGATGACTGATTCCAATGCTTTCATAAAATTGACTTAGGTCTTTGTTAACAAACTCAGTGCCATTGTCTGTTCGAATAATTCTAACAGTCTTGTTAAGTCGAACCTGCAGCTGTTTGATAAGTTTGATGATGACATCTGGAGTTTCATCCTTTGTCCTCAAAAACTTAACCCAAGTAAATCGAGAGTAGTCATCAACAACGACTAATACATATTTCTTCCCATTTATCGTTTGCACTCTCATGGGTCCGCACAGATCCATATGAAGAGTATGAAGAACTTCCATAATTGATTTTGCGGGTTTGGGGTTGGAGGCATATTTCTTGCTTTTTCCCAATTGGCATGCTGAACAAAGATGATCTTTTTCATACTTTAATCTGGGTAAGCCTCTTACTAGGTCCTTTCTGGAAAGGTCATTAATGGTGCCAAAGTTCAAGTGATTGAGACGACGATGCCATAACCATGACTTTGTTTTCGAAGCCTTTGACAACAAGCAGATTGGAGAAGACTTCATCATATCTTAGATAAAGTTGGTTTATAAGTTTGTACCACGTGTTCCTCTTAAAAGTTCCATACCATCAAGTTCTCTAACAAAACAAGTATGTTTTCTAAAAGCCACTTCTAAATAAGAATCACAGAATTGACCGACAGAAAACAAATTATGACCAAGACCTTCAACATAGTATACCCTGGAAATTACACTATCACCAACCACATAGTCTCCATAACCCATAACTGCCCCAAAATGGTCGTTCCCGAATCTAACAGTCCCGATAAATTTACTCATGAAGTTCATGAGCCGCGAGCGATCTCCAGTCATATGCTTGGAACAGCCTGAGTCCAGGTACCACAGAACGATTTGAACGACTTGCAGTTGAACACAGACAAGTATGGATGACTAGATAGTTTGGATCCCCATGCGAGAATGGGTTCCACTTGGTTAGAAAACGAGATTGGAACATCCACATCAGAAAAAGAGTCAATGAAATCATTGGAGGTAGATGCCGGACTAGTAGTAACAGTAGATATATTCAAAGTATGTTCACTTCTTAAAGGTATAGTTCTACCAGTAGGCATCCATTTTCTAATGGGCATTGATCTAGATAAATTAGGGCACAACTCATTAAGATTGAATTTACGGCCAGTAGGTATCCAATGATAACGTACATTACTAAATTTTCTTCCTGTTGGTTTCCAATGTTTTCTAGCCCTCTTCCACCTTGGTCTTCTGACCTTCTTAGCCTTTTTTTTGTGTTAACATTTTTTACCGGAGATATAACAAAATTGTTCACATCATTCACAACACATTCATGACTAATACCAGAAATCACACAATCATTACATGTTTTGCAAGAAGTAGCAGAATTCGAATTAATTACAGTACGCTTATAGCTAATACTAGAATCAACACGATTCGTCTAATTCAACACAAAATTATTGTTCCTAGGGTGGTCTTCTACTTTCTTTCATTGATCACTCTTAGCTTGCGAGGTCCTATCTTGCTTTGTATTGCCTGGAGGCTTTGACCCGCTTGCCTTAGTGTCACTGATTACTCCTGTAGAGGGAATGATGGGAACATTAGTTGGTTTTACTACTTTATGCATTCCTGATCTAGAAGTGTTGGGATCTGAAGTACTTGCAGGCACATCAAAGTTCACATGCTTGACTTTCGGCACTAGGCATAGAGCAAGGCATAACGACTTTATCTTTCTTACAAAAGGATTTAGGGCATGTTGCTCTTAAGCATTATAAAGTTCCTGAGATCGTTTGGCATATAAGCATGCATACCTAACTTCACTATCAAGTGGTTTATTTATGCTATCCTCTTTGACAATCTCACGGAGACATTCTATACTATCCTTAAGGTACGAAAAATATTCTTGAAACCCAAGTTCATTATTTCTAAGGTGAGGAGGAATATATTTTACAGTCACAGCATACTTAGAATCCGCAGATGCCTTTGAAGCAACACTCTCATTACAGACAAGTGGCATTTTCCCATTTACCTGACTTTTGAGATTCTCAATTTCCTTTTGCAAAGAAGTTATATTTTCATTGTTCTTGTCACGAGTGACTTTCATTGAATCATATAACTCTTTAAAGTGTCGTTTAACCTTTTCATTTTCTTCTAGAAAACTCTCATTTTCTTGTTGTAATACATTAATGATGTTTTGAAAATGAAAGTTTGAGAATACTGAGAATCTAAAGGATGAGGCATTTGGGAGCCATTCACATTGTTCTTTTCACCCTTTAATTGTGAAATTTGGGTTTTCATCCTTCTAATCGTGTTACAGTGACCTCGAATTTGTTCGTCACGTTTTTTTATTTCAAAAACTGCATCAAACTCAGGAACATCCGAGGGTGTCTTGATATTTGAGGTTTTAACATTTTCTTTGAGATGTTGATATTTTAGTTGTAAATTAAAATGTTCAACTTCCAGTTTAGAATAATGTTTTACCAAATTATCATGATCATCCTATTCTACTTTATCATGCAATTTTGAATTTGTGGTTTCAAGCTCAATGACACGATCATGGGAAACTTTTAATGCGACAGTTAATTCATGAAATTGAGACACAGTAATAGAACAATTTGTACCAGTGTAGAACACATCTTGAGCAACACATTGAGAGATCAGATTATCATTAATGATGTGCAGATTCTTTATCTCTATTTCATTATTCTTAAGCTCACGTTCATATATACTGACCTCAAATTCCATATCATTAAACATCTTTTTCATTTCTTTAATCTCTATGTCCATTCCCTTTTGAAGACTCTCAAATTGTCCTTTAAGTTGTTTAAAGAAAGGCATGACCTCAGTTAAATAGCATTCTTTAGTTTGTTCAAAACCTCTTTCCCCTTCAGTTATCCCAGTGGGTGTGATTCTCTTCTTACAAGTTTTCTCAAAATCAACAAATAGTTGGTAAACTACGTAAAGGCTGATTAAGGTCTTTCTATTAGTGGGAAGATTTCTAGGCACTAAATGCATTGGTGTATTTGGGGGATACACAGTGGCTGGAGGCAATTTCCTACAAAGGGAATTTTTTTCAATAAAATCATCAGCTTTTTGTTTGTCCAGATCCTTTTTCTAGAAAATTTGTTCAGGGGTCAGCTGGGTCTGAGGTCTAAATTTATTAAAGGCAATCCAGTTATCCTTAGAATAATTTGGTGTTTTAATGATGATTTTATCTCTTATGCACAAGGGACTATTAAATTTATCATCCAATTTTTTTTCTAGAGACTTCTTCTAATTTTCTATCTTCCCCAGAGCTCTCAGCACAAGTGGGTTTCTGTCTAGGCTTAAGAATCTCATTTCCATCATAGATTACTTTTTGAGCTGCTTTAGCCTTACTACACGCCTTAGGATTTGGTTCATCTACAAGTTGAACGCTATGCTTATCACTTAGAACTCTATGCTTAGTGATCATGTGAGCAGTCTAAATGGTGTTCCCTTGTACGTACAATTTATTTTCAAGTTTGTTCTTCAAAGTTTTTAGGTTGGAAAATTCATTTAAAAGTTTTGATTCCTTAGCATTGAATTCTTGTTTAAGTACTTTCACATTATCTTGAAGTTCTTGTTTCTGTTTAATAGTTTTTTTAAGCTTTTCTTGTAAGGAATCTAACTCTTGTTTTAACATTTCTTCCTTAAAATTGCTTTTTTTGATAATTGTACGCATTTGGTCATCCATCTCCTGCTCACGGGTAGTCAGTTCAAACTTAGCACGTTGTTCATATATAGCAACTTGTTTTTTATAGGCGTTTAGTTCAGAAATAATAGAATCATCAGGGGCACATGCAGTGAATTTATCAAAAATATAATCATCATTGACTGCAGAAGATGCATTACTTGGTAAAATTTCACTTTCATTTTGTTTCGCATATTGCTCATATGGGACAACATTGATATTACCCATATTTTCAATATCTGATTCAATAATTTCAGTTGATTGTACTTTGTCATGTATCTTTTGCATATCAACATCATTGTATAGTTTTAATACCTCATATATGATTGATTCCCTGGAGGGAGTGGCCTGTTTAGGCGAAGAAGCCCTTGGAGTTACCATTGGTGAGATATTAGCCATGAAGATGGTCTGGGCGGTTGGTTCATCATCAACATCTGAATCAAATGCATCACAGTCTGTGACTTGAAATGCATTGGGATTGTTCTGACCCATACCCTGCACTGGCTGTTTATCCACATCAGCATCATAAGTTCTGGCATTTCCCTCAGCAAGAAATTGCAATTCTTCCTCATTCAACATTGCTCCACTGTCTTGAGCTTGGACCAGCAACATCTTGTCCCTGAAGTACTCTGCAATTTGTGGACGTTTTGGAAGAGTGTAATTCCTTGCGATGTGTCATTCTCCACCACAGTTGTAACATTTAATGGGCTTTACTTGACCCTGAGCCATGTTCCTTCCACGATTCTGATTACCCATATATCCACCACCACCGCCAGCATTCCCATATCCAGCACCAGCATTCCCATATCCAGCTCCAACATTCCGATATCCAGCTCCAACATTCCCTTGCTCATTATGTGGAAGGTATGCATTTTGTCTTCCTTGCACACTTTGCACCACTACCTTTCCATCTCTAACAGTAGCTTGGTTGTGGGGATTGGATGTTGTTATGAGGTTATTGTTGGTATGTGGAGTGAGATTCAGATTTTGCCTAACCATAAGAGACAGTTGATTAACGAGATTTTCCATGAATGTTTCTGAATCTGGAGGCTTATACCCTGGATCTGGAATGAGTTTGTGATTACCATTACCAGTTGGTATCACTTGAGATGCTTTGGTGGTTATTCCTACATTTGTATAGAATGCAGTTGAATCATTTGACGAGCTTGCATCACCATAATTAGTTTTGAACTTTTCCAAGACCATTCGTTCAAACATAGCATGTTTCTCATTTTGAAGCAAGTATGCATACAATTGCTCATAGTTAGTGTGCCTCAAACATTTGGTTAGCTTGACTGATGTGACAAATTTGTGCCATTCGGGATTCATGTTGTTCACAAACTTTGAATTGAGCTGAATATTTGGCATAGTCATTTTGATATTCCTCATGTCATTCACAAGCTTGTAGAACCTCACGTAGTATTCAGTGACATTTTCCCCTGGGTTCATCTTAAAGTTCTCAAAATCATCATACAGTTGAGACTCTCTGTCTTCTTTAGTTAATTCTGAACCAGAGAGAAGCATCTTGACATTGTCCCAAACTAATTTGGCTTCAGTGTTGTGATTGATTAACTTGTAGATGTCCTTTGGTAGACCCTGAAGTACAATGTTTGAGGCCCTAATATCATCATCGTATCTCTTTTTCTCCTTATCAGTAAGTTCATCAAATGTCTTTGGTCTATCCAATCCTAATGTCACTGAGCCATCAATTGGTACGGTCCTTCATCAATTGATTTGAGAATGTTAACCCCATTTTCCTTACCCAAGCAGTACAATCTGATTCGTTGAGCCCATGAGTCATAATTAGTTATGTCTAACATGGGTGGACGAGTATCTGATCCTGCAGCTTGAACGTCCTCAACAACAGAAGAGATGATTGTAGGCACGTTGGTAGACATGATTACAGATTCTACTAGATTTTATAACTCTTTGATTAAACCGGGAAATAGATTCTTTCACGGGATTTTACTAAATCAAAAGAAAAATCGTAAAATGTAACAATAAGAACCAATAAGTCTCAAGAGACAAATCGCTCACTTGTACCAAATTGCTCAGAATGACAAATCGCTTCAGCCAGCAAATTGCTCAAAACAAACAAATCGCTTAAAAGGACAAGTCGCTTAATAAGACAAATCGCTTAAACAGTCAACTCGCTTCAATAAACAAGTTGCTTAAACATACAAATCGCTTAAACCAACAAACCGCTTAAATGACAAGTCGCTTAACCAAGAAAAATCGCTTAGACTAACAACTCGCTTAAATAAACAAGTCGCTTAAGCTGACAAATCGCTTCACCGCACAATTCGCACAAGTACGTCCACTAAATAGACAAATCGCTTCAAAAAGCGATTTTTAGTTAGACACAAATCGCTTCCAACTAGGGACAAATAACTCGTCAGAAACACTTAACGAGACTCAAATCGCTCACTTGAAAACAAACAAAAACACCACTTATCAATCCAAAAACAATCCAACCACAGTGATTCAAGCCTTCCAAATCAAAACCTAAACACTTATAATGATTCTAAACACAAAAGTACAATCAAAATCCAAACTTTAACACTAGAGATGATTCAAATGATGCAAATAACTCTAAACTCTTTCAAACCCAAAAACCATATAAAAACCACTAGAAATCCAAAAACATGTAAGATGAATGATCAAACCATGGCTCATGATACCATTTGTAGTATATTGGATTTCATACATACATTAAAACATATTAACTATAGGCGTATGGGTGAAGTTTTAGAGAGAGAAAGTAGAGAGAGAATTGGGAACTTGATGAAACAAAGAAAAATAGTATTGAAGCTCCAACCCTCTACCTTGGGAGGTAGAGGGTATTTATAGTTTCTTACAAGACACGCCTCCTACGGGCTGTGGATTAGGCATACAGTGGGTAAAGACCCGTCAGTCCTCCACGGTGTTACATAACTAACTACTTATTAACATAACTTGACTTACGACTACGCGCTTTCTAATGAATACATATACTTGAGGTGACCGACACTTTAACTGATGGATTTTCTAAATCCTAACATTTACTTCAGTATTGTCATCACCATCATCATCTTTCTTGTGTTTGTTCTTCTGGTTGTTGTAGTTCTTCTTCTTGTTCTCCTTTTTCAACTGTCTGCAAAACTTCATCGTGTGCCCCTTTTTATGGCAATGATAGCATTCAACATCAGAAAATTTTCCTTTGCTGGAACTGCTACGATGATTACCTCTGTTACTCGGGCCTCTGCTTTGACTTTTCCCCCGCCTTTCAGTGACCAAGACATCTGACTGTGAAGAAGAACCCTGTGACTTCTTCTCATTTCTGCATTCAGAATACTGCCTTTAGCCAATTCCATGGTGATAACACCATCTGGTGCAGAGTTGGACAAGGATGTCCTAAAAGTCTCCCAAGTATCCGGTAAGGTACCAAGAAGCCACAAGCCTTGAATCTCATCTTCAAACTTGATACCCATACCTGCAAGCTGATTTATAATACCCTGAAAAACATTTAAGTGATCAGTAATAGGAGACCCATCAGTATACTTTAATCTCATGATTTGCTTGATTAAGAACAACTTGTTGTTTCCAGTTTTTCGAGCATATAATTGTTCAAGTTTGTTCCAAAGAGTACGAGCATGTGTCTCCTCACAAATATGGTTCAAAACATTATCATCAACCCATTGCCTAATATACCCGCAAACCTGTCTATGCAAAATAGTCCATTCTGCATCTGTTTTGTTATCAGGTTTCTCAGTAGAAAATACAGGCAAGTAGTAGTCTTTAACATAAAGGAGATCCTCCATTTTTCCTTTCCAAACATGATAATTCGAACCATTCAAACTAACCATCCTACTTGTATTAGTTTCCATCGTTCAAACATGTTAAGTCCCCAAACCAAGAACCAAGCTCTTGATACCAATTTGACGGGTAAGTATAATGGGTCACAACGGCATAAACACAAATGCGGAAGCAAAACCTTCGTTTGACAGCACTTACCCAAACCCGTATGAACCTATGAGGAAGTGAACAAATAAGGCAAACTAAAAGCAACTCTAATCAGCCCCCAAACAATATCAAATCAGTCCAATCAGCAGGTAGTAAAGATAATCAAACACACAACAAGAACACCAATCTTTTAGCGTGGAAAACCCCAAAACGGGTAAAAACCACGGGACACCTAGTGCCGCTTAAATCCACTATCAACAAGGAGTGGTACACAAAGTCTTCTCTAGATAACACTAGAGGTACACAACAAACATCATAAACTTGGAATCAACATCAAGATATATGGCAACAATCAAAGAAGAAAAAAAAAGAGGAAGAATATCACCAAATAAGATGCAATCTGCCCTGGTATGAAAACCGCACTTCCAGGCCTCAAAATCAAAATCCCAACGGTCAAAACGTTCCTTTCGATGTCAGGAAGCTTCAGTCCGAAAATCGTGACGATCCGACGAGGCAATCTCCTGTGATCGGAAAAACACTGCAATTGGGTTTGGGTGATATCTTACTCCGGGATTCTTCTTTCTTTTCTGTTTTAGTTCCCTCCAAACTTCTCTCACACTCTTACCCATTCTACTCCTTGAACATATGAAGTAATAAAGTGTCTAAAGAGGACCCAAGATGAGCCTCAATGTGTTGGGCTATTAATCCTCATGGGCTAAGAAAAGATACCCAACATTTACTACTGGAGTTTATTTCGGCTTTTAGATCGATTATAAAAGATCATATTATGGTCTAAATGACCAGATTAAATGTGTATATAATAAAACCGGACCGGACCGAGACCGAATCCGGGCAAAACCCTAGACCGAGACCGAGACCGAATGTGGTCGGTCCGGTCCGGTCCGGTCCGGTCTCGGTCGGTCGGTCCGGTCCAACAAGGCTAAATTTCGGGTTTGTGGTCCGAACCGGACCGAGACCGAATCCGGCAAAAACCTTAGACCGAGACCGGACCGCCGGTCCATCGGTCCGGTTGGTTTCGGTCCGGTCCGGTCGGTTTTGTCGGTCCGTCCGGTCCATCCGGTCCATTTGCTCACCCTTAAATAGATTACATTGGTTGAATAGGTTAAATGGGTTTTGAGTTGACCCATTTAACACATTTTACATACAAAAATTAGCACATAACACGAGTTAAACAGGTTAAATGGGTCTTGAGTTTACCTATTTAACACATTTTACATACAAAAATTAGCACATAACACGAGTTAAACAGGTTAAATGGGTTTGCGAGTCAACCTGTTTACTCATTTAACCTGTAAAATAAAATATAAGTAATTTTTTATTTAAGAAAAAATCTTAAATGGGTTGCCGGGTCGACCCGCTAAATTAATTCCCAACCTGAACCTAACCTGTTTAATAAACGGGTTAGATGGGTCAACCCAAACCCGACCCAAAATCTATTTAAGCTCAACCCGAACTTGTTAATTTTCGTGTTGGTTTCAGGCCGGGTTTCGTGTCCGGTCCGAAATTGCCACCCCTAGTCCCAAACACTTGACATTAAAGTATGAATGAGATAATCACATTAACATAGCAAGTTCAAATTTTGCTCACTTTATATCAACTATACTCTTTATAAAGATTTTGTAATATGGGAGGAAACTGGTCAGCTTAGTCACGCCTTTTGCCTTTAACTACCATCAAAGTAAGAAGTTTGGCCTATATTTCTGTGGAAATCCAGTGAGCCTACAGAGCAGCATTGAACAAACATGTAGGCTGGGAATACAAGGCGGTGGATTGCTTGGCATAACAAGGCAATTATCGTTCCCGTCAAGTGCTGGTTTGACACTGCTACTTACATAATGTCTACTTTACTAGTTGCTATTTGTAGTCCATGCTATACAGCGCAAACTCTAACATGACTGTGCAGGTGGAAAATATATATGGTACATTACAGCTTAACTTATGCATAACAAGAGTTTACCTATCCAAATATCTGAATACATCTTACTGTCAAAAACGTAGTTGTGCTTAATGTTCACAAATTATATGAAATTCATCATCGGTAGTCATTAAAATTAGAAACTACTTACACATTTATCTTTCTAGTAACATAAACTAAACTGAATAATAAAGACTTGATGTGATAACTAGAGCTTGATCTCAACACCTTGCAACATAGTACCATTATCGTTGTCAATAAATGATAGAATTTGATTGATCATGCAAAAGTAGTGTTCCATGTAAGACCTTGCGGAATACGCATAACGCGTTCCATAAATCCCAACACCATTGACATGTCCCGATGAGGGTTCATAAACTTCAATTTCGGACTCTTCGAACCTCTTATTCACCATTTCCAATACAACTTCACCATTCTTCCTAAACCCCAATACCCTAGGATACACAGACTTACCCTCAACCTTTATGGTATATATCATAGTAAACGGTTTATTCTCACCATCTTTCCTCGTCCACACACCACAAACCGACGTTTCACCCTCATCATAATACTCGATCAAACCAAGCGACTCATTCACCTTCGTCACTACAAGATGTGCAAGATGTGCATGTACTAATTTCTCCGGAAGAGACACTTCACCAAACTTCTCCCTCTTCAAATCAAATGAAATAATATAGTTAGACCCATATCCTCCATCCACATCAAAATCATATGAAGCAGGCCAATAAATAACCCCATCTACAAAAGCCTGAACCATTCCCCACGTTGTAAAAGATTTAAAAGGCGCACCCATATATACAGTTTTCCAAGCGCATGTACTTAAAGTAAAAACATCAACCACCCACATACTAGGTGTTTCAACAACATTAATCTTAACAAGCTTAGGGTCACTAGTATCAGGACAAACCCCAAAACCAATAACAGTATGCTCTTCAGGGATAACAATACCAATGGATTTCCTAATACTGGGATTCCAAATAACAGCCATAATAGTATGCAAATCTACGTCCTTGTAAATACCGTAAAAACATAACAACCCGTTAACAGAACTAAGTGGTAATGCGTCTGTTAATAAGCTAAGGGGCAGCGGGGCGGTTAAGGGAAACTTTTGTTGGGGGAAAGTATTGTTATCGATAATAGAGGTATATGTTCGGACAGTACCAAACCTGTACAGTACAAGTAGATGATGCTGAGGGTTTGTGAGATTGATGTGGTAGTTTTTTATAAATTCCGGGCTGTCGATAAGAGACTTCCATTGTTTTGAAACGGAACGGAATTGAATTAGTGATTTGACAGGAAGGTGTTGCATGATTTGTGACTGGATTTCGAAAGGTATATGATCCGACATTTTTCTTAATTTGAAAAAAAGTTTGGTTTAGGGTTTTCAAAATTTAGGGAATTTATGATGAATGAATGTATGTTTTTTTTTTGTCGTTGTTTGTGTGTGAGGTACTGAGGTTTGTGTTTGTTTTAAACGTTTTGTGAATTAAATTTTGGGCTACTGGGCTTCCTTACCTAACAGTTCACTTATGAAATTGGCCCAGTAAAAGTTATAAACTACTTACATTTGGTGCAAGCATACTAGCATAGTGACGCAAAAGCAAGTGGCAGTAACAAGGTTTATGACTTGGCTCGTGGTAGGGGTGTTCATGAGTTGGGTAATATCCGAATAAATCGAAAACCGAAACCGAACCGAACTGAAAATAACCGAACCGAACTCATAACCGAACCGAATTTGCCAAAACCGAACCGAACCGAATTAAATATTCGGTTTTCGGTTATGGTTTTAGCAATCCAAACCGAAAACCGAATTCAAATAAATAAATATATTTTTTTATATATTTATATAAAAAAAAGATATTAAAATCATTTTATGCTATAAATATGACCTTTTTTAGCTTGAATATTTTTTTTTTGCTAAAAATATATATAAATAAATGAATAAATAATTAAATTTATGTAATTCGGGTTATTCGGTTCGGTTTTCGGTTATGAGAGTTCGGTTTTCGGTTCGGTTTAATCAATTTGAATTCGGTTCGGTTCGGTTTGAGGTTATACCCAGAAAAAAAAATTAACCGAGCAAACCGAACTGAATAAACCGAACAACCCGATAACCGAACCTATGAACACCCCTAGCTCATGGACGTCACTTGGGGATAAAAGATCTTGACTCGCACAAACGTGAAACTGGATGCGTACAATGCATTACAGGATTGCTTATATTACAGAAAAAAATCAAACAAAACCATTTCAAGAAGAGAGCGCACCCGAAGAGCTTGAGTAACATCTAAAATGCTATTGCCTATTGCCAAAGAAAATCCACAGCAGCAGCTATTATGTTGCTGAATTTTGTTGCCACTTCTTTACCAATATATTTGCATTCCGTTGACTTATTAGTCTCCATATTCGACATTTCCTCCAATTGGATCTAAATCTGTTTAGAGTACTCAAGCTCCATGCTATAAGCTCCATTCCAGCAGTTTATGGATGTCCAGATAATCCAGCTTATCTCTACTACTAAACATCATCTCATTACAGGTGAACCATAACAAGTTGTTTCACACGCGTTTATAAGATAGCTATATTATACATGATATTTAGAATTTTTCAAAAAGGGTCATATACGTACTAACGTACATTTTAGGAGAATTATTTCATGTCTGGCCAAAACTCGAACTTAAATGCAGAATAAGTAAACTCCGCTTAACTGTTAACATTAGGAGACCAATTCCTCTCCTTTTTAAGAAGCTTTTTTTTTTTTTTTTTTTTTTTATAAAGATGTCCCAAACACTTGACATTAAAATAGGAATGTGATAATCACATTAACATAGCAAGTTCTCAGATTATATCAGCTATACTATTTATAAAGATTTTGTAATATGGGAGGGGGCGGGTCAACTAAGTTTGGCCTATACTTCTGTGGAAATCCAGTGAGCCTACAAAGCATCATTGAATAAATAGGGCAATTATCGCTCCCATCAAGTGCTGGTTTGCAGCTGCTACTTAGAGAATGTCTACTTTACTTGTTGCTATTGTAGTCCGTGCTATACAGCGCAAACTCTAACATGACTGCGCATTTGGACAACATATATGGTACATTACAGCTTAACTTATGCATAACAAAAGTTTACCTATCCAAATATCTGAATACATCTTACTGTCAAAAATGTAGTTGTGCTTAATGTTCACAAATTATATGAAATTCATCATCGGTAGTGATTAAAATTAGAAACTACTAACACATTTATCTTTCTAGTGACATAAACTAAACTGAATAATAAAGACTTGATGTGATAACTAGAGCTTGATCTCATCGACGTCAATAAATGATATTGATTGATCAAGCAAAAGCAGTGTTTCCATGTAAGACCCTGCGGAGAACATATAACGCGTTCCATAAATCCCAACACCATTGATATGTCCCGATGAGGGTTCATAAACTTCAATTTCGGACTCTTCGAACCTCTCATTCAGCATTTCCAATACAACTTCGCCATTCTTCCTAAACCCCATTACCCTAGGATGCACATACTTAATGTCAACCTTTATGGTATATATCTTAGTAAACGGTTTATTCTCACCATCTTTCCTCGTCCACACGCCACAAACCGACGTTTCACCCTCATCATAATACTCAATCAAACCAAGCGACTCATTCACCTTCGTCACTCCAAGATGTGCATGCACTAATCTCTCCGGAAGAGACACTTCACCAAACTTCTCCCTCTTCAAATCGAATGAAATAATGTTGTTAGACCCAAATTCTGCATCTATATTATTATTATAAAAACACCAATAAATAACCCCATCTACAAACACCTGGTTCCACGACATTGAAAACGATATTTGACACGATTTAAAAGGCACACCAATATATACAGTTTTCCATGTACGTGTACTTAACGTAAAAACCTCAACCACCCACATACTACGGTCTTTAACAACTTTAATCTTAACAAGCTTAGGGTCACTATTATCAGGACAAACTCCAAAACCAATAACATAATGACTATACAACCCATCAGGGATAGCAATACCAACGGATTTCCTAACAGTAGGATTCCAAATAACAACCATCCTAGTATCCGAATCCTCGTACTCCTTGTAAGTACCATAAAAACATAACAACCCGTTAACGGAACTAAGCATGTTTGCGTCTCTTAATAAGCTAAGGGGCAGCGGGGCGGTTAACGGAAACTTTTGTTGGGGGAAAGTATTGTTATCGATAATCGAGGTATATTTTCGGACAGTATCAAACTTGTACCGTACAAGTAGATGATGCTGAGGGTTTGTGAGATTGATGTGGTAGTTTTTAATAAATTCCGGGCTGTCGATAAGAGACTTCCATTGTTTTGAAACGGAACGGAATTGAATTAGTGATTTGACAGGAAGCTGTTTCATGATTTCTGATTGGATTTCGAAAGGTATATGATCTGACATTTTTCTTAGTTCGAAAAAATTTTGTTTAGGGTTTCTAAAATTTAAGGATTTTACGATGAATGTACTAAGGTTTGTGTTTGTTTTAAACGTTTTGTGAATTAAAATTTTGGGCTACTGGGCTTCGTTACCTAACAGTTCAATTATGAAATTGGCCTAGTAAAAGTTATAAACTACTGAACTAGTATTTTATCATACTACATATATATAAAAGAGAAAATACATTAATACTTTTATTTATACAAGCCAATGCAATTATATCTTTTATATAATAAAACAAAACCCTTAGTGGGAATTTTTCATTTCAAAAAAAATCAAACCATACCTTATTTGATAATATTTTTTAAATTATTATTATTTTTATAAAATATGAAAAATAATAAAAGCTAAATATTTCTTTATTTAGTAAAAGAAACAAAAAATCGTTTTTATGTTTGGATGAAGAAAAAAAAGTATGGGCATATTATCAATACTTTTGGACCAAATTCATAAATAAATAAATAAAAGCACGGTATCAAATTCATCTGCACACAAACAAAGAAAAACCACAGATTACAAAAACAAACATACAAACAACAATAGATCAAATCCAAAAACCCTAAGTCGATTGAAATCACACAATCTCAGGTCTTTAATTAATCAATGTTATGTTTCTTTAGATCTTGCTAATCTTCTTGAATTGTGTTTCAATAATGGACGTTCTCCTTTGTTTGCTTCTTGAACCCTGTCTATTAGTAAGTTTCATTGGATTAGCTGAGATGTAGTTATGAGGATTTTTGGGGTAATTCAGTCCAGTGAGTATAACATAAGCCAGTTGTGATTGTGTGAGAATTGATATTAATTGTTTTATATAAAAGGTTAGTTTTGAATAAGTGAGGTTATGCCTCAAATAA
This sequence comes from Chrysanthemum seticuspe, assembly GCA_019973895.1. Classification (NCBI taxonomy): domain Eukaryota; kingdom Viridiplantae; phylum Streptophyta; class Magnoliopsida; order Asterales; family Asteraceae; genus Chrysanthemum; species Chrysanthemum seticuspe. Next base: position 328,020,601 of record BPTQ01000005.1, read on the forward strand.
TTTTTTTCTTATTTTTTTTGATAAAGTTTGGTTTTTTAGCATTGGTTTATTGTTTCTTGATGTGGGTTTGTGTTATTTTTGTAGAATGTGATGTGGGTTTTGAGGATCAGTAGAGATTTAGGCTAAAATGTTAACGAGTTAATTTTTTTAGAATTTTTACTAATATGTGAATTAGGGAGAATGGTTATAACTGCATCGAAGAAAATTGTGTATTCGTTTTGGAAGCTGTCTTCGGTGGAAGAAGATTGTGAGAATGGTGGGATTGTGGATGGTTTGTGGTGGTATAAGGATTATAGGAAGCACGTTAATGGTGAGTTTTTGGTTGCGGTGATTGGAGCTAATAGTGTGATTGAGGAACCCAATCCCCTTTGCCGACGACCAAAATCCAAATACCATATAACGAATCCGGTCACCCCACCACCTCTGCCACTAAAACACAAGTATGAGAACAAAAGAGATATTTCATTTGAGTTTCTCTATCTTAATTTATTTTGTATAATAAACCCTAATTAGTTGTTTTTAATTAGTTATTGCTTAGTATGATTTATATCTTTTTAAGTTCTAATTATTGGTTTCGTTCAAGATATTAATTTCATGTTTAACAATAACGTGATTTATAATGGTTTAACTTTTTTTGCAGTTTCGATATCAGGTTCTTTCACAATGTAGACAATCAAAATAGTTTACAAAGAATCACATACCGTTTGGTGGTATTACATGTACATGTTTAAGGTTATTTGTTGTTTGTTTTAGCTCACAAGCTACAAAGATATGCATTTTATTAGATTGGTTAGGCTGTAAAATAAATTTGATAAACATATTTGCTAATTTTAACTATAATTTAGCATTGTAATAAACATGTTTGGTATGTTTTTCCAGGAACAAGCTGTTAAGGAAGCTGCAAGTAAGCTGACTCTGGAGAAACATGTTTATCAAAACAATGAAGATGTCATATGTTGCTTAAAGGTAACTTCAGTAAACTTTTAAAAAAGTTTTCTCAAAGAGAAACGTTCAGAAGGGGATTTGTTGCTCAAGGAAAAACGTTCAGAAACTTCTTAATAAGTACATGTTTTATAGAAAACTTATTTCATATTGTTGGACTAAACTATTATTTTTTTTAAAACTCCATACATCATAATACAATACCAGTTTATATTGTATTACAATTAACATTGTCGAAGAAATGTTCTAATGGTGATGTTAGTACAAGTCGATTGTGGATAAGTAGGAGATCACAATGTTAATAAGATTTCTATATTTTTTTGTTAATGAACTGATGTACCCATATAGAAAGAAATGCAAGAATTCCTCAATTCTTCAACTAATAAAAAGTCAAATAGCAGATCTGGATTAAGTGAAGAATGTTTGCTTTATGTTAAAATAGTAGTTGATAATTTTGTATTGCTGATACTGATAGTTGATTTGCATTGGGTATAGGAGTATTGGAATGTACAAATTTATGTTTACAGTTTGGTTTATTCGGTTCCATATGGAATATGTTCAAAGCTGATCTGATTTAATTATGTAAACAAGTTTGTTTATAGTGCAATTTCACATTTTCACATTTTCACCAAGATAATATAAACTAATCTACCATTGGTATCGTACAACATATTCAAATTTTTTACGAATCTTGACGATGTTGTAAATTAAGCTTGCAAAAGTTATGAGCCAGTTCTCTCTTCACATTTTTACAATCATAGTTAGATACCAATTCTATATTGATCTACTTTCAAAGCAATTTGGGCTACAAAAAACTGGTTGGACAAACTATTTTTTGTATATGATGATCTAATTTATTACACCATTACATCACACTACAATTTACAGTTTTTAATATGTTTGCAGATCATGAGCCTGGCATCATGGCAGAGCCGGATGGTTTGCTAATTATTTGTGCAAGATCCTAGAAAATTACTTTTCTATCATCTTGATGCATATAGCATGAAAGGTATGTATTTCAAGATAATTGTATTTAGCTTTTATAATGATACCTTCTGTATTAAAGTAGTCATTCAGTTCATCAGCTGATGTAGTGATGGTACATTTACGATCCAACAACACTCCATGCAGTTGTTAATCCTTAACTAATGACATACACAAATGTGTTGTTAGAGTCCAAACAAGTGGCATCACAAGGGGCCTAACATTGTTTTATAACAAACATAAAAGGTGCAAAGATAATTTTATTTTAATTCCTTAATATTTCATTTTCATTGAATAGTACATGACTTAATTTCTAGAACACTATGTGGAAGGTAGTATGTCGACCTGTGCTATTTCGGTTGTTAGGTTATGATATATGTTTGATTATATAAAAGAAGTCATGTGAAAACTATTTTTAACGGTGGAATTAGGCTAAAATTAGGATTTTAGTACATATTTGGTGCAGAAATATGCGTTAATTTTATGATACTTTGTTGAATGAACTATAGGCTTATATTATTTAAAGGCTGATTTAGTTCTAAATGAAAATCTAACCATTTGAAAAGTATTGTGACTGAACGGAAAATTACAATCTTAAGTCTTAACCCTCAGTATAACTCAAAGCCTATGCACACTTATTCCCGTGTTTCTTTTAGTTACTCCTAAATTACAATTTCACTTGCCAATTTTTAACGTAAATTATTTACTTGACCATGTCGTGTGCTGTTTGTAACAAGAGTAATAAAATCACCAAAGCAAATGTTGATGTCCAGCCATATGCGAGAATTTTAAAATGGGCATTAGAATTTTGTAATATTATTGAAATGTGTAGTATAACATAATTAGAAAACTTAAGAACTAATGTGTTGTTCTTTCATTGTTGGATCCATTTGACTATTGCAATGTTAATTTCATTGTTGATCCAAATGTGTAAATGCTAACTTAGCGAGAATTTGTTTAGATTTATGTAAGAAAATCTTATTGTCAAGTAATCTGTTGAGAAATTTGTGGGGTTTTGATTTATTTCAATGGTTTATTGGCTAATTTTAAAATTGGGGGGATCACAAAGTTAAATGGGTGATCACCGTTATCAAGTTCGCTTATCACCTTATTCCAGTTTAAATAGTTTTTTAAGTTGCCATTTTCGCCTTATTTATTTATGAGTGGGTCGATTTCGGGTTGATCTCAGACAGGTCAAATAATAAAATTTTAGCTAAAAAAGGAATTGGGCAAAGTCTTTGCAGGTCAAACCAATATGACACAACTTATTTTAACCCGGACTCATTTTGCCCCATTACATGACCCACATATCTTTGCCACCTCTATTAGTTTTTGTACCATTACTAAGTTGACTAACTTTTCCTTGCAGGAAGAAAGACATTCGTTGATGACAGAACTGACTAATCTCCGCCATCAGCTGAAGGATCTTATTAAGAAACCTCAATTGATTGATGGAAGTGATGGTGGGTGTTTACTGGTGAACTCACATCAACATCGCCTTTGCGTGAAATTTTAAATGAATGCTCTAGCTTTATTAAGCTAGCTTCGAGTGAGCAGTCAGAAAAAGAAGGCACAATTAGGGACCTCTGCCACTCCAGCTATAAAAGATAGAGAAATTAACGACCTTAATGTGAAGGTCGTCGAATTATCCTCTGTTGAGACTATTGCAGATAAGATTAGATCTATTTTTGCCTGTCTTCGGCGAGGAAGAATTTACGGGTTTTGTTAGTGATAAACTATCTCATCTTGAAAAAAAATACCTCCATTATAATTGAATATTACGATCGCTTCTTTTCAGAACCTCAAATGCTAAACCAGTGTTTAACCGAGGTTAAGTCAGATTACCAAATTGAAACTGACTTGGGAAAAGTTTTCTTTATCATACGAGAGATATTGGTTTCACTAAAAAGGAAAGAATGAGTTGGCTCATAAAAGTAGCTATTTGGAAATTGAATACGGGAAGCTGATGGAACAGCATAGCAAAAGCAGAGAAACAATTGAGATTTTGAATTCAGAGATCGGAAAGCTCCATGGGGAAGTTGCATTACAGAAACACTGGATACTAATACCAATGAAAAGCTTAACTTGGCTGCGAAAAAAGGTAAGCCATTGGTTCAGCAACGTGACTCATTGAAGCAAGTGATTGTTGAAAAACAAATGAGTTAGATAAACGTTTGATTGAACTGCAAGAAAAGTCAACTGCCCTAGAGGCTGCGAATTCGTTGAAAGAAACCCTTTTGCAAAGGGTCGTGGTACTTAAAAAGTGTGAAGAAGTTTTTTCATTTAGTGGTGTTGGAGAGCAACTTCAGTAATCCGATATTGTTGACAAGGTCATGTGGCTTGCAAATAAATCTATCATGCTACATGATGAAATTGATAGAACGAAAGAGGCTGAGCATGCTGAGATTGAACGCCTTGCGGTGTCATTGGTGGTGGAAGCCCAGGAGAAGAACTATCTTGCAGAGGATAATTTGGAGCTGGACAAGTGCTCGAATAAGATAGCAAATCTATCTGAAGAACTTCATGTATTGAAAGATTAAAATGGGTCTTTGCAAGTTGATCTTCAACGATCTGAGGATAAAGCTGCCTTATTAAGGGAGAAGTTGTCTATGACAGTTAAGAAGGGCAGTGGTTTGGTTCAAGAGCATGATAGCTTGAAACAACAAATGGCTCAAAAGAATGCTCATATTGAAGAATTAAAGACTGAGTTAATACATCAAGAAGAAAGGGATGTGGGACGGATTGCAAAATTGGATTCTGATCTCCGGTGTTTAATAAAAGAAATGGATTAAGTTAAGCACTTCTTTGAACATGTGATTTTCTGTGATTGGGTCCGACACCTGTGTACTATATAAAGGTGAAATCTTGACTATTGATAATTGCTGGTGCAAAAGCTAATCATGTGGTTAGTGTTAAACAAACGAGTGTGAAGCAACATAAATGGTGGACGCTCCTGTTGTAGTTATGACTGGAGCGACAGGTATCGGTGTCACAATTCTCAATTTCCGGTCATTTCTCAAACTCAATATTCATCATTTCATATCGGTTCGTGCATGGTTTTGCATTTTACATTAAACGTTTATTGTCTTATTAAATAAACGCTATCGCGTAAACATTATTTTGAACATTTGATCCGATACTTCCAAAAATTATCCCGATATATTTTTGTACTCATTTTAAGACTATAAAAATTATATTATTATTTTACCCGATGTTTTCAATTTATTTGGTATATAAATGGTTATGTATAAATAATTATGACGGTTTTCTTAAATACTACACGATAATTATTATTTCACTCAAATTTTGCAAGAAATGTATTTTTATAATTTTTATGACTTCAATATATTTTATATTGACCCGTTAACATTTATTTTTAACTAACGCTACCCTACAAGCCCAAATATTTATACAAGTTACCATTTATCCTTAAAAATCTACACAATTATACTACCTAAATTACTTAACTAACTCAAATCATATATGGCCTTTCTTTTTTATTGAGGATGTCGACCAAACATAAATGAGTCACACAATTTTTGATAAAATATCTACATATATCATATTATATTCATAAATTGCAAGACATTTACACATACAAACTAAATCATTCAAAGTGAAAAACCATTTCCCTTTTCTCCCATCTATTGAGAACCGGCCATCCTAAAGGAAGAAGGAGAGCTCACCAAAATTTTTCAAGACAAGGTTTTTAACACACTAGTATCACTCTTTATTTAGGTTTTGCAATAAAAACCTAGGGTGATTAGGAAATCCTTTGTTCTCATAAACCTCATTATGTTACTTGTAAGCTTTTCATATTCATAATCATATTTCATATTCATTGTTATGGTCACTTCATTTTATTTGAGAAAACATGCAAGTCTCATGAGGTTTATACCACTTTTTCATTGATTTTAAGAGTTATATATATTTATGTCATCCTATAAATACTCCTTGGAATATATCACTCTTGGTGATGTCTAGGAACCCATGACACCCTAAGAAGGTGTATGGTAGGATTAGAATAGCTTCGGAGTTGTTTTGAATGGGTTAGAATAGGTTTGGCGCGAGAAAAACTCATTTCGACAAGTTTTAAAAAGGGTCTGTCCTTATTTTCGAAATCTGGAAAATCCGACAGTAGGTAAATATTTTTGGGCTAGATATTTGGAAAATACACTTTAAAACGAAAACGTGGCCGCTTGAACGGATTAAAACGGAGTTATAACGAAGAAGTTATGAATTTTTCAAGTTGGCGACGAAAACTATATTTTTATGGAAATTTCAGCATGTATTGTTTATTTTGTACGAGTCAAAAATGAAAATTAGGTGTTATAAATTATGTCGACTTGTCAATAATATGTTAGTATACATTGATACAAAGCTAAGGACCTTTAAAACGTAGAAAACGGACTTGTAACGATTAAATTATATACGTTTTCACAAAGTTGCCGTAACTTCATATTATAAGAAAAACTATATCATTTCTAATAGGCAAATATTACGACAAAACTAGAGACCATGTTGAAGGTCGTTTTTAACAATGATGTAGGACTTTTTATAAAGTGATGTCTTCTAGTAAAAGTAAGTTCGCCAAGTGTATTTTCCAAAATGTCCAACCGTTTGTCAAGCGGAGTTGTAACGAATAAAATATAGTCACTCAAACTTTGCCGGAAATCACCCTTAAACAATATTTTGGATACAAGTACCATACTAAACCTATATTTATCTCCATGATCGAGACCTCTAGGATGTAAACTTAAATGATAAAACTTTGAGATAATGATACAAGCTTCCCAAAACCGTTGAGTTTGTTTCCTAACACTCGACGTGCACCATTTTATGACTAGTTTTTCGAGGCCGTATATTCACTTTCATGAAAATTTCAACGACACTATTTTACGACGAAAAGTTTTAATTTCATAATAAATCACAAAACGATTGTCGTAGAATGTTGATTCAACGTATATACTTGTAAAGTATTTTATAAACATGACGAGATGTCATAAACATATATTTCGACGATAAATTCTATTTTCAAAAACGTACAAGTGGTATAGATTACATATGGATTTGCATGCACGACATTGTTTCATGACTTATATTAGAGCACATCATTCATTTTAGGTCGCGGATAGTTTCCGAGCCTCATTTTCGTGCACTTCATTTTGTTAGCATATCAATCATACCAGGTGAGTTTTCATAGCCCCACTTTCTATTACTTATTTGTTTTATAAACTATTTGGGGGAGATACAGCTCAACTACTTACTTTCACTATCACAAATATTCTAAACTTTGACATATTACTGTGAGTCTCATAGCCCCTACTTTTATACATTTTGAATTACTTTTGGGGGAGGTACATGCTCAACTATTTTCTTTTACTTTCACAAGTACTCTAAACTTTTAACGATTACCGTGAGTTCATACCCCGCTTTTACTCGTTTAAATTCTTACAAACTCTTTGGGGGAGATACATGCTTAAATACTTGTTTTTACTCTTGCGAATACTCCAACCATTTATACAATTGTGTTACACTATACTTCTTATACTCTTTGGACATTATGTGTGGTTTATTGCGATATGTGCCTTAATGTGCTAAACTTGTTTTCAATTATGCCTCAACATACATACATTAGCAACTGGTTAACTCATGCGGGAGCCGGCGGAGAGGTATTGATAGTACTATCGGGCTGACGCCCCCACCCTTGGGTCCTTGATGACGTGACCTGGGGTGAATATAATCTGTTATTCAATGAAACACAACAAACAATTTAGACTTGTCAAGAGGTTCAGTTGGCTGTGATTCTTTGCATTAAGTACTTGTAAATATCGTATGCGCATATGTCCTACTTACAAACAAGATTGACAATTCCATATTTTGGCAATGGGTTGTAAACACACAGGTTGCAAGTTTTGTATGGGCGGAACTTGGAACTGAGTGGATTTACAATGCCTTTGCTGCATAAGCAAATTTTGAAAGGCTTTACATTTCAACACAAACTCTATGAACTCACTCAACCATTGTGTTGACACTTTTTAGCATGTTTTATCTCAGGTATCTAAGGCATTCACTTCATGGCATGCATTTGGACATATCATAGAGTCGTGGTGACGACGCGTCACACATGGGATTTATGCATTTTAAAACATCGTTTGGCTTGTAACAAACTTATTTCCGCACAAATTGATTTTCATTTGGGACCTATACTTTGTAAACTCTGATTGTTTTAGTAAATTAAACGATGTGTTTTCCAAACGACACTTTAGGTCGTTCAATATAACTATAACTTTGATGCTATGACAGTCATCCCCCAGGAATTCCATTCCGCTGCAAAACAGGTAATTTGGGGGTGTGACAGATTGGTATCAGAGAATCGGTTATAGAGAACCAGGTTGCATCATTGACCCTAGACTATAACTACATCATCATAGCATCTCATCATATCATTATAAGTGCACATTCTTTATACATGCGGACTTATGACTCAACACCAAACAACATATGAGACGATTAGTCCAAGCATTTCATAGTTACTCCTAAATTATACATAGCCTGATCACCTATGTCTAATTCAGGAAGAATCATGCAATGAAGGGAGTAGTAGTCTCATATGTGTAAGCAATTCCGTAATCGAGCCAAATTTTCAAAAGATTTTCTTCAAACCACTTGTTTCCAGTTTGATCCGAGTGACAGTTCTTGTTTGATGAGTTACAAAGATCAAGCTAGAAACAAGTTGTTACTCAAACCGATTTAGCCTAATCTCATGATAGTTCTTGTTTGATGAGTTGTGAGATTAAGTAAAAATCGGTTACCTAAAAATCTTTTGAGGATTTCGCTCGAGAATGGGAAAGCCTGCCTCATCGAGCCTAATCATAATGGAGCATGTCATTAGAATGGGATATAGTCACGATATATGCATGAGCATTGACATAATCATTTAGACCATACATGAGCATAAACTTTTAGAACCCTTATCGCGGTTTGGGCCATAGTATCATTAATCGAATCACGAGGACGTGATTCCTCTGACATGGGAAGAATGTCACAATTCTCAATTTCCGGTCATTTCTCAAACTCAATATTCATCATTTCATATCGGTTCGTGCATGGTTTTGCATTTTACATTAAACGTTTATTGTCTTATTAAATAAACGCTATCGCGTAAACATTATTTTGAACATTTGATCCGATACTTTCAAAAATTATCCCGATATATTTTTGTACTCATTTTAAGACTATAAAAATTATATTATTATTTTACCCGATGTTTTCAATTTATTTGGTATATAAATGGTTATGTATAAATAATTACGAAGGTTTTCTTAAATACTACACGATAATTATTATTTCACTCAAATTTTGCAAGAAATGTATTTTTATAATTTTTATGACTTCAATATATTTTATATTGACCCGTTAACATTTATTTTTAACTAACGCTACCCTACAAGCTCAAATATTTATACAAGTTACCATTTATCCTTAAAAATCTACACAATTATACTACCTAAATTACTTAACTAACTCAAATCATATATGGCCTTTCTTTTTTATTGAGGATGTCGACCAAACATAAATGAGTCACACAATTTTTGCTAAAATATCTACATATATCATATTATATTTATAAATTGCAAGACATTTACACATACAAACTTAATCATTCAAAGTGAAAAACCATTTCTCTTTTCTCCCATCTATTGAGAACCGGCCATCCTAAAGGAAGAAGGAGAGCTCACCAAAATTTTTCAAGACAAGGTTTTTAACACACTAGTATCACTCTTTATTTAGGTTTTGCAATAAAAACCTATGGTGATTAGGAAATCCTTTGTTCTCATAAACCTCATCATGTTACTTGTAAGCTTTTCATATTCATAATCATATTTCATATTCATTGTTATGGTCACTTCATTTTATTTGAGAAAACATGCAAGTCTCATGAGGTTTATACCACTTTTTCATTGATTTTAAGAGTTATATATATTTATGTCATCCTACAAATACTCCTAGGAATATATCACTCTTGGTGATGTCTAGGAACCCATGACACCCTAAGAAGGTGTATGGTAGGATTAGAATAGCTTCGGGGTTGTTTTGAATGGGTTAGAATAGGTTTGGCGCGAGAAAAACTCATTTCGACAAGTTTTAAAAAGGGTCTGTCCTTATTTTCGAAATCTGGAAAATCCGACAGGAGGTAAATATTTTTGGGCTAGATATTTGGAAAATACACTTTAAAACGAAAACGTGGCCGCTTGAACGGATTAAAACGGAGTAATAACGAAGAAGTTATGAATTTTTCAAGTTGGCGACGAAAACTATAATTTTATGGAAATTTCAGCATGTATTGTTTATTTTGTACGAGTCAAAAATGAAACTTAGGTGTTATAAATTATGTCGACTTGTCAAAAATATGTTAGTATACTTTGATACAAAGCTAAGGACCTTTAAAACGTAGAAAACGGACTTGTAACGATTAAATTATACACGTTTTCACAAAGTTGCCGTAACTTCATATTATAAGAAAAACTATATCATTTCTAATAGGCAAATATTACGGCAAAACTAGAGACCATGTTGAAGGTCGTTTTTAACAATGATGTAGGACTTTTTATAAAGTGATGTCTTCTAGTAAAAGTAAGTTCGCCAAGCGTATTTTCCAAAATGTCCAACCGTTTGTCAAGAGGAGTTGTAACGAATAAAATATAGTCACTCAAACTTTGCCAGAAATCACCCTTAAACAATATTTTGGATACAAGTACCATACTAAACCTATATTTATCTCCATGATCGAGACCTCTAGGATGTAAACTTAAATGATAAAACTTTGAGATAATGATACAAGCTTCCCAAAACCGTTGAGTTTGTTTCCTAACACTCGACGTGCACCATTTTATGACTAGTTTTTCGAGGCCGTATATTCACTTTCATGAAAATTTCAACGACTCTATTTTACGACGAAAAGTTTTAATTTCATAATAAATCACAAAACGATTATCGTAGAATGTTGATTCAACGTATATACTTGTAAAGTATTTTATAAACATGACGAGATGTCATAAACATATATTTCGACGATAAATTCTATTTTCAAAAACGTACAAGTGGTATAGATTACATATGGATTTGCATGCACGACATTGTTTCATGACTTATATTAGAGCACATCATTCATTTTAGGTCGCGGATAGTTTCCGAGCCTCATTTTCGTGCACTTCATTTTGTTAGCATATCAATCATACCAGGTGAGTTTTCATAGCCCCACTTTCTATTACTTATTTGTTTTATAAACTATTTGGGGGAGATACAGCTCAACTACTTACTTTCACTATCACAAATATTCTAAACTTTGACATATTACTGTGAGTCTCATAGCCCCTACTTTTATACATTTTGAATTACTTTTGGGGGAGGTACATGCTCAACTATTTTCTTTTACTTTCACAAGTACTCTAAACTTTTAACGATTACCGTGAGTTCATACCCCGCTTTTACTCGTTTAAATTCTTACAAACTCTTTGGGGGAGATACATGCTTAAATACTTGTTTTTACTCTTGTGAATACTCCAACCATTTATACAATTGTGTTACACTATACTTCTTATACTCTTTGGACATTATGTGTGGTTTATTGCGATATGTGCCTTAATGTGCTAAACTTGTTTTCAATTATGCCTCAACATACATACATTAGCAACTGGTTAACTCATGCGGGAGCCGGCGGAGAGGTATTGATAGTACTATCGGGTTGACGCCCCCACCCTTGGGTCCTTGATGACGTGACCTGGGGTGAATATAATCTGTTATTCAATGAAACACAACAAACAATTTAGACTTGTCAAGAGGTTCAGTTGGCTGTGATTCTTTGCATTAAGTACTTGTAAATATCGTATGCGCATATGTCCTACTTACAAACAAGATTGACAATTCCATATTTTGGCAATGGGTTGTAAACACACAGGTTGCAAGTTTTGTATGGGCGGAACTTGGAACTGAGTGGATTTACAATGCCTTTGCTGCATAAGCAAATTTTGAAAGGCTTTACATTTCAACACAAACTCTATGAACTCACTCAACCATTGTGTTGACACTTTTTAGCATGTTTTATCTCAGGTATCTAAGGCATTCACTTCATGGCATGCATTTGGACATATCATAGAGTCGTGGTGACGACGCGTCACACATGGGATTTATGCATTTTAAAACATCGTTTGGCTTGTAACAAACTTATTTCCGCACAAATTGATTTTCATTTGGGACCTATACTTTGTAAACTCTGATTGTTTTAGTAAATTAAACGATGTGTTTTCCAAACGACACTTTAGGTCGTTCAATATAACTATAACTTTGATGCTATGACAGTCATCCCCCAGGAATTCCATTCCGCTGCAAAACAGGTAATTTGGGGGTGTGACAGATTGGTATCAGAGAATCGGTTATAGAGAACCAGGTTGCATCATTGACCCTAGACTATAACTACATCATCATAGCATCTCATCATATCATTATAAGTGCACATTCTTTATACATGCAGACTTATGACTCAACACCAAACAACATATGAGACGATTAGTCCAAGCATTTCATAGTTACTCCTAAATTATACATAGCCTGATCACCTATGTCTAATTCAGGAAGAATCATGCAATGAAGGGAGTAGTAGTCTCATATGTGTAAGCAATTCCGTAATCGAGCCAAATTTTCAAAAGATTTTCTTCAAACCACTTGTTTCCAGTTTGATCCGAGTGACAGTTCTTGTTTGATGAGTTACAAAGATCAAGCTAGAAACAAGTTGTTACTCAAACCGATTTAGCCTAATCTCATGATAGTTCTTGTTTGATGAGTTGTGAGATTAAGTAAAAATCGGTTACCTAAAAATCTTTTGAGGATTTCGCTCGAGAATGGGAAAGCCTGCCTCATCGAGCCTAATCATAATGGAGCATGTCATTAGAATGGGATATAGTCACGATATATGCATGAGCATTGACATAATCATTTAGACCATACATGAGCATAAACTTTTAGAACCCTTATCGCGGTTTGGGCCATAGTATCATTAATCGAATCACGAGGACGTGATTCCTCTGACATGGGAAGAATGTCACAATTCTCAATTTCCGGTCATTTCTCAAACTCAATATTCATCATTTCATATCGGTTCGTGCATGGTTTTGCATTTTACATTAAACGTTTATTGTCTTATTAAATAAACGCTATCGCGTAAACATTATTTTGAACATTTGATCCGATACTTTCAAAAATTATCCCGATATATTTTTGTACTCATTTTAAGACTATAAAAATTATATTATTATTTTACCCGATGTTTTCAATTTATTTGGTATATAAATGGTTATGTATAAATAATTACGAAGGTTTTCTTAAATACTACACGATAATTATTATTTCACTCAAATTTTGCAAGAAATGTATTTTTATAATTTTTATGACTTCAATATATTTTATATTGACCCGTTAACATTTATTTTTAACTAACGCTACCCTACAAGCTCAAATATTTATACAAGTTACCATTTATCCTTAAAAATCTACACAATTATACTACCTAAATTACTTAACTAACTCAAATCATATATGGCCTTTCTTTTTTATTGAGGATGTCGACCAAACATAAATGAGTCACACAATTTTTGCTAAAATATCTACATATATCATATTATATTTATAAATTGCAAGACATTTACACATACAAACTTAATCATTCAAAGTGAAAAACCATTTCTCTTTTCTCCCATCTATTGAGAACCGGCCATCCTAAAGGAAGAAGGAGAGCTCACCAAAATTTTTCAAGACAAGGTTTTTAACACACTAGTATCACTCTTTATTTAGGTTTTGCAATAAAAACCTATGGTGATTAGGAAATCCTTTGTTCTCATAAACCTCATCATGTTACTTGTAAGCTTTTCATATTCATAATCATATTTCATATTCATTGTTATGGTCACTTCATTTTATTTGAGAAAACATGCAAGTCTCATGAGGTTTATACCACTTTTTCATTGATTTTCAGAGTTATATATATTTATGTCATCCTATAAATACTCCTAGGAATATATCACTCTTGGTGATGTCTAGGAACCCATGACACCCTAAGAAGGTGTATGGTAGGATTAGAATAGCTTCGGGGTTGTTTTGAATGGGTTAGAATAGGTTTGGCGCGAGAAAAACTCATTTCGACAAGTTTTAAAAAGGGTCTGTCCTTATTTTCGAAATCTGGAAAATCCGACAGGAGGTAAATATTTTTGGGCTAGATATTTGGAAAATACACTTTAAAACGAAAACGTGGCCGCTTGAACGGATTAAAACGGAGTAATAACGAAGAAGTTATGAATTTTTCAAGTTGGCGACGAAAACTATAATTTTATGGACATTTCAGCATGTATTGTTTATTTTGTACGAGTCAAAAATGAAACTTAGGTGTTATAAATTATGTCGACTTGTCAAAAATATGTTAGTATACTTTGATACAAAGCTAAGGACCTTTAAAACGTAGAAAACGGACTTGTAACGATTAAATTATACACGTTTTCACAAAGTTGCCGTAACTTCATATTATAAGAAAAACTATATCATTTCTAATAGGCAAATATTACGGCAAAACTAGAGACCATGTTGAAGGTCGTTTTTAACAATGATGTAGGACTTTTTATAAAGTGATGTCTTCTAGTAAAAGTAAGTTCGCCAAGCGTATTTTCCAAAATGTCCAACCGTTTGTCAAGCGGAGTTGTAACGAATAAAATATAGTCACTCAAACTTTGCCAGAAATCACCCTTAAACAATATTTTGGATACAAGTACCATACTAAACCTATATTTATCTCCATGATCGAGACCTCTAGGATGTAAACTTAAATGATAAAACTTTGAGATAATGATACAAGCTTCCCAAAACCGTTGAGTTTGTTTCCTAACACTCGACGTGCACCATTTTATGACTAGTTTTTCGAGGCCGTATATTCACTTTCATGAAAATTTCAACGACTCTATTTTACGACGAAAAGTTTTAATTTCATAATAAATCACAAAACGATTATCGTAGAATGTTGATTCAACGTATATACTTGTAAAGTATTTTATAAACATGACGAGATGTCATAAACATATATTTCGACGATAAATTCTATTTTCAAAAACGTACAAGTGGTATAGATTACATATGGATTTGCATGCACGACATTGTTTCATGACTTATATTAGAGCACATCATTCATTTTAGGTCGCGGATAGTTTCCGAGCCTCATTTTCGTGCACTTCATTTTGTTAGCATATCAATCATACCAGGTGAGTTTTCATAGACCCACTTTCTATTACTTATTTGTTTTATAAACTATTTGGGGGAGATACATGCTCAACTACTTACTTTCACTATCACAAATATTCTAAACTTTGACATATTACTGTGAGTCTCATAGCCCCTACTTTTATACATTTTGAATTACTTTTGGGGGAGGTACATGCTCAACTATTTTCTTTTACTTTCACAAGTACTCTAAACTTTTAACGATTACCGTGAGTTCATACCCCGCTTTTACTCGTTTAAATTCTTACAAACTCTATGGGGGAGATACATGCTTAAATACTTGTTTTTACTCTTGCGAATACTCCAACCATTTATACAATTGTGTTACACTATACTTCTTATACTCTTTGGACATTATGTGTGGTTTATTGCGATATGTGCCTTAATGTGCTAAACTTGTTTTCAATTATGCCTCAACATACATACATTAGCAACTGGTTAACTCATGCGGGAGCCGGCGGAGAGGTATTGATAGTACTATCGGGCTGACGCCCCCACCCTTGGGTCCTTGATGACGTGACCTGGGGTGAATATAATATGTTATTCAATGAAACACAACAAACAATTTAGACTTGTCAAGAGGTTCAGTTGGCTGTGATTCTTTGCATTAAGTACTTGTATATATCGTATGTGCATATGTCCTACTTACAAACAAGATTGACAATTCCATATTTTGGCAATGGGTTGTAAACACACAGGTTTCAAGTTTTGTATGGGCGGAACTTGGAACTGAGTGGATTTACAATGCCTTTGCTGCATAAGCAAATTTTGAAAGGCTTTACATTTCAACACAAACTCTATGAACTCACTCAACCATTGTGTTGACACTTTTTAGCATGTTTTATCTCAGGTATCTAAGGCATTCACTTCATGGCATGCATTTGGACATATCATAGAGTCGTGGTGACGACGCGTCACACATGGGATTTATGCATTTTAAAACATCGTTTGGCTTGTAACAAACTTATTTCCGCACAAATTGATTTTCATTTGGGACTTATACTTTGTAAACTCTGATTGTTTTAATAAATTAAACGATGTGTTTTCCAAACGACACTTTAGGTCGTTCAATATAACTATAACTTTGATGCTATGACCGTCATCCCCCAGGAATTCCATTCCGCTGCAAAACAAGTAATTTGGGGGTGTGACAGATTGGTATCAGAGAATCGGTTATAGAGAACTAGGTTGCATCATTGACCCTAGACTATAACTACATCATCATAGCATCTCATCATATCATTATAAGTGCACATTCTTTATACATGCGGACTTATGACTCAACACCAAACAACATATGAGACGATTAGTCCAAGCATTTCATAGTTACTCCTAAATTATACATAGCCTGATCACCTATGTCTAATTCAGGAAGAATCATGCAATGAAGGGAGTAGTAGTCTCATATGTGTAAGCAATTCCGTAATCGAGCCAAATTTTCAAAAGATTTTCTTCAAACCACTTGTTTCCAGTTTGATCCGAGCGACAGTTCTTGTTTGATGAGTTACAAAGATCAAGCTAGAAACAAGTTGTTACTCAAACCGATTTAGCCTAATCTCATGATAGTTCTTGTCTGATGAGTTGTGAGATTAAGTAAAAATCGGTTACCTAAAAATCTTTTGAGGATTTCGCTCGAGAATGGGAAAGCCTGCCTCATCGAGCCTAATCATAAGGGAG